>JAXLNO010000991.1:0-123263 GCA_038087875.1 Malacoraja senta
TGCTTGTAGATTTAAAGTGATAATGCTATTCCAAAGGTATTGCTCTTGAATCAATTCTTCACACAATGTCGGAGTACCCCAGATTGCAGTTTTCCTTCCAGTCCCCACTTGCGGTAATGGGTCTGTTTCTCTGCTAACAAGGCTATGTGCCTTGCTGTGCATCATGTGAATCTCGAGACACGCTCAACTGAGCACAGGGTAGAACAGATATCAGAATCATTGCTTCGGCATACCAACAAGTCTTCACTACTGCAACACTATGGTTTCAATGGACACAGACTGAATAGAAACAATACTGGAAACAGCATTTGGCATCATAACTGGAAAGAGAAAACAAATTAGCCCTTCACGTTGAAGACTCTTCACCAGTTCTGACAAAGTCTTCAATAAGAAACAATTTCAGCAGTGACCTCCCTCAAGGAACTGTTTGAGAATCTGCCGCACTAAATTCTCTTGAAACAAACAATAAAACTGTAGAAGCAGCCAAAATCAAAATCAACAAGAAGTCATTACAATCAGGAATACCTTACCATGAGTAATAGTGCAGCAGATTCAACTGCAGGATTTGAAAGGGAACTGAAACAGCACCCAAAGGGATGGAACAAAGTAGTGGGACTAGCTGGATTGCTTTTACATTTGACAGGAGGTGCATACTACCCCACTGACTGACATTTCTGTCCTTAAAGGAAGAGGAAGAGACCTCTCTCGCCCTTCCCTGGGTCTGTGGCCCACCTCGCCGATGCTCAAATTTACCAAAGCCTGTTTTGAAGGCCAAGTATCCACCACAATACTTGGCCTTCAAAGCTGCCCTACTCAAAAAGTACCCTGCACCTTTCCCCTTATACCTTCCCCCTCTCCACCCCCCCCCCTCCTTCCAGCTAAAATCCCTTCATCTAGCTTCACATTTCATGCTGCTTCTCTATTTCATAGGCTTTTGTCCTTTCATCTCTGGTCCTTGTTCACCCATTTGCATATCAAAGCCCTCTCACCTGTATCCACCTATTACTTGCCAGACTGTGTTACGCCCTCGCCTCTCTTCCAGCTTTCTCACCGCATTCCAATCAGATTGAAGAAAGATCCAAAATGTCGCCTATCCATGTTCTCCAGAAATGATACCCGACATGCCGAGTTACTTCAGCATTTTGTGTCTTTTTTCCTACTCAAAATGGCTTCTCCCTGGGAGCCTATCTACCCCTCTTAATTGCTGCTGACGCAACCAATGGAAATATTTCCTCATGAGGAAGACTGGTCACAGATCTTTTATTTTAAAAGAACCTCTTGTCTCCATATAAATATTCATAAATTCATGCAGGCTGTGATTCCTGGGCCTTAGGGATTTCAGCATATAAAACCTGACAGTAAGATCTGAATTCATGAGGTACGTGCCTTTATTGAGATGCTTACGAGTCAGTAGGTGATGTACAATTCTGAAAAACCAACAAGCTTACCTGCACAGTACATGACCTTGTGTGTAGGAAGGAACTGCAGATGCTGGTTTAAACCAAAGATAGACACAAGATACAGGAGTAACTCAACAGGATATATCTGGAGTTTTGGGTCGAGACTCTTCTTCAGACTGCTTTCTGCCAACATTCTACCCCCACCCCTCTCTGTTCCCAGGGTCAAATGTATTCAACAGATTCTTTCTCA
Source organism: Malacoraja senta (assembly GCA_038087875.1). Lineage (NCBI taxonomy): Eukaryota > Metazoa > Chordata > Chondrichthyes > Rajiformes > Rajidae > Malacoraja > Malacoraja senta. The sequence continues at coordinate 1,651 of JAXLNO010000991.1, forward strand.
CATTTATACTAGCCCAGCTAATTATTTGGCCGTTGTGCATGAAACAGTGTAAAAACATAACGTCATTTGTGTTGAGAAATCCATGCTTCCGCTTTCCCAGAGAAAATCTATCCAGTTGCACCTCATCCCCCCCCCCCCCCACCTCCCCCCAAGCTTCTCACCAGCAACCACCCCTCACACCCACTCACAAGCATGCACACTTATTCTGAGTATGTGATTTGATGAGAAGTTATTGGTATCATGTCGAGGCAGATCAATTCTATTACATTCCAAGCAGATCTTTTAATTCTAGACTGAATTTATCACAGACGTATTAATTCCTCGTAATTTAATATAATCTGTACTTCACTAGGAGGTGGCGGCTTATTGAATCTACTGTAACACCGCACAATCTCTGCAAACGGGCTTACGATGCCATCATTTGAGAATAGGGTATTTTGACACACCAAACTATAGCAAAGTTACTCAATATGAGTGTACTTAACTGTTCCCCATTCTATAGAAGAATCTTTAGGGTTTAAAAAAAAAAATCTGAATCTTCAGAATTTTAACTTGTAAAATGTACCTGGTTGGTAAAATGTTGGAGAAAGCTCCCTGGCGATGGCCCGTGCAATACTGGATTCATTGCTTGCTGCATGGGAAGCGTGATCTGCTGCCTCAGCTTTTGTTTTAGCATGTGAAGACCTGAAGGAAAAAGTTAAAAGATCTTTATAAATTAATTAAAAGCACAATCTGCATACTAAACGCGGCTGACATTTATAAGAATTTGTAGAAATTGGTGTCATTTGTAAAGTGCATAACATTCGTCCCAAGAAGCAGGGGCCAGCAGCTTTCACAATTTCTGTAGACTTTGCCACACTCATTTTATTTTCTCGATCCTAGAAAAGGCAAGTTGTGCAACATTTTCTTTTCTCTCTGACTATTTAAGGCAAAAATCAGGAACTTGCCCTGTGAGGAATGCAAGAGAAATCAAGTGATAGGCAGGTCCACAAGGAGTCAAAATCTTTTTATAGAGTCATAAAATGGCAACTTGGAGGTCATGAAGCTTTAATCATTCATTGTCCTCTTTCACGCATAAAAGGTTGCCTAATTTTTCTTTCACAGCTTTATTGTTACATTTTTAAGTAGCTCGAGGTCAACATTATTATTATTGATGCTAGATCATTTGTTAATTCTAAGATTGGCGATTGATGGATTTTGTTCCTGAGCAGAGGCATTTAGTGATTATGTGGGGTAAAGGACAGTTTCTGGAATTACGCTAAATATCATCAAGGATCTCATTAAGTGGTTGAACAGGTTTGAAGGCTTATTCTATGTTGATGCTTGAAGCTGCCTCCTAGCTGAGAACCTGCTGTGGGGGCAGGTTATACTTTGCATATAGCCCCTCTACATCGCATCAGTGATGAATGACAGAAGAACCATTGAGTATTTACATTCAGTCTGTTTGAGTTCAGACTCTAAATTTTGCGATGTCAGGCTAAGTCTGGCAGCTTTCAGAGTTCATACATCAGATGGAAAAAGTTGGATAGATATGATATCTGAAAGGTGCTTGTAAAAATTCAATGTAATGGATATTTGATTAGAAAAATTAAGTATACAAAATAATGAGAATTATGAAATATGAAATAAAAAAAATTATAAAAATGCAGCAGGCTTGATAACATTTGAGGAGAGAGAAAAATGGGGAATAATTCATATTTTCAGCATTCATAATACTATCTTTTGGTAACTTTACTTCATTCAGTGACATCTCCACCAGGTTGGTCTCCTTCATCTTCATGTGCCATTACAACCATTTGCATTTTGAACTAATACCTCTAAACACTCAATCTACTTTCCTCCCTAATTTAGTTCTTCTCCATACATCTCTCCTCTCCTGCCCCCACCTCCCCCCCCCCCCACCCTCTCTGTACTTCAAAAGATTGTTTATCGCAATGTTCTTGCCCTGTTTGGGGGGGGGGAATCACTGAAAAGAAATGTTAACTGATTTTCTTTTTCATGTATGCTGTCTGGCTTTTGGAGTATTTATAGGACTATCCAAAATATGATAATGAATGAAAAGGTTACGCATTAATTAGTTTTATTTTTCTCCTTCAACTATTACAAACCTTCAGTGATAATATCAGCATAAAACAAACAATGGGCTAGATAGCCTGCTGCCTAAACTCTTAGCCTTGCGTACCTGCCTGTCTGCACTAAATACCTCTGCTTACAGATGAATGCAAGGTACAATTGCCCCACAGCAGTGAGAAGACTTCAAACAATAAATTCAAAAGTGCTGCCACGGAAGATTGTAAAAGCATTTGATAGTTTACCATTGTCAACAGCTTTTGGATCCGTTTTTTACTAACAGTACGATGAGCAAAAACTGTTCAAAGGATTTTAAAACATTAAAATGCCTGCAAACAATTCACAATATTAAAATTAAATGAAACTACTTATCTACACAATATTTTTTAAAAGCACAATCGATAACCCAATTCAAATCGACGACCCAATTCAAATGAATAGCTTTGTGATTCTTATGCCAGCCATCCCTGGTGCAAAGCTAACAGGCTGAAGTCAAAGTACATCCCACCCATTTCTTCAGCACATGAATGCTGTCACTGGACTCAAAGGGCAAGTCCAGCAGTGGAGGAGGAGGTCAGGTGCACCAGCATTCAACTTTCAGCTTGTTTGACCACACATTTGCAGAAATCGCAGACATAGTCAGAGGTGACTAACTTGCAGCAGTCTTGGACTTCCCATCCCACCACCAGCTAAACTCAAGGACTCAGTATTTTTTTTAAATTGGATACATCCAAGATTAATTGATCAGCATCTTGGACTATGAATTAAAAGGATAGAAATAGGCCTTGTGATACACATTGAGACCTGTCTTCTTATACTTATTTCCACACAGTTAAACTGCAGATCATTTTTACATGCAATGGGAAAAAAAAATCACTTTCAGGACAAACCAAAATGTCGTTAGTCTGTTGGGTGTGACATCTTATTAAATTGCCACATAAATTGCCCAGATATAGAAAAAAAGTTAACCCAAATTCCCATGTGATATTATTACCAGCTGGGATTATCCCAGGTACCCCTCTATAGATTTGTTATGTTTACAGTCAATAGAAATATTTTTTACATACTTTGGTTGTCAACAATGAATAAACAAGAGGGCAATGATCCACAGATTAAAGCAACATTGGTAGAATTATATGCAAGCACAGAAAAACTATTTCCACCACAGTCTGTGGGAACTATTCCACATACCAGGATTTAGTTTACATCTACTGTTCACAGAGGGCAATGTAATGCATCAATGGAATATTTATTTAAAGCCCACGTTGTTCTTGTGTGCAGATGGAGGGGAGGGGAGTTATATAAGAATATTGCTCGAACCATCCAGTTCGCCTCAAAAAATTCCATTACCGGGGTTATTTTATAATCATCTTCATGAGAAAATATTTTGTTGAAATATTTTAATGTTTTGGATGTGATAGAAAAGCCCAGCTATATCACCACCGAGGCTTACCAGATTATGGATATTATCACCTAATTTGGATTGTTCAATGACAAACAATCATGAACACATATTAGAAAATGTTAAACCTTTACTCTCAAAAGTTTTTAAAAAATGCCTGAGATCAGAGATGGAATTTAATTTACTGCACTCTCGTATAACAGAAATATTTTTTGGTAGAATTTACTGCCCCTTGCTGGAAATCCACATACAGTAAGAAAAGCCCACATGGGAATATTAGTTCCTTTGATTAATGGTGCAGTTATTTGAAATGTTATCCTATGTATGATAAAAGCTAGTCATCCAATTGAATTTTCAGAAAATTTAGATTTATTTGGAAAATCCATTTATAAATGTCTCAACTCTTTCAAAATAAAAAATATCAAACAAAGGTAAATGGCCAATAGTAACAATGTGCTAATGGTTAACAATGGTTAAAATTCTAAATTGGTTTGCTTACTTGAACAGAATGTAATGGATAGATGGTTCTTGGCAAAACAACTGATTTCTGTGAGCACACTCGAACTTGCATTATCAACACTTAATCATCAAGACCTACTGAAAAGACAAGCTGGCTTCAGTCAAGAGTCCTGTTGTTCGTCAAAAAGTAGATGTTGGCAAACAATGTCACTTTTTTCCTCAGACTATTTCAAAAGGGGAAATCAACCACTTGTGAACGTATATTGCCCATCATGTCACCTTGATTCTCCTACCACCTACCCACATAACAAATTTTACATGTCAATCATTTAACAAATAGATCATAAGAGAAAACTATGAAAACCTAGATCGTCACAGGGAGAATCTGAGGGGTAACTTTTTCACACAACGGGTGGTGGATGTGTGGAACAAGATGCCAGAGGAGGTAGTTGAGGCAGGGACTATCCCATCATTTATGAATGTACAAACCTCACCCCTGGTCGGGAGCGAACGCTGGTCTGTGGAACTGTGGGCAAGTTTGGTAAACCTGGGAAGCTAGTTTGGTAAAGCTATCCAGTTATATTGGTTTCAATGTTTTCATCCTCCCAAGGTTACGATAGGGCTCCCTTCTGAAGAACTGTTCCTAACCCAAAATGTTCAAAGCCATTTGGCAATATATTTAACTAAGAACACAGGCCAACTAAGGGCAAGGTGTAGTTAAACAAGGGCATTTAAACTCAGCCATTCAGATTTCTCTGCAAGATGCATAAATATTGCCACACTACAGCTCCAGCATGACAGAAGATATATATAGCTGTGGAGCAGCCGGCAAATCCATCCCACTGGTCTCCAAATGGTTGTTTGAATGTATGAGCTGTACATGAGTCTGGCATTTGTAACCTGGGGAGGGGATCTGTAAATGAGTTGCTGATTCTTTGGCATGGATGGTGGGCCAAAAGCTGTTTCTGTGCTATAACACCCAATTATTTTTTGTTCCTTAAGTAAGTTGGATGGGGGATTAAAAAAGGTAAGAATGCTGCCCCAAAGCTTACAGCAGGTGATGAGGTGGAGGCAGGGGTTGAATTACAGGGCTGGGAGATCAGGTTAGTGAAAAGCAAAGCGAGGAGAAAATAAGAATGATCGGCATGTAAAATAATGTTTGCAGGAAAAATATCCCATTACAAGAAAGAACAAGCTCAACAGATAATATTTCTCGATTGAATAAAGGCACAAGAACAATTTCAGCAAAGAAAACATGCATGGCGACATCACCACGGAGGTCCGCTGGACTGGAGGGCGGCATCTTCGGCCTGGATCGATCGCCTCAGCGCAGAGGGAGAACAAGGAGGGAAGAGACGGAGACTAAGACTTTGCCTCCATCACAGTGAGGGTGTGCTTGGTGAACTCACTGTGGTGGATGTTTAATTTGTGTTTATTGTATGTTTTGTTATTATTGGTTCTGTGTATGACTGCAGGCATCACAATTTCGTTCAGACCGAAAGGTCTGAATGACAATAAAGGAAACTTGAACTTGAACTTGACTTGAACTTCCTAAACATCAAAGGAGCGCCTTGAATGCAAAATAATTAAGAAAAAAGGAAAAGAGGAGCCATCTAATTATAAATTATCACAGAATATAAAATATAGAAAAATATTTAACAAGCACATCAATAAAATAAGAAAGCTGGATTCGGAATAGGTTCTTAATGGATAGCTAGGAGAATACAACACAAAATTTTATGGAAAAGAAAATTCCTTATCTGTCCCAAATTCGTGTTATAGTAAGACCAGGTTGTTATGGTGCAGATAGGCAGTCACTCCCAAGATAACATGATTCCAAATACCCCAATGTTGTCACTGGTCTGATGTGCCTCTACTATCAGGGGTACAAATATCCAGTTGAATTTCCAGGGTGACAAAATGATTTGGCCTCAGTTATCGGGCTTCACACCATGAAAGGTGCATGTTGCTGAAACAAATAATTGAATTTCTAGGCAATACATTTTCTAACTTCAGAAACGGTAAGACCATTCCATATATTCTCCAGGGAAAATATGTCATGATTAGAAATTAATTATTGTTAGCCTAATTAGACATGCTAATCCGTTCACAGCATGAATACAGACTTGGATTGCGACAGAGATAAATAATGACCAGCGCTTGCGGAAGAATTTTCTGCTATTCTTTGAAAAGGATAATGGGGTCATTGGTTTAACATCTCACCAAAAAGATGGCACCGTCAACAGTGTACCTCTCCCTCCACGATAGGCTAAAATCAGCCCAAAAAGGGTTTTAAACACATAATCTGCCAATTCTGACAATAACATGCTGCCAGTGAGCCAAGGATAACACTAATAAATGAATGACAGAATGGGAGACATTAACATGTTGTTGATAGGATATTTAGCAAGCAGAAATCAACAATTCCAACAGTTACTAAACTTAATGAGATCTTAAGTGCAATAAACTTGGTGCGAGAGACTGCAAATATTAGGCTTCATTGAACCAGAATATTCAGCAGAGTCACTGTCATTTAAATAAACAATAATAATTGTCCATTAATAATTATGAATTTAAAATAGAATGGGAAAGAACTGGAGTCTCAACATTTTACAAAGAAGTACAAATATATTCTGTGCTACACAATTAAAAAAAAAACAATCATTGTATCAAGTCAGGATATCCTAGAGCATTTCGGCCAACCTCCAAATTTTAGTTCAGAAATATGGTTGCTAGGCATGGATAGTGGTTTAAATTGACTTCAACACTCGTTTTGATGTCATATGCATGAAAAATTATAAATTTTTGAAGAATGACAAGCAACAGTTGAACACCTATTTTGGCTATTTGCCAGGAAGTGCTAGGTACACAATTTTGTACATTTAGGTTACTCTTTTGATCTGTCTATCATTAATGATGACCTTAACCCCAACCACCCCCACCTACATCTTTCGGCTGCACTGATCATCCCCCCCACATTCACCTCTAATCAACCTTTCATTGCTCCCAAAAAAATTCCAGACAATCTCCTCTCTTCCCATGTTCCCATACTTTCCTCTGCCACCCCCTATCCAACTCCATCCAACCTGTTGTTTCCTCTCCTTCTCCAAAATCTCTGCCACGTACTCAGCTCCAAACTCAACATCCCACCATTAAACCCTCTCCTCGTGCAACCAGGAGATTTCAAGGCCAATATGATCATTACTTCCTTACCTGCACAAGTTTTAGCCTGGTCTCCAATAGACTCTGTGATCCCCATTATCTTGTGAGATCACAGAGCAAAGGTCTTTGTGCAAATTAGGACTATTCTACTGACCATAACACTTTTTAGATCCGATGTATTATTAACTATTATATAAGATAGACACAAAAAGCTGGAGTAACTCAGCGGGCCAGACAGCATCGCTGGAGAAAAAGAATAAGTGATGTTTCGGGTCGAGACTGTTCTTCAGACATTATATAATCCAGTTTCCCAGCACAAAACCTGTGAAATACAAGGGATAATCGATATGCTCATTTTCTATTTCTATTCACTGGTGGAATTAAAATTACCCTTATTAAGTGAAATTGTTTTTTTCCAAATTACTCGTTTGATTTATGGGCAAATTAAAATGTTATCAGCTACATGCTTGATAAAAACAAGAATACAGCTGACAGTATTTGGACATAGTTCAATTAAACAAAGGGCTGAGCAAATCAGATTCAGTGCATTAAGCAGGTTCGCCCCCCCATGGTCCATCACCGGCCACACCAGTGACGGATGCGGAGGACCACACAGATGGCAGCACAGTGGTGCAGCACTTGGACCAGCTGCCTCACACCTGCTGCGACACGGATTCAATCTTGTCCTCTGGTGTTTTCTGCATGCAATTTGCATGTTCCCTCTGTGAATGCGAGGATTTTCACAGGCTGTTGTAGTCTTTCACACATCCCAAAGATGTGTAGTTCGGTAGGTTAATCTGCCACCTTAAAATGGCCACAGGACATCATAGCAGAATTAGGTAATTCGGCCCATTGAGTCTACTCTGCCATTCAAACATGGCTGATATATTTTTCCCTCTCAACCCCATTTCTCCTGCTTTCTCCCCATAACCTTCGACGCCCTTCCTAATGAAGAGCCTACCAATCTCTGCTTTAAAAATATGCAATGTCTTGGCCTCCACAGCCGGCTGTGGCAATTAATTCCACAGATTCACCATCCTCTGGCTAAAGGAATTCCTCCTCGTGTAAGGTGAGTGGCAAAATCTGGGAGAATTTTGGGAATGCGAGGAGAATTAAATGTAATGAGAAAAGGATTTGTGTAAACCGGTGCTTGATGGTAGCTTGGAATCTATGAGCCGAGAGCCCTGTACCTGTACTGTTTAACCCTGTGGCCCTAACAGTTCACAACCATGAGGACAAAACCTACTTTCAATGCAGCCAAGACTTTATAAATATTAGAAACATTAAAAATCTTTGCAAACTGAACTTGATATGTAAATTTGCAAAAGAAAAACAAAATCAATTTAAAACACATTTTAAAAAAGGCTAATAATATTGAGGGCAATAAAATGAAATAAATTAAGTAAAATAGAATAGGGATTTAACTTGCTCATCTATTCCACAAATTAATCCTACACGCACAGTCTGAAGTCAAGAGATGTGCGTGTATATGTGGGGGGCGGGGAGGGGGAAACTTTAAAAAAAATATTTTCCCTGTATGGAGGACCCGACCTTTCTTTGTCGTTGGGGCCTAGCACCGTGGAGCGTCCTCCAACCGGAACGACCTGGGGCTCCAGTCGCGGAGCCTGTGGACTACTCACCATCGTGGAGCTGGCCGAGTTCGGAGCGTGGAGAGCTGCGGTGACGCGCGGCTGTGACCCGACCCCGGAGATTCGGAGGCTCCAGCCGCAGGTCTGGTGGACGGAGACATCGGGAGCTCGCGGGTCCCTGGTGGGAGACTGCTTTTCGGGGCTTCCGCAACGGCAACTTCTCCCGCCCGAGTTGCGGGGTTGAAGATGACCTGGAGCTGGGTCTAACATCGCCCGGCGCGGCTTTAATGGCCGTGGGACTTGCTAACGCTACCGGGGGCTCCAACATCCAGACCCGGAGGGCGGCCTTGCATCGCCCGGCGCGGCTTTAATGGCCGCGGGACTTATTTTCCATCGCCCGCAGGGGGCTCCGACTCAGACATCAGGAGGAGAATGGGGAGTGCAGGGGAGAGATAAGACTTTGCCTTCCATCACAGCGAGGAGGAGATCGCTGTGATGGATGTTTGTGTAAATTGTGTTGTGTCTTGGTTCTTTTTACTTGTTTGTATGACTGCAGAAACCAAATTTCATTTGAACCTCATTTGAGGTTCAAATGACAATAAATGGTATTGTACTGTATTGTATTGTATTGTATGGAGCATCAACAGATGTGCTAGCATGCGTCATTTAGCACTACACATTTCTACCTGAAAGTGGTTAAACACCAGCAGTTCCAAAGGCCAGCTCAACCTGGCCAAAATAATACTGAGTAAGTGAAAGCTGTAGTTGTACTTTAAAAAAAAAAGTATTCTAATTTGAGCTGCAATGGATAAAATTTAAATTGACAATCTTCAGTAACAGACCTGCTTTCCATAGCAAAGGTCAACAGAATGTCACATTTTTAATTCTTGATTTCTATCCAACAGCTTTTGACATGTCTGGGGAGCTCCAAAGTCACGACCTCTGCGGTCAAATGGCTTAAGAACAGTCAATGCCAGGGCTTACGTCGAAAGAAAAGGCAATTGGCGGAAGAGTGGAATTGTAATAATCTGTAAAAGAAGCTTTACATGCAACTATCGGTGCTTTAACACAAGGAGATTAAGAAAATTGAAGGGAAATTAGCAATCCTATTACCTAGTGGACAGACAACACTGTCGTTTCTCTGATTCTTTGCCATTTTCATCAAGGTTATGAGTACATTATTAAACTTGCGTTACAATATACAAAAGCTATGCTTGAGTTCCATACTTGATCGTCTAGAGAGCGTGAGAATGTAGTGGAGAAGCACAAGCAGAGCCAAGAGTTAAAAGACTGGCGAGTAACCAGAGTTTTAAACTCAGTACGCAATTAGGTAACAAGATCGCTGCAGAATTGAAGTAGTAATCTGCATTTAATGTCGGTATTGATCAAAATTTAAAGCCTGATCACATAGATTGGAAGGCTAATATCCAAAAAAGTCAAGAAATAGTTTATGTAATGCCTTAAAACCAACATTGAAGGTAACAAGTTTGGAAGGTAATCCTGGTGGTTAGGAAAAAGTGGCCGCTGAAAAAAGTGGCAGAAAATGGTTCAGCAATTAAATTCAAAGTTGTTTAAGAGGATAGAATTAGACCAGTACAGATTATTTTTGTGGGCCCTGTTCTTGGAGATAAGAGAATTAAGGAAGATGATAGCCATGGACAGATTTGGAAAGGATAAGAATATCTATATCTATCTACTATTAAAAGTATCGTCTTGTTTCTATCCATGTGTGTGTGTGTGTGCGTGTGTCTACCCCAAAATGGTACACAGTAGCGCTAAATATTTTGCAGAACCTTACTCAGCTTTTTCCCGTTGTCGCCCTTGTCAAGTTTCCTTCAGATTTGATGTTATATTTCACAAGTTATTGATAATTAAAGGTTTAAAAAAGTCAACTTTAAAAAGATTTTTACTGTTAAATCTTTGCAGCCCCAGCTTACAACAAACTTCAATACAAAGTTGCAATCCTGGGACACTCAGTCCTTCCACCAAGTTTTTACCACAAGAGGAGGTAGATGGGGCAATTGCTATTGGGATCAAAATCCTTTCTGGCCCAGTTTCTAACAAAGTTGCAATCGAGCAGCACTCAGTCCATTCAGCAAGTTCTTAACTCAATTGGAGAGGGAGGGGGCAATTGTATTTTTTTTTAAGTCCTCGAAGCAAGAGGAGAGGGAGGCAGTGCTGGGTATACACCCCTGCACAGTTGGGGGCTATGGGTGAGTGCTGAAATATGGGGGAACGGGTCAGTGGTGGAATATTGCGTTGGGGAACGGGTTGCGTTGGGGGACTAGGCCTCCCATGTGACAAGGACCCAACGGCTCCCACTTAGTCTAGTTAAAATCAAAAGTTTTGTTTAGCTGGGATCTGTGCAGATCATGCGTTGCTAAAAAGTTGTGAAACTGAAGAGTTAAGTAATTATATGAAACTGCATCGTAAATTTTTGTGTCGTTTTGGATGGCAATAAATTATGGATGGCAGTAAATGCCGGTAATGTTGATGGAAGCACATCAAATTGTTGCTGGCATCATGTAACATAATGAGATGAAATAGGTTAACATGTACATCAAGATATTACTTGTTCACTGTATGAGTGGTTTAATATTGTATTGCTTGAAAAGTTTACAACATATTCGTTATATAGAAAGGTGTCGACCCAAAACTTCACCCATCCCTTCTCTCCAGAGATGTTGCCTGTCCTGCTGAGTTATTCCAGCTTTTTGTGTCTATCTTCAGTTTAAACTAGCATCTGCAATTCCTTTCTTCACATGTTGTTATATTATTACTGATTCATTTACATTTCTACACGTCTACACTATGTTAGAATGCACAATCTTGGTGAGAAAATCACCAAATATATTCTTTAAATTACTATAATGCAGAATTACAGAAATGTTTACACAATATGTTAATAACCACAACATATTTCAGCAATGTATACAATTTATAACAAAATTGTGTAACAGAACCACTTATAACCATGTATTTTGAACAGCAGTCAAAGGACAAGTACTTTTCTGGACAATGTCGCCGCAAGTTTAACAATCTTCTTGGAAAAATATCCAGATTTGAAAGAATGCGCAAAAATTCAAGCAATGGGTACTTAATTACGCAAGAGCACACGGACAGAATTTGTATTTGTACTGAGACCACTCAGCTGCTTTTTCTTCATGTAGAAATAAATAGTTGGAAAACTGTTTCATGTGTGCATTATCTTACCATTAAAACCGTAGTCTTAACAATGTCTGACAGGAGGAGACAAGGCAGTGAAAAGTTACAGCAGATTATTGGGCATTTGATACAATTTCAAAATACCCATTTAAGTTGGGCAAAATAAACTTTATTTGGAAATGTATTAACAAAAGCAAGATAAATTAATTATTAAGTAAATGAGACGCCAATATCAAAATAGCACGTGTCTAACCTCAGCAACAATGAGAAAAATTCCCTCTTCGTGTATCTACTGTGGACGGCTCGATTGTAATCGTGTATTGTCTTTCCGCTGACTGGTTAGCACGCAACAAAAGTTTTACACAGTATCTCGGAAATAAAGTAAACTCAAACAGCAGATGCAAAGTCAACCCCAGTGCTTTACAGTTGTACTAAAAGGTGATGTTCCCAGGTAGATGTGCTGAAGTAGCAACTCTTATCCTAAACATTGTACCTGCAGCGAGGTCCACTAGTCCCATGGGATGTCCCTGGGGAAGGGTGGAAGACGTTTCAATTCATTTGACAGGGAGATAGATACAGGAAGTTAGCAGTGAAAAGAAGGAAAATGTTTCAAAGTGGAGTGGTGGAGAAAACCAGCATGAGAACAAGAAATAGTAAGTTTTCACACAGAGAGGGCCATACACCAGAATTAAGATTGATTTACTATGCTTGCGTGAGAACATATGACGTATATTAAAAAAGATTGATTTGCTACAAATGGAAATGACTGCAGGATTATGATAGTTTGGCAAGAACAGAACTGGCTAAAACAAAAGCACAGCAGAATGAGTTTATCCTCGACACGCACACTCTTGGTGGCTGAGGCTCCCAGCTCAGACTGCAAAATTCAGAAAATTCACTTATAACTCAAAAAATCGAGTGTACTAAACGCCGAGCAGTTTATAAGCAGAGTGTCGTACAAACACAGGATTTAAGAAATTGGTCTTGCTCAATGTTTATTGACACTTTAACTTATTTTCAAAGCTGCAATTTATGCATTATATAAATTCAATACCATCTGTGATTTACAGCAAAAAAACATACAAACAGCCAGTCACAGTCAAGCCGTGGTGAACTGCTGCAAGATGGTGAAATGCGGTTTCTTTCTCTGATATTCAATCAGGGTTTCATAGTTTAGCTGAACTTACAAGGCAAACAAATGAATGAAAGAGAATTGAGAAAGGGAATGGCAGTGGTAAGGAACTCTGGAAGGGCTTGTACTGACTGTGTGAGACAGAGTCATCAAGTCATTTAGCACAGAAACAGGTCCTCTCATCCAAGATGCCCATCTAAGCCAGTACCATTTGCCTGCTTTGGACCCATACCCGTACAAACCTTTACTACCCCTGAACATGTACAAACGTCTTTTAAATATTGTGATTGAACCCACTTCCACAAAGGATGTAACTATTGAGTAGGTAGAAATCTTTAGGGATTACAAATGCAATATTGCATGAATCAAGCTATCAGTATCCCACTTGCACGAACCATGCCTTTAACTCCCTGAACTTTAAATACATCAAGTGTTCACAGTCTATGCACCAAAGCACAATATGTTTATTAAAGATGCTGATGTTTAATGCAAATAGTATGAGTAGTGCACCTGTGCACCATGCAGACACTTAAGTGTCTAGTTCAAGCCACATTGTGACTATAAAAATTGTACCTACGGCAATGTTTTAAAAGGCAGATTTTGTTAAGAGTTCTGCTGGAGGTTGCAATCACATCTGGTGTGGACTGGCATCAAGGATGGTTGGTGCCACCAGTGAACACACACATTTTCTCTTGGGAAAATAGCTTGGAGCAGGAGAGCCCTCCATTTCTACCCTGCCAAAGGAGGAAAGCAAGGGGACTTTTAATTGCACTTGTGTGGCCATGCATATCCATGACCCCTAAGGTTGCTGCAAACACAAACAAAAACAAAAAATATACCACAATGTAAAATACCACTGGTCTGTAGTCACAAGAAGTTGTTTACACATCTTTGGTACTCTGATTTCTTCATCCTACAATACTCAACAAACCCGATCTGAAAGATCACAAAGACCAGAGGAATGACATGTGTTCCATCAATGCCACCGGGAAATTGAAAGAGATGAACACAGAGGTTCAATACGGTATATCTTTCAAGTGCCTTAGCCAAATACTTCAAGATTCAAAGAACCATCGGAGGTGTCCTGTACAGATCATGAGTTTCAAACCCCCATAACTTCAGTCGATAAACTATATAGGATGTCGGAGAAGCTGGTGGCGGGTGGCTAGAGTGAAATAAAGGCAAAGGAACCAGAACATGTTGAGTTATGTCAATGCACAGCTAAGTCAGCAAGTTATAACTCCAGAGTACAACTATCATCTCCAAATGTATTAAACAAAATACAGAAGACACCATGTCCTTAACTTGCCAATTATTAAAAAGGAGCTTTCACAAAATATGCCAGGATATTTAACTAAACCTTTCATTGGTCCTGACCAGATCTGAACCAAATGTTCAACGTGTCTTGTTCAAGTAGTTTCATTTAGTAAAAACATAAAAGCACTGAAATTGCACTGATTTTAAGTACTTTGAAAAGTTATTTCCCCAGAATAATGCATGATTAAAAAGTGTCAGTGTTGAATCACATGACTTCAAAATTCAGCAGACGTTTTGTCATACCATCAATATTTCTAACTCTGCCACCTACAGATGATGACTATTCCCACTTCTTTACAGCAAGAAATAAGATCACATTTTCAAGGAATAATCACTGTTAGCCATTTTTGGAAAAATCCTTGCTACTGGTTCATAGAGCAGATTTCAACAGTGCTGCAACATGATCTGCTGAGTTGCCTTACTGGTAATTTAAGCCCCAGTAATATGATCCCACCCAACCCCCACACCCCCATAACCACTTGATGTCAATCACCCCTCCCCCCCCCCCCTCCCTTGTCCAGATTACTGGACTAATGTCAGCTCATGATCTCCAGCGCCACCACCCCAAACCGCACCTTTCAATTTCTAGCCAACCTGCTCGCCCTGATAACAAGGTACAGGTTTTATGTTCCAATCTCTTCCGATTGTAGACAACGGCACATCTCACTCACATCCACTAGGGACGCCGCATTGACGGAAGCCACTGCCTACAGCCTGTTTGTCTTTTCAATCTTTTTTTACTTTTTAGTTAGTTTAAAGTCTGTTTTTGGGGGAAACTTTAACTTTTCTATGTGGGGGAGGGGGGTAGGGTAAGGGGGAAACTGTTTCCCAGTTGCTTCCTGGTGGGGACGCGACTATTTCTCCAAGTCGCGTCCTCGCCCCCCCTCCTCGCGGCCTACCACCTGGATTGGAGCGGCCTTTCCTGCCGGGGACCGGGAACCGGACCAGAGCTACAACAGCGGCGGCGCAGCGCTGAATTCACCGCGGAGCGGGCGATGCCGACCTGGATCGCCATTTGGAGCTCCGGAGCATTGAGCCGCTGCTCCAACATAGTGGAGCTGCGGTTTGGGAGAGCTTCCAGCGTGGGCGGCGCTGAACAACATCGCGGAGTCCTGGGGCCCTTTACCGAGGGCCGCCAGCGTTGAATCTCCGCCCAGCATGGCCTGCGGACTTTGGGAGCCGCGGACTCCGGTAGGAGGTGGCCGACTCTGATGTCCAGGCCGCTGAGGTCCCCCAGCCCCGACGTCGGACTTACATCACCCCGGCGAGCGGGCCTGAACATCGGGCCGCCCGTAGCGGCGACTGCAGTGGGTTCGGGGAGGCCCCGACCACGGGTGAACAATGGGGAACATTAGAGGAAGATGACTGACTTTGGTGCCTTCCCTCACAGTGGCTAACTTTGATTCTGCTGTGTGGGGATGTTTTATGTTGAACTCTATCGTGTGTTGTGTTCTTTATTTTTATTGTATGGCTGTATGGTGACCACACATTTCACTGTGCCAACTGGCACATGTGACAAATTCTTGTATCTTGTATCTATCTTGATCCCCAACCTCCATGCGCAATCCATGACTGGGATCTATGGCCACCTATCTCAGACTTCAGCATCCAGCCAGCATCCCACCACCATCTCATGGGTTCCAAACTCCCAAATCCAGCCATAGATCCACCACATGCTTCAATATCCATTCCTGCCAACACTCAGGGGTTCTGATCTCAAGGCACCCACCTCTAAACCCAATTAGGGCTTTAATCACTGGCCTCTTTTCTGCCCCTCTGCTCCTCTTCCCCCACACTATACCATGTACCTTGAGTCAGGTTGGCTTGATTTCTTCTTTGATTATTCCCCTTTGTTTTCTACCAGGTTCAATTTAGCATTCATGTTGCCACTTTGCCTTCAATCACATACTTCTGTCTTTAATGATCAATCTGTTGTGTGGTCCTAGTTGAACACTTTGTTACAATCCATACTGACCGTGTCAAGTGTGCATTAATCCTCCACACCGGTTTTTAAATAATAATTACTATCACTTAAAATTTCATGCTGACTGCCCACAATTAATCTGTCCCTTTCTGAATGATGATTTATATTAAATGTCCAACAGACAAGCTAGTAATAACTTAATCTAGCCCCGTCCACCTTTTTTAACGCCCAAATTTAGATCATCACTCTTCCCATTCCTCCAGCACAATGCCAGATAATGGAAAATGATGCTCTGAATGTCCACCGTGTCCTCTGTTCAGTTTTTAAATCAGGCCCTCATGAGTTATGTATTTATAAAAAAATAACTATTAATATTCTTCGCTTTTTACAATATTTACAAATTCAAAACTGTTTCAACTTGGCAACAATGTCTTTTTCATCAATCTTTTGGGAACAATGACCAAGAGCATTTATTGTCATCTACCTCCTTAAGCAAGTTTTTTTATTATTTTTTTATATAACATTCCTTACTCACTTCTTAATTTCTCCAAGGACTTTAAGTGGGGGGCTACCATCGACTCCACAGTCAAAAAGGCACAACACATGATGTACTTCCTGCAGTAGCTGAGGAAGCACAATCTGTCACAGGCAATGATGGTCCAATTCTACACGGCCATTGTAGAGACTGTCCTCACCTTCTCCATCATGGTCTGGTTTGGCTCAGCCACCAAGCACGACATCCGGAGGCTGCAGCGAATCGTCCGATCAGCTAAGAAGGTTATTAGCTGCAACCTTCCCTCCATTGACGAACTGTACACTGCAAGGGCCAGGAAGCGAGCAGGTAAGATCATCTTTCACCCCTCTCACCCTGACCACAAACTCTTTGAATCACTTCCCTCTGGAAGGCGACTCCGGACTATCAAAGCTGCCACAGCCAGATATAAAAACAGCTTTTTTCCAATAACCAAAAATATGTAGCCTCCTTTTGCTCTGGTATTCTATTTAATTCACATGTTTAATCAATAATGTTTTATTATTAATGTTTAATGTTTTATGTATCATTCTTAACGGTCACTGTATGTCATGTTGTCACTTGCGGGCGGAGCAGCAAGACAAATTCCTTGTATGTGAATACTTGACCAATAAACTTATTCATTCATAAACTTATTCATTCATTCTTGGCCGGTTTCAACTGCCTTAATGTAAATCCTGGCCAAAATGGAGCTAAAAGAGGGCTAAAATAAAGTACAGAATCCATGCATTCACAAGGCCTGATGGTTAGTTCTGCAAAAGAGGCCACAAGCTGCTGACTGGTGCCAGGAAGTCTAGGTCCCAGATCAGCCCTTCAGATAAGAAAAGTCTAAGTATCATTATGCATGAGAATCTTGCAGAAGGAGCTCCAAGGTATTGAGAATGCATGAGGTTGATTGGATTACTGCAAAAGAATTCTAAATAGTGTAAATACTGTTGAAAGACAGTTACCCTGCTGTTTGTTGATTGGTCAAAATGTTAAGACGGAAGAATTGTTTTGAGTTCCAGGGTGAATGTTGCAAACCTACCGACTCCCATGGCTATCTGGACTACACTTCTTCCCACCCTGCTTCCTGTAAAAGGACTCCATCCCCCACTCCCAATTCCTCTGTCTACGCCGCATCTGCTCCCAGGATGAGGCGTTCCACACCAGGGCATCTGAAATGTCCTCATTCTTCAGGGAACGGGGGTTCCCCTCCTCCACCATAGATGAGGCTCGCACCAGGGTCTCTGCCATACCCCGCAACACTGCTCTCTCTCCCCATCCCCCCACTCACAACAAAGGCAGAGTCCCCCTAGTCCTCACCTTTCACCCCACCAGCCGTCACATACAACAAGTGATCCTCCGTCAGTCTCGCCACCTCCAACATGACCCCACCACTCGCCACATCTTCCCATCTCCCCCCATGTCTGCCTTCCGCAAAGACCGCTCCCTCCGTAACTCCCTTGTCAATTCTTCCCTTCCCTCCCATACCACCCCCTCCCCTGGTACTTTCCCTTGCAACCGCAAGAGATGCAACACTTGTCCCTTCACTTCCCCCCTCCACTCCATTCAAGGCCAGGCAGAGACAAAGATCAAACCAGGCGGTGGTTTAGGTATCGTATAGGGGAATTTGTGATCATTCTAAAATAATAAAGAATAGTTGGTCCAGTGGTTGAGTCAGTGTTTTACTGAACTAGACATGGGGGGTAAGCTTTAAGAGCATATTTACATTGATATTTTTCAATACAGGATGCCGGCCGCACCTTTACAGTTAGTATAGATAACATGGACTGGAATTGCCTGTTAGAATTTAAAACACGAGATTACATGCATCTAAACCAAAAGTAAATCTCGGATTTCTATACAGAAAATTTTGAAGTGATACTCCATTTACAACATATATAATCAAAAATGAATCAATTGAAAGGTCTTATATCAATGACATGGTAGAATGCAATCTGAATTTTTAAAGCATGAAGCATAGAGCAGCAATATTTCAATTCCACAAGGAATTACTAGTGATTACTCTGCAAATGTTTCAAATCCTGTAACTTTACACATGTCCATAAATAAAAAGGCACCCTCAGCTCAGCAAGTAAATGATATATCCCACAGGAACCATTAACAGCTCTTATAGTTTCGAGCTCTTACAGTATTGGTCCAGAGCTATCCTACCTATTCACTATTGCTGCTGATACTGAACTGTGTTGCGGAAATGACTCTGAACTTGGAATCAGAAAAACAAATCAAAGATTAAAAATTCTGATGATGATGCTTAAAACCACTATCGTGTCGAGGATGATATATTTTGTAAAGCACCCTCACACTCACTATTTGATAGACAAACTATCAGGAAATTTACAAATTTATTGCAAAAAATTGCCAATGAGACAAAATAATAGGGAATAAACAATTATTCCATTAACAGCTGTCATTGTTAAAGACTAAAACGAGAAGGGTGGTGGGGATCCTTAAGTCAGACCAGTTCAGTACCTTGGGTCCAGCATCAATCTTTTCAATATCAGTCACATACCCCAAAGCACTGGATGCAAAGTGGTTAAATGTTTAATTTTCCACCACCTTTCACATAAAAGTCCAAAAATCCATTAACATTAAAATAAAGTCGCATTTGAGTTAATTCCATTATTTGACACAATGCTTAGCTTTGATGGACAGCTCCGTTCAGTTTACAGGATAACAGACTGGAGATGCCTTCTATTCAGCAATATCATTAAGGCTTTCTTGATCTCAGAGTTGCTTTTTTACCATGCTTTCTTGGCATTTAACGCAAACCATTTTTTCAAGGCCCACAACCTAGGTATTATCTCGAAAAAATACAGGATTTATTTTCATAATGAATCTCCTTTGAGCAAGAATAACACTTCTGAACCAGAAAAGCTTATGGCAGTTTTTACATCCTTAACCTGGAGCCATGAGAGATGACACAAGATCACCAACTTAGATCAAGTTAATTTGGCTCAAATCATCCAGTCTCAACTAGATAAATTGTTGGAAAAACTCAAGAGGAAATTTTATTCATTGGATATATTTCTGGTGCATCTATTTCCTTTTGTATGTTTTTCTCTATGGGAAACAAACAGAAGGACGTCATCTTTACATTCACACAGTGCATAAATAGTGTCACTAATGGCCCAGGAATTTACTAACATGTCCATAGGGACTAAACTGGGTACATTATGTTCTTAGACTGGACATCTAACAGTGATGTTACTTGTTAGCTAATGTCTATTATTATCATATTTAAATTGGTTAATTCATATTATTAATTCATTTGAATTGAAAATCACACCAAAAGACTGAAGACTTTTTATATATTTGGTTCGATATTGCAGGGTAATTTAAATGTATTCCCAATAAAAATGATTGAACTAATAGTGAATAATTTCTCATTTGCAGATAATGTAAAATCTTCTCAAAAAAAGTTTCGAACTCAACCAGGCAAGTTTTCAGATTACTGCACTGAATTCATTTTATATAATCTAAAAACAATTAGCAAATTCAAACCTCATTTCTTATGCCACCTGATTTTAATTTCTATATGAAAGGAAAATTAGGATGAGGAAGGATATAAAATTAGCTGCCAATTCTCATTTACACTGCAGTCAAGGTCAAATTTCACCCCCACTGTGCCATTAAATATTCATTCCAGCCTTTGCTAAATTGCATTGGCAAATCGTTTTTTAAAATGTGAAAATAATAATTTTGCTGTATTTCTTATTCAATCATCATGGATATGCTAATTTGTATACATTATAATGCCAAACATGAGTAATCAGTAATACTTGATCAGTCTGAAGGGTCTCGATCCAAAACGCACCCATTTCTTCTCTCCAGAGATGCTGCCTGTCCCACTGAGTTATTCCAGCATTTTGTATCTGCATTTGATTTAAACCAGCATCTGCAGTTCTTTTCTACACAATATTTGATAAGAATTTTGCTTCATATAATATTTGCTATCCTATCTTAAACTGGCCAAAATTTGAATTTGAATTAAAAATCAGTATTTGGCTCTCTAGCATGTGTTTTGCAGGGGAAGTCCTTATAAAGTGTTGCCATTTACTTGCTGTCTCCTTCCACAATTTAACTTTTCAAGTGTTTATTTAGGGAATTGCTGACATCAGCAAGGCATTCGATAAGGTTCAGCATGGTATACTCCGCTTGAAGGTTAGATCGCATGGGATCCAAGGAGAGATAGCCGACTGGATAGAAAATTAGCTTCACGGAAGGAAGCAGAGGATGATGGTGGAAAGTTGTTTTTGGACTGGAGGCCTGTGAGTAGTGGTGTGCCCATTGTTGTTTCTCATTTATACCAATGATTTGGATGACAACATACAAAGCATATTTTAAGTATTTGGGTATTCAAATTACTAGAAAACATAAAACACTACCGATGTCCTTAATAGGCAGAATAAATGCCATTAAAATGATTTTTCTTCCACAAATACTATATTTATTCCAATCAATACCTACATACATACCTAAAACCTTCTTTTAAAAAAATGGACATACATTTCAAATTTCATATGGGACAATAAATCCCATAGAATTCAAAGAAGACATTTATGTAAACCCAAAGAATACGGTGGACTTACACTTCCCAACTTTATGTACTACCATTGGGCAGTGAACATTAAAAATATAATGTATTGGTTAGACAGTTCAACACAACAGTTAGAATGGACAATAATGGAGAAGGAGGATTGCACTCCTTTTAAAATAGGAGCGATCCTTTTCTCACCAATAAAACTGAAGAACACAATATATAATAGAAACCCGATGATTCACAGCACAATACGAATGTGGAGACAAATAAAATCCTCTCTTAAATGAAGAAATCTTTCGCTTCTTTCACTGATAGCTAACAACCCCGCGTTTAAGCCATCGACTATTGACAAAACATTTACTCTCTGGGAACGATTAGGAATTAAGACTTGGGAAGATTTGTATGAAGCGGGAAATGTTTTACCATTCCAAGATTTACAGCTTAAATACAACTTAGAAAGTAACCAATATTTTAGATATTTACAAACTCGAGATTATTTGAAAAAACATTCAAAAGATTATCAAAATTTGAAGCTGGACCCTTTAGAACAAAGCATGAATAGACAGGCAGAATTGGATCACTTAACATCGTATTTTTATAATACCATTTTAAATATAGACATACCTTCGACAGAAGGTATAAGGAAAGAATGGGAACAAGAATTGTCTATAGAAATCTCCAAGGACAGATGGGAAGATTATTTGTTATATATACATAAATGTTCGATCAACGTTAGACACATATTGATCCAATTTAAAATTGTACAGATTATATTACTCAAAAACAAAATTAAATACAAAAATTCCAAATGTCTCTCCCATCTGTGATAAGTGCCTAAAGAGGCAACAATAACACATTCATTTGTTTCCTGTGCAAAACTTCAGAAATTTTGGAAGGAAATTTTTGAAATGTTTTCAAAAATACTTAAATTAAGACTGGACCCAAATACAGAATTGATTATTTTCGGAACAATGAAAGCCTGTTCCGAACTCACTACATTACAAAGATGTTTATTAAACTACGGTTTGATAACGGTAAAAAAACTTATACTTAAATTCTGGAAAGACGCTCCCTATCCCAACGTTCAAAAATGTGGATTACAAATATGTCGGAAACACTACATCTAGAGGAAATTAGACTTGTTCTAGCAGGAAAACAAGAGCAATTCTTAAGAATATGGTCACCTTTCATTGATTTGTTACAGGTGTAGCAACA
Source organism: Malacoraja senta (assembly GCA_038087875.1). Classification (NCBI taxonomy): domain Eukaryota; kingdom Metazoa; phylum Chordata; class Chondrichthyes; order Rajiformes; family Rajidae; genus Malacoraja; species Malacoraja senta. The sequence continues at coordinate 24,164 of JAXLNO010000991.1, forward strand.
CAACCCTGGAAAATAATTATTTTAGAACTAGGTGATGGGTGTGAATCGTCAGGAATTAGACACATTCCCTTTCCTTGCTAAGCCTTACCTTTTTTAGATTCCTTACTTATTTTCTTTTTCTTTTCTTAAGGCCCCCTTTTTCTGTGGGGCCTTTATTTTCTTCTTTTCTTTTCACATTTTCAAGCACGCAGTTTACTTAACCATTATCATTCACTTAACGCCAACTACTGCAACTACACTTCACTACTATCCTCACTCTTTTCTTCTTTCTCTTTTTCTTTTCTCTTTTTCTATTATAGGTTAAAGTTTAAAAAAAGAAGAAAAAAATGTACAAGAAATGTAATATGTTGCATATTATAATTAAGATGCATGTACATTGCTTCTAATAAAATAAAAATAAAAATATATATATTTTTTTAATTAAAAAAAATAAAAACATTTAAAGCATATTTTGTAAGTTTGCCGATGATACTAAAATGGGTGGTATTGTAGATAGTGAAGATGGTTGTCACAAATGGTTGATGGAGTTTAATACAGAGAAGTGTGAAGTGTTGCATTGTGAGAAATCTAATCAAGGCAGGACCTACACAGTGAATGGTAGGCCTCTGGGGAATGTTGTACAGCAGAAAGATCTAAAAGTGCAGGTACATAGTTACTTGAAAGTGGCGTCACAGGCAAATAGAGTGGTCAAGAAGGCTTTTGGCACATTGGCCTTCATCAATCAGAGTATTGAGGATAGAAGATAGGAGGTTGTGTTATTGTTCTACAAGACTTTTATAGGAAAGTTGTTGTTAAGCTGGAATGGATGCAGAGAAGATTTTCAAGAATGTTGCCAGAATTCAAGGGCTTGAGCTACAGGGAGAGTGAGCAGGCTAGCACTATATTCATTGGAGCGCGGGAGGACGAGTGGTGATATTATTGAGATGTACAAGAACATGAGAGGAATAGACAGAGTAAATGCACAGAATCTTTTACCCAGAGTAGGGGTGTCAAGAACCAAAGGACATAGGTTTAAGAGGGGTGGGTAAGAGATTTAATAGGAACCTGATTTAAGTTAAATTATTGTTTAATTTAATTTACCCTCTTGAAATGACTTGGCTTCGACTGGGGATCTCAGTTTATATCACCCATACAAATTTACCTACTCATATTGGTCAGAGTTTTAATGATACAGCAGTTATCCTGAAAGTTTTCGACTATGGGATTACATGGGAGTTCCTTCATTATAATTTCCATTACAATGGGAATTTGTTCTCAGAGTACTGCGAATCTTTAAATTTCTCTACACCAGAGAACTATGGAAACCAAGTATTAAAAAAATTCAAATTTGGCAAATGTTCAGATTACAATTATAAGAGATACTTATAGATTATAAGTGCATTGAGGGCAATCGGAAAAGGGCAGGAATGCAGTGTTGAAATTCTGAATAGTTTTCATCAACTGAATGATGGAGCTGTGCATCCCAAAGAGCAACTGTGTTTTTTTAATTTATCTATGCATCGATGGTTCAATTGTACTTTATTGTCACATGTACCGAGGTATAATGGAATTGATTTTTGCATACAGATCAGTACAAGTAAAAGTAGTAGTAGTAGTAAGTTTATTGGCCAAGTATTCACATACAAGTAGTAAGTTTATTGGCCCACAAGTAAAGACTCAGAAAACACTAAACATTAATAATAATAAAACATTAATAATAAAACATTAAGTACAATACATAAGCACATCTTAGATACACAGTACAAGTGTATGGAAATAATACATAGAAACAGTTCACATGAATCACCAGGTTTGGCACAATTTTCAAGTCCCAGTTGTAAGTGCAGAGTTTCTAAAGATAGACACAAAATGCCAGAGTAACTCAGCAGGACAGACAGCATATCTGAATAGAAGGAATGGGTGACGTTTCGGGTCGAGACCCTTCTTCAGAAGTTCTGCAAAACCCACTCTCACTGCATCCTACACTTTTTGTCTCCATTATTTCTTGATTTTATATTCTGTCCTTGTGTGCAATTACCACTGAGGTGGGGTGCTATTTCTTCTCTACCCAAATTGATTCCTCTTCTTGATCTTTTCAGCTCAATTTTCACAAATTTCATCTTTACTAACTGACCTACTTCATCTCATTTCCCTTGCTCATGTGTGCCAGAATAATCAACACCCAGTATTGGTCACTTTGCAAGCTATGTGCTTGCTGTCCATCAAATCACATTCATGTCATTTTATTCAGTCCATCAATTCATCGATCTAGCTACGTGACTAGGTGCGACTATGAAAACAAAACGTGTTTGCATGACCCTTTAATTTTGTTGCTTGCCATTTTTCTCCTACTCAGGCTTGATTTGCGCGCGCAGCCTTTTTACGGCTCTGCCAATTTTATAATATAATATTAATAGATAATGGTATTTTAATCTTCATGGATATTCCGCAGAATCAGGGATAATTTGCTCTCTCTCCAGTCCTATGGGTTATGTCTGATCAGGTTAATCAAAAGATGCTCGACAGGGTAGATAAGTTTTATTGTCATATGTCCCAGATAGAATAATAAAAAATTTACTTGCAGCAATGAAATAATTCTCAATTTCATCCCAGTCAGTCAATCAGGAGGTCATGTTTTCCCCCCCCCAAGGAGATTTTGAGAATATCCTTGAAGATTTTCTCAGAGCTCCTGGGAATTTCTTGTCATGATGGAGCTCAGAATACAGTACTAGTTTTAGGAATATGGCATTGGACATGCAGATGACGTAGCCCAGCACCAGAGCTGCATTTAAATTTTTTAAGTTGGGGTGCTGGCATGAGAGTGTTTGCTATTAATGGTTCATTTTTTTCACAGAAAGCTTGGTAGAATTTTGCAGAGACTAAATTACTGCTACCTCTCTAGTGCTGGAGTACACATCTCCAAAGCATGTATACTCCAGCACTCCAAATTACAACAAAAGGTGGGGCGCTATTGTGGAGTGCCCACTTTGAGATCAACTGCCTCCGCAAAACTGCGATTAGACCAACCATCAATCCTAAATATTCTTCACTCTGCCAGCCTGGCACAGTGCAACCGGCAAATCTGTTTGGCGAGGATTTCGCAAAGCAGGTGAAGGAGCTGGAGGAGGAGGCCAAGACGGTGGGCTTGATTAAGCAGCCAGCAGCCACATATCCACCAAAGCGGAAGTATCCCTATAAGCAAGGAGACTGGTCCGGGCAACGGACGAGTCCAGCTACGATGCAGCGCAGTTGGCGTTCGGCTGTCGCAGCACCAGGGAAGGTGAGATATCCAGCTCGAGGCCGGGGAAGAATGCCAGGTGGTAAGGAGGTAAGTGGGTCTGGTTCTCATGTAGACAGATCTAATGTGATACAATTAAATGTTTACCTCAGATATGTTTATACTGAAGGTTATTGAAGGGTTTCGAATAAAGCTTAATGCAAATTCTGATTTACCCATGCAACATGTTCCAAAAAGGAGTTTGACTTCAGTATCACTGAACAATTGGAAGTTCAGGTGGAACTTGCAAGCTTATGTAATAAAGGTGTAATTGCTCAGGCAGTTTACCAAAGCCATTAGTTTGTGTCCAATATCTTTCCCAGACCAAAAAAGGATGGGGATGCAGAATTATACTGGACCTGAATAGTCTTAAACCTTTTTTGTACGGAATAGACATTTTAAGATGGAAACGTTTGAGGAGATCTTCAAGATGCGGATTCAGTGTCTGTTCATTTGCAGGATAGAAGATTTAAAATTCAGCTGGATGGGGCAATTATGGCAATACAATGCACTGCCTAATGGTTTGTCTTCAGCTCCTAGAGTGATTACAAAGTTGTTAAAAACCTATTCTAGGCATGATGAGAAGTCAAGGGCATGTGCTCATGGCTTAACTAGATAATATCTTGATTGTAGGACAATCAAAGGAAACAGCCGAAGCATCAGTGGCAGTTGGTAAAAACCACTTTTTTTAAAAATTGGGCTTCATAAGCTATCCAGAGAAATCCAAATTAATACCTGTGACACAAATTGACTAGTTGGGTTCACAATAGACTTAATCAACATGATTGTGACCTTGCCGAGGCAAAAAAGGGTAGAGCTAATTAAGAGCTGTATCAAGTTAATTGCTGACACACAGCCTTCAATTAGCCAGGTGACGAGTCTGCTGGGAAAATTGCTGGCAGCATTTCCAGCAGTTCAATAGTGGCCACTTTATTATCTACAATTACAAAGGTCAAAGGAACAAGCACTGAGGATACATTGGGGTCATTATAATAGACCTATGCTTCTATCAATAGAGGCTGTTGCTGATGTACAATGGTGGATTCAGCATATGTCCACTAGTAGTTCCAAAGTGTTATTGGACCAAGCTTCCATGATTTTGCAGACAGATGTCAGAGCACTTGGGTGGGGTGCTACTGATACAAGATCCAGCTGTGGAGACAGATGGACATTGCTTCTGCAAACATGGATAATTAACCAGGAGTATTTTATGGACTCAAGGCTTATGGCACTAACAAAACTAGTTTGCATGTGCAGTGCCAAATAGACAACACTGCAGCAGTTGCTTATATGAATCACATGGGTGTTTGAGAAAATCAAGCAGGATGCCGCTTCAGGGGTTTAGGTGATACCAAATTGCCCGATTCAACCATGGTTCCCCCCTTTGATGTTACAGATAGCGATTCAACCTCCTTTTGCTGATTCCAAACAGTAGGAATTTGCTGGAGCATCCAGTAACGCGTTAAGTTCATCCGTTATGTGATCGTATTGATCTGTTAATTTGCAGGTTTTTAAGAATGCCTTACATTGGTCGAGGACTTTCTAGGCCAACGGTGGATATATTCACTGCAGCCTGGAGAAAGAGTACTCAAAAGCAGTATATGACATGTAAAAAAATGGGAACAATATTGTGTTCAAAAGAATATTCAATATGATACTGTAGTTATTGAAAATGTGTTAAGAGTTTTATCTACACTTTATTATGATGAGGGTCTTAGCTATAGTGCTATCAATACAGCTAGAAGTGCTTTGTCGGCATATCTTGTAATAGGTACACGGACACAAAGTATAGGTTCTCACCCTCTCATATCTAGGTTGATGAAAGGAATCTTTAATTCCAAACCGCCTAGGTATAAGGTAATCTGCGATGTAAGCGTTGTTCTTAACATTGGGTCCCTGTCACGTCTATAACTTTGTTAAAATTAACCATGAAATTGGCTATGCTAATGGCATTGGTGTCAGTACAGAGAGTGCAGACTTTGCAAAACGTTCAGTTAGATAGAATGGAAGTGACTACAGAGAATGTTCTGTTTTATATTTATGACCTGCTCAAACAAAGCAGGCCAGGTGTGACAGGATTTAAGATTGTGTTCTCAGCATATCCTACAGATCCATCTTTATGTGTAAGGACACATTTCTTACATTACATTGAAGCCACAAGGGCTTTAAGACAAGAAGAAACAGGATTATTTGTCAGTTACAAGAAGCCAACATAAAAGAGTGGCAGTTCAGACTATCTCAACGTGGTTAAAGCAAGAGTTGGTTCAGGCAGGAATTAACATTTATGTGTTTACATCTCATTCCACTAGCGCAGTAGCAACATCCGCGGTCAGGGCGATGGACGTTCCCATCGGCCATATATTAAAAGCCGCAGGTTGGAAAAATGAACTTGTGTTTCAGCAATACTATCATCGGCTGATTGCCGATGGAGGGCTGTTTGCCCACTCAATATTGAGTGCTGTTGCTATTGTTTAAAGTCTGTTTTCAATACTGTTTAATTCTGTTTCGTTTGTTGCCCCTAAATTAAGAGGGTTTATTGGTTGTTTTATGACCAAAAATAAAACATTTTTTTTTGCATGATATTCAGTGTCATGTTTACAGCATTATTGATGATACTCAGAGTCAATCGATGCAGTGAGAAGCCGGGATTTTGATCTGCGGCATAAAAATCACAGAGCTTTAAAATCTTCACGTAGTCACTCACGTGACTCCGAAGTAAAATAGTAAGATTAAACGAGAACTTACCAGTTTGAAGTTTGATCTTTATTTTATGAGGAGTTACGTTGGTGATTACGTGCCCGCCACGCCCAACCCTCTCTCATAGAAAAAAGGTCATAATGGTAGTTCTCATGTTGATCATCTTAATATGTTACTTCAATTATTGTGTTGTCTGTGATTTCATACCGCTGCTTTGAAGATTGACGCGCATGCGCCCTGACGGGTCTTCTTCACGTAATCACCAACGTAACTCCTCATAAAATAAAGATCAAACTTCAAACTGGTAAGTTCTCGTTTAATCTTACTATTAGCAGTCTCTAAGTGATTCTTTGCAAGAGTGTGCTAAGAATCTACTAGCACAAGACCCATTTGAACTGTGCATCCATTTTCTGCAGGCTCACCATGCAATGTACAGCTGCTGATTCTGGTGTAATGATCATCAGTGTTCAAAAAATTAAACACCACTCTGTCCAGTGTCCTGCAGCTAGATTTTCAGCACTGAGCTGTATCATATGTTCAACAAGTTGAACTTCAAGAAGATCAGTATTTCTCCTTGTTTCTGTCAGCTCCAGTGCTGTGTGGGTGCCATCATTACATTCAGATCCATAAATTGAAAACAAGAAATTATGTTTAAAAAAAAAAAGATTTTTCTACTTCTTAAAAACTTCTGCTAACTAACAAATAATGAAATCAAATTTCCAAATGCTTATGTTGGAACGCTAATATAAAAGTAGAAAATATTGGAAATTCTCAGGTCAGGCTAAGTATTTGTGTTGGAAATACTCAGACCGCATCTGTCTCGAATTTTAAGATATTAGTTCTTTGTGTCTACTAAGTAAATAAATTGATTAATATTTATAATCATTTCAACGTGAAAATAAATGGAAAATAATATTTATCCAAATACTAATTTGATGAAGAATGTTGCTCTCTGCTTTGGGGAAAAAAGTTCAAACACAATTAATATAATAAAAAATGCTTGATTTTGGCCCGAGCTTTTGAATGCTTTGCATTCTGATGCGTCTCCCCAGTCTGATCACCAGAGCTACAAAGGCAAAATGCCACTGTGTGGATCTAAGTACTAAATGGGAATAGGAGCAGATGTCGACTATCAGCTGTTGCATTCTCCTATTGCTATGATAAAATAGCTTGCGCATTGCCTTATTTAGTATGGGCTTGTTGCTGACTCTAGGAATTTTGTGCGTCATTTTCACCCTGCTTCACTAGCCCAAAGAGACACTCATTTCTAGCTGTATAAAGTATGTATAGGCATTTGATAGCAACCAGAGAATCAACTGGGAAGGTATTACTGCAGTTTGAAGGAGCTGACAAGAGTTCTATATATCATGTTATTTATATTGGTCAATCTATACTACAGTTCAACATTTACTCTATTTTTAAAACTTAATTATAAAGTTGTTTCTCTTAAAGAGAGCTGGATTTCACATAAAAAATGCCTCAAATTAGCAAAACTTTAACTGTGACCAAAAATAAAAACTTGGCAACTATTGAACAGTTTACAATTCACCTAGTAATCCCCCCCCCCCCCACCGACATGTCACCAATTATATTACATGAAAGAATAAGTTAGATCATTGCAATATTCCCCACTTTTCACATTCGATTTAGTGATAATGAAAAAGCTAAAGATGCAAGCTTAAAATTCACGATGTTCTAATAGCCATGCAAGTTTCTTGGAATCCTAAAATGTATCAGGCTGACAGTGATTTGTCACTATGCTGCACTCAGTCAGTTTCTAGTCTTTATTTGGTATTTTCTCTCATGACCCTTTACTAAAACATTTATAGAGTGCACTACATTGCAAGCAAGGGAAACAGCAGTTTAAATTTCCTCAAATCCAATGCTGCCTCTCCAAACTCATTCTGCCCACAACTTCATTATATCTAATCTCTACTTCAGAGGGCAAACAACATGAAGCCGGTTTCTACGCAAGCCTATTTTTATCCAGTCTAATGTTGACACTCACATTTCTCCCTCCAAGGCTCATATTAAAGCCACAGTACAACAAACTTTTGTTGCACTGTAAACCAAAGTACAAGGCTGACATAGCAAGCATCAAACACCAGTGATCCAACAGCAAATATTAAAACAATTTGCCTCCTGTTCTTTTTCTACAACAGCTATATTTGAAAAAAATCCTCTGTATGAATGCAGATTTGGCAAAAGTTAGAATTTACTGGCTTCGATAGTCTCATATTATGATTCTAACATGACAAAGATGAAACTCTCAGAAACAACAGGAGCAGCAGGAGAAGGGTCCTGTCCACGAGAATCCATCCCAACATTGTATTCCAATAACCGAGATATGGTAAGGATATAATCCTTCTCCAAGGAGCTGGTAATAGAAATTTGCCACCTACTGTAGCCAGAGTTCCACACAATTCCCCGTCTGCCTCAGTTAAAGTTTGGATAGGCACAGATTGATTTGGCATAGTCAGGTCAGCATGGCTTTGTACATGGGAAATCTTGTCTCACATATCTGATTGAGGTCACTAAGATGATCGATTAGGACAGGGCACTGGACATCGAGTCCTTTGACAAAGTCCCTCGCAGTAGGCTAGCTTGGAGGGTTAGATCCCATGGAACGCAAGGTAAGCTAGCGAACTGGATTCAAAATTGACGGAGGAAGGAGTTAAATGGTAGAGGAGGAGAGTTGTTTTTCTCATTGGAGACCTGTGACAGGTTGCTGTTAGATATATTAACGACTTGGACGACACTGTTACTGAATTTGCATGTAACACCGAAATAGGGGATAAAGGAGACAATGAGGATAATCCTCTACCTTTACAAGATCTAGGTCATAGAAGTGGATCCAATTACAACTTTTAAAAGACATTTGCACAGATATATGGAGAGGAAGTGCGTAGAAGGATATAGGACAAATGCCAACAAATGGGACTAGTCAATTTGCCAGCTTGGTCGGCATGGACAAGGAGAGTCGCAGGGCCTATTTCTGTGCCCCACAGCTCTGTGAACCCATGACTCTCAAGTGACGGTGTCCCTGAACATTTTGGAATCTAACATCTTCCAGGTGATATGTTTGTAGCATACCATTGCACAATGAAGATGACAAAAACTTTTTACTGAAGATGAGGAAGATTCATATCCCTCTATTCACTTAGAGCACCAAGCAACAAATGCATGCAGCTTTGTAGACACAAATCCACCACACTTTGGTGCAAGGGAGCAATAGTTTGACCCACTTAGCTTCTTCCCCTCTATATTCAGGCTTCTGAACAATCCATCCACAAGCAATACTGGAGCCTGATTCTCCTCTATTTCATTGCAGACACTTATTTTGTCTCTGGAACTGTTGCATTATAATGCTAGGAACTATATTCTGCACTATAAAGTCACTAACATTAACTTATTTAAATAACCGTGGGCGGATTGCTTTTTGCATGATTTCTTTATTTATTATTAAAAGAGAATTCATAAATCATCTGGCTTATAGATCAAGCTTTAAAATAAATAGCAGGAAGGAGGAGGTCAGGTGAGGGCAGCATAACAATTTGGGTAATGAAAGAAGCAGCGTGCACAACAGTTATAGGGAATTAATAGAGAAGTGAGATAACAGAGAACTACGATGGTCAACCTGGATCAGTGGGCCAAAGGGGCCTGTTACCATGCTGCATCTCTAAACTAAACTAAAAATTACATCTGCCTCTGGTTGGTTGGCAGTTACCAGCAATATAATAATAGCAGATAATACTTTTTTTCCCGCTTCTATGACAAGGTTTCTGTGCCAAAATCAAAATAAATTATCTCCAATACACACTGACCAAGGATTCAGAAAATACATTAAGATTGCAAACAAATTGTTGATGCAGGAAGTGAGAACATGGCAGCTGCCACTGAACCAAGTGGCAGTCTGCATCATGAGCAGAAATTGTACGATAACACAAGAACAAAAGACAACTTAACCTTTATCTGATGTTTCCACAGATGGAGCTGTTGACTGACAAAAGCCAGCTGAATCACATGTTGCAGTCAAGTCTTCAGTAACTCTCCACCAATTTATTGGTGCAATCAATCAGACAAAGCAGTGCCAGTGTGACAGTTCATTGTTCAGCTTTACTTCTACAGGGAAGCAAAAACTGCCACTGAGATTGCCCAGACCACAAGTACTACAGAGCCGTTCAAAGAATATCCAGCTTTTGATTTACATTCATCCGTCAAGATATTTAGTTCTAGAAAAATGGTGTCACCTCAGTAACACGATGTTTATGATACCAAAGTTTGTATTCTTTGCAAGAATTTCACATTGAAAATCTAAACAACTAAGGAAGATTGTTAATTATGTTCAGAAGATTTGCATTGTCCAATTGTTCCTGAGTGATTCAAAACATATTGTATGACCACCATGGATGGGGTGGAGAGTCCTTCTTTGTGTGATGCAGGGCATTCTTTGTCAATGCACTCTGCAACAGGCCATCAGGCTGTCTAGTTAATCTAATTACCACTTTGTTGAGTCTTAATTAAATCAGCCCAAGCTTGAATGGAACTCAACAATTAAAGGGTATTTATATAGATCCCTTTAGAAACATAGAAAATAGGTGCAGGAGTAGGCCATTCGGCCCTTCGAGCCTGCACCGCCATTTGATATGATCATGGCTGATCATCCAACTCAGTATCCCATCCCTGCCTTCTCTCCATACCCCCTGATCCCTTTGGCCACAAGGGCCACATCTAACTCCCTCTTAAATATAGCCAATGAACTGGCCTCAACTACCTTCTGTGGCAGAGAATTCCACAGATTCACCACTCTGTGTAAAAAATGATTTCCTCATCTCGGTCCTAAAAGTCTTCCCTCTTATCCTTAAACTGTGACCCCTAGTTCTGGACTTCCCCAACATCTGGAATAATCTTCCTGCATCTAGCCTGTCCAACCCCGTAAGAATTTTGTAAGTTTCTATAAGATCCCCCCCTCAGTCTTCTGAATTCCAACGTGTACAAGCCGAGTCTATCCAGTCTTTCCTCATATGAATGTCCTGCCATCCCAGGAATCAGTCTGGTGAACCTTCTCTGTACTCCCTCTATGGCAAGAATGTCTTTCCTCAGATTAGGAGACCAAAACTGTACGCAATACTCCAGGTGTGGTCTCACCAAGACCCTGTACAACTGCAGTAGAACCTCCCTGCTCTTATACTCAAATCCTTTTGCTATGAATGTTAACATACCATTTGCTTTCTTCACTGCCTGCTGCACCTGCATTCCTACTTTCAATGACTGGTGTACCATGACACCCAGGTCTCGTTGCATCTCCCCTTTTCCTAATCGGCCACCATTCAGATAATAGTCTACTTTCCTGTTTTTGCCACCAAAATGGATAACCTCACATTTATCCTCATTGTACTGCATCTGCCATGCCTTTGCCCACTCACCCAACCTATCCAAGTCACCTTGCAGCCTCCTAGCATCCTCCTCACAGCTAACACTGCCCCCCAGCTTTGTGTCATCCGCAAACTTGGAGATGTTGCATTCAATTCCCTCATCCAGATAATTAATATATATTGTAAATAGCGGGGGTCCCAGCACTGAGCCTTGCGGTACCCCACTAGTCACTGCCTGCCATTCTGAAAAGGACCCGTTTACTCCTACTCTTTGCTTCCTGTCTGCCAGCCAGTTCTCTATCCACATCAATACTGAACCTCCAATACCATGTGCTTTAAGTTTGTATGCTAATCTCTTATGTGGGACCTTGTCGAAAGCCTTCTGAAAGTCCAGATATAACACATCCACTGGTTCTCCCTTATCCACTCTACTAGTTACATCCTCGAAAAATTCTATACGATTCGTCAGACATGATTTACCTTTCATAAATCCATGCTGACTTTGTCCAATGAACTCACCACTTTCCAAATGTGCTGCTATCCCATCTTTAATAACTGACTCCAGAATTTTCCCCACCACCGATGTTAGACTAACTGGTCTGTAATTCCCCCTTTTCTCTCTCCCTCCCTTTTTAAAAAGTGGGGTTACATTAGCTACCCTCCAGTCCTCAGGAACTACTCCAGAATCTAAAGAGTTTTGAAAAATTATCACTAATGCATCCACTATCTCTGCGGCTACTTCCTTAAGTTCTCTGGGATGCAACTTATCCGGCCCTGGGGATTTATCGGCCTTTAATCCATTCAATTTACCTAACACCACTTCCCGGCTAACCTGGATTTCACTCAGTTCCTCCATCTCATTTAATCCCCGGTCCCTTGCTATTTCCGGCAGATTATTTATGTCTTCCTTAGTGAAGACAGAACCAAAGTAATTATTCAATTGGTCTGCCATGTCCTTGTTCCCCATGATCAATTCGCCTGTTTCTAACTGCAAGGGACCTACATTTGTTTTAACTAATCTTTTCCTCTTGACATATCTATAAAAACTTTTGCAGTCAGTTTTTATGTTCCCTGACAGTTTTCTTTCATAATCTATTTTCCCTTTCCTAATTAAGCCTTTTGTCCTCCTCTGCTGGACTCTGAATTTCTCCCAGTCCTCTGGTAGGCTGCTTGTTCTGGCTAATTTGTAGGCTTCCTCTTTTGTTTTGATACTATCCCTGATTTCCCTTGTTATCCACGGATGCACTACCTTCCCTGATTTATTCTTTTGCCAAACTGGGATGAACACTTGTTGTAGTTCATCCATGCAGTTTTTAAATGCCTTCCATTGCATATCCACCATCAACCCTTTAAGAATCATTGGCCAGTCTATCTTGGCCAATTCACGTCTCATACCCTCAAAGTCACCTTTCTTTAAGTTCAGGACCTTTGTTTCTGAATTAACAATGTCACTCTCCATCCTAATGAAGAACTCAACCATATTATGGTCACTCTTGCCCAAGGGGCCACGCACAACAAGACTGCTAACTAACCCTTCCTCATTACCCAGTCTAGAATAGCCTGCTCTCTCGTTGGTTCTTCTACATGTTGGTTTAGAAAACTATCCCGCATACATTCCAAGAAATCCTCTTCCTCAGCACCCCTGCCAATTTGATTCACCCAATCTATATGTAGATTGAAGTCACCCATTATAATGGTTTTACCTTTGTTTCACGCGTTTCTAATTTCCTGTTTGATGCCATCCCCAACTCCACTACTACTGTTAGGTGGCCGATACACCACTCCCACTAGCGTTTTCTGCCCCTTAGTGTTTCGCAGCTCTACCCATATCGATTCCACATCCTCCAAACTAATGTCCTTCCTTTCTATTGCGTTCATCTCCTCTCTAACCAGCAACGCTACCCCGCCTCCTTTTCCTTTCTGTCTATCCCTCCTGAATATTGAATATCCCTGAATGTTCAGCTCCCAGCCTTGGATCACCCTGGAGCCATGTCTCCGTGATACCAACTATATCATATTCATTAATAACTATCTGCACATTCAACTCATCCACCTTATTACGAATGCTCCTTGCATTAAGATAAAAAGCCTTCAGGCTTGTCTTTACAACACTCTTACCCCTTATACAATGATGTTGAAAAGTGGCCCTTTTTGATTTTTGCCCTGGTTTTGTCTGCCTGCCACTTTTACTTTTCACCTTGCTACCTATTGCTTCTACCCTCATTTTACACCCCCCTGCCTCTCTACTCTTGCACCCATCCCCCTGCCACATTAGTTTAAATCCTCCCCGACAGCACTAGCAAACACTCCCCCAAGGACATTGGTTCCATTCCAGCCCAGGTGCAGACCGTCCTGTTTGTACTGGACCCACCTCCCCCAGAACTGGTTCCAATGCCATTATTATATAGGCCACGCCCACGTTACTAGGGGATCAAGTTAGCAGAAAGCAGACTGTATTGCAATTTTCCCTAATGCAACATTGCATCATCTGTGCTTGTGGCAAGCAATACAAGTTAAAAAAGCATTTACTTTTTTTGCCCCATTAATTCCATGCAAACAAATATTATTCTATATCTATATTTTTTTTAGTGGATTTGTGAATTTTGTTACACAAGTGACCTATGTAGGCTTGCATACAAAATAAAATGTCAATGCTATTTATATACAGTAAACCCTCAATTTAGCAACCGTGTTATAACTGATTTCTTTCATTTAGGCTGTGGGCCGAGCATCAAAAATGTGTCTAGAATCCAGTTTTCCGTGACCCAAGTCACCAAACTACATGAAATTTTCCACAGATTTAGATGAAATATAAGTGAGAAGGATATCACAACTCGTCATTGCCAAAAGCTGCACATTAATTAATTAAACTAATTAGAAAATAAGATCGGGAAAGTAAGCGCCATCAAGTGGCCAATGCCCATATTACACCATGGGCAGCCTATTTCCGTGTTGCAGTCCATTAAATGATTATACCTAGTGTTAAAGAAGGAACTGCAGATGCTGGAAAATCGAAGGTACACAAAAGTGTTGGAGAAACTCGGCGGGTGCAGCAGCATCTATGGAGCGAAGGAAACAGGCAATGTTTCGGGCCGAAACCCTTCTTCAGACTGATAGGGGGTGGGGAGAAGAAAGGAAAAAAGGCGGAGGAGGAGCCCGAGGGCTGGGGGAGGGGAGGAGACAACCAGAGGGCTGATGAAGGGGAGGGGACAGCAAGGGCTAGCAGAATTGGGAGAATTCAATGTTCAAGCCCCCAGGATGTAGACTGCCCAAGCGGAATATGAGGTGCATTTCCTCCAATTTCCGGAATCCTGGGGGCTTGAACATTGTATTCTCCCAATTCTCCCAATATATATACATGTACTTCATGAATGAATGAGTGAATGAACGAGTGAGTGAGTGAATTGTTGTTGTTGTATTCAATTTATTATCATCTCATTTTAGAGACAACGAAATGGATTTTCCTTACAGTCAAGTAACATAAAAATAAATAATAAATAAATAAACTTTTTTTTAAAAACACAAACACAGAAGTCCACACAACATAATCCCACAGCAGCAACAAAGTTAAGGAAGGTACCATAGTCCAGCCAGCCTCCCCGCCGATCTTCCCAGATGTTCACCCGTGGTCCGGGCCTCCTGAGCACCCGCAGTCGCCGCCACGGGCGGCCCGATGCTCAGGCCCTCTCGCCTGGAACGGCGGAACCCCGACGCCGAACCCCGACGGAGAACATCCTCAGCAGCCGGATCATCCGGACTACGCGATGTTGGTCAGCGCCGCCCGCATTGGGAGCTCCGCGAACCACAGCTCCGCGATGTCGGTGCAGCAGGCCCAGCACTCCGGAGCTCCCAAACGGCGATCCCCGGTAAGGCATCGCCCGCCCCGCGATGTTTCCAACGTTGCTCCGCTGCTGCCGGAGCGGGTGGGGGGGGGGGGGGGGAACACTCGAATAATAGTCGCATCCTCTCAAGGAAGCGACTGAAGGACGGTATCCCCCTTATTGTACCCTCTTTCCTCACATAAAAACATTAAAAAAACCCCACAAAAAATGCTCTTCAAACATAACAAAAACATAACAAAAAAACAAAAAGATACCGGACTGAAGGCGGAGGCAGCTAGCAACAGGTGAATGAATGTGAATGAATGAGTGAATGAATGAGTGAATGTAAAGCCTCCAAATCTCATTTTTTCACATTATAAAGGTGCAATTAAATTAATTAAAGTGCATACAGATTAATTTTCATAAATTCAGACTTTAGATCTTACCTTTTCAGTTCCAGTTGATTCACAAAATTTGACAGCAGCACCTCAGGCAGGGACGTTGCTTTCAAGACTTTATTCCACTTAGCTGCACATTCTTCAGACTTCTTCATGCTTTTCTCACTAAATTCAATTACCCTGCTGCAAGTTTCCACCACATTTATTCCACAGAACTAGAAAAAATCTTCATCGGAATCTCCAGTAAAACAGGCATCAGTGAAGCCCTCTCATGGCTCCCTGCCTAGCTAACCTGATACAAAGCGCGTGATTGGCCAACTGGCATTCAACTCAATGTTAAAAGTGCTTTGATTGGACTAAAAATACCCGGAAATTTTCCGTTTTTTCTCTAATTTAATGAAAATGTGCAAGTCTTGTTCATGACAAGTTTCAGGGGTGATTTATATGATTTTTTTTACACAGTATGTGAAAATTTCATGTGGTTTGGTGACTTGAGTCACGAAACACTGGAATAAAGCTCCTCGGCCCACAGCCTAATTGTGGACTGACCTAGTTACCACATCACCGACAGCTAACCACGTCACCCCCGGCTCACACCGCTTCCCCGGCCACTGGCAGCGCCCGCTAACCCCAACTCACACCACGTCCAGGCCGGACCTACTGCGGCCCACACAACTTCCTCGGCCGCTTCCAAGCCGCTCCTGCCACCACCGACCCTTATCGGCACTCTGACCACCCGCGACCATTGACTCCGCCAATCCTCGCCTCTCCCCTCCGCCTGCCAGCATGCTGGGGCCATCAACTCAGCTGGATTCCAAGCCCCAGTTCCTGTTCAAAAATACCTATCCATGTTCTCCAGAGATGTTGACTGACCTGCTGAGTTACTAGAGTCATAGAGTGATACAGTGTGGAAACAGGCACTTCGGCCTAACTTGCCCACACCAGCCAACGATGTCCCAGCTACACTAGTCCCACCTGCCTGCACTTAATCCATATCCCTCCAAACCTGTTCCCCCTGTCTAACTGTCTCTTAAACGAAGGGATTGTCCCAGCCTCAACTACCTCCTCTGGCAGCTTGTTCCATACACCCACCACCCTTTGTGTGAAAAAGTTACCCCTCGGATTCCTATTAAATCTTTTCCCCTTTTGTTCACAAGAGTCTTCTTATTTCATTAAATTACAGGGTTACCTTTCAAAAAACAAACTGTTACTCTAACATTTGCAATAGGTATTTTATTTATTAGTCTTTGATTACCTTCTGCTTCAGGGCTCAAGACAGACTCCAAAGAAGAATTAAATTTTTAACATTTCAATTTATAGACTCTGAATCTTGAAGAAACCAGAATATGCAACAGTATTTCTTTTTAAATATACTGAAGTCAAAGTTTCGGCAAAAAAATGTTCTCCAGAATTTTACTGTTGGTTTCAACATTTCAGGGTGGGATGTTTTAGACTTCCCACTTTAGTGCATCATTTTTGTCTAAATTTACAGTTATACATAACCTTGTTGCAAGACAAGGGGTACTGATTGGGGATGATCAGCCATGATCACATTGAATGGCAGTGCTGGCACGAAAGGGCTGAATGGCCTACTCCTGCACCTATTGTCTATTGACACTGATGTCATTCTTGGCCAACAATACACTGATGTAAAGGTTAATGGTGCCAGAATTTTGCATTTGTTGTAGTTATCAGCTTTGTTTTGTTAATTAACCTAATTTGAGGAAGGACATTCTTGCTAATGAGGGAGTGCGGTGTAGGTTCACCAGGTTAATTCATGAGATGGCAGGAATGACATGATGAAAGAATGGGTCGACTGGGCTTGTATTCGCTGGAATTTAGAAGGATGAGAGCGGATCTTATAGAAACATTTAAAATTCTTAGAGGATTGGACAGGGTAGATGCAGGAATTTTTTTCCAGATGTTGGGGGAGTTCAGAACCAGGGACCACAGTTTAAGAATAAGGGGTAGGCCATTTAGGATTGAGATGAGGAAAACATTTTTCACCCAGAGAGTTGTGAATCTGTGGAATTCTTAGCCACAGCAGTGGAGGCCAATTCACTGGATATTTTCAAGAGCATTAGATTTAGTTCTTCGGGCTAAGGGAATCAAATTGTAAGGGGAAAAAGCCGGAACGGGGTACCGATTTTGAATGATCATATTGAATGGCAGTGCTGGCTCGAAGGGCCTGGTCCTGCACCTATTTTCTATGTTTTCTATATCTAGGTTTTCTATTAACTAGACTTATTCCCTTCCATGGACCACCATAGATTTTAATTATTTTCTCAAATGCAAAACGGGGGAAACTAAGAACGAAGTCAGCTTGAAATGGCAGTTATTAATAATAGATATTGCAGTTCATTCTTTCACAGCTGAACAACTGCATTTAAATAATAAAATAGGCATTTTAAAGAGCTGCCTGACAATATCTTTCCAGGTTGCCCATGAGAAAGAGGAGGAGGAGGAAGAGGAGGAGGAGGAGAAGAAGCAAGAGCTTCTGCCAAATAAAGTGCAATGCAGAGATTTACGAGGTCATAAAAAAAATATTCACAACAAGAGAAATATTCTAATATTACTTAAGATCTAGTTCTGTGGCACAAATAAAATTGCTGGAATGATTATTGTGGTCATGACGATCACTGCAGCTAATTCTGTGCTTCTCTGCTGGTAAAAGAAATGGAAAGAGGATGCAACAAGAATGGGATAGGTGCAGAGGAAATGGTTGTGGGGAAACACCAAAGATAGACACAAAAAGCTGGAGTAACAGCGGAACAGGCAGCATCTCTGGAGAGAAGGAATGGGTGGCGTTTTGGGTCGAGACCCTTCTTCAGACTCTGAAGAACACTCAGACCCGAGTCTGAAGAAGGGTCTGGACCCAAAACGTCACCCATTCCTTCTCTCCAGAGATGCTGCCTGTCCTGCTGAGTTACTCAAGCTTTTTGTGTCCATCTTTGGTTTAAACCAGCATCTGCAGTTCCTTCCTACAAGTTTTTCATAGAAGTCTTTCCAATGAGAACAGCATACAAGGAAGACTATTAGTACTGTAGTAACTGTTTATTGTTAAATTCTGTTAAATTCTTTAATGTTGTGTATTATCTTTATTCATGTGCTGCATTGGCAAGTCGAATTTCACTACACCAATTGGTGTATGTGACAATAAATGTCTCTAATCTAATCTAATCTCTAAACTCCAATTCACTCAACATGTCCATTGAGGGAATTCTTATTTCCATAAAATCATATACAGCGCCAAACAAAAAAATGTTTGCTGTACCTCGGAATACTCGACAATAAACTACTAAACTACATATATAATTAGTGGAAAATTACTAGCAGTTACATTTTCATTCAAAAAAAATGTTAGTGATTACACCAGCAAATATACTATGATTACAAATATTTTTCAAAAATGTTTACTGCATAAAACAACTGATATGACTTATCACCAGTTTATGGTTAACTGCAAGCAATGCCTTTAATGACACAAACGTTCAAAACAATTTTGCACTAAGTCATGGCTGCTGTAGGAGTCTCATGTTTTGAGAACTCTTAACGTTAGTTTCTATCAACAACAGCATTGAGATAAAGTTTTGTTTAAGATTTGTATTTGCAAATAAAATAATTTGCTTAAGTTCCTATCAGTAGTGAGGAAAATGGTAAAGCCTATTATTAAAAAAAATAACAAGACACTTGGAAAGTATCAACAGATTTGGTCAAAGTCTACATGGACTTCTGAAGAAAAAAAATGTTGACAAAACTACAGTAGTTTATTGAGAATATAACTGATTGAATAGATAAGGGAAAAATCATCAGTAGAAGTGGTGTGCCCAGACTTTCAGAAAGTCATTGTCCAACCTGAAAGATCAGTGTGCAAAGTTGAAGTATAATATTGAGATAATATATTGGTATGGATTAAAAAAAATGTGTTGAGACTCAAAACAGAGATTGTGAATACATTTTATTTTACAGGGTTGACAGGCAGTAACTAGTGAAATTCTACAGGTTCGATGCTTTGGCCTCGATATTCAAAACATAGGCATATGAATGAGGAAATAATATTGTAACATTAAGTTTGCTGACCAAACCAGGTGAGATCATGAATGGAGCAGGGTGCAAAGAATCTATGTACTTCTCTTGGAAGCTTGAGAAAAAAAATTGTGATGCCATATAATAATGTGGATAAATGTGAAGTTATTCACTTTGGTAGAAAAGGGAAATTAGTTTTCCTATTTATATTGTGTTAGTTTAGGATGTATTGATGTACGAAAAGATTTTAGTATTGTTGTCACTGAATGCAAACCTGCAGATTTAGTGAGCAGATAAGGAATCAAACAGTATTAGTCTTCAAAACAAGGAGGATTTGAATACAAGAGCAAGGATGTCATGTTACTGGGCCTTGGTGAGACCGTGCCTGGAGTATTATGTGCAGTTTTAGTCTCATCTAGAGAAGGGTAGGAAATCACAAAAGGAAGAAGTCAATATTTTAACCATGGATGGAATCTGAGATGGGTTTCAAGAAATAACTGCAAGATTCACCAGGTTCTCAAGTTCTAGAGATGGAAGCTAAAATGAAACCAACAGGTGTTTTTTTTGTCCAAAAAGAAAAAAAGGTAAAACTTCAAATAAATTCACCCAAAGAATATCTGAAGGTTGGATCACGGTAGGAGGAAGGCAAAGTTTCCATTTTGGGCACAATTAGGAATTATAAACAGAATGCCCCCCCCCCCCCCCCCGTCCTTTTCACCCATATCCCTCCCGGTACATTATTGGCAGAACATTTCATTCCTCTTCTGTCCTTGTATGACACCCTTTTGTTTTCTTGTCACCTCTAGCCTTCATCACTTACTCCACCCATCTTCCAATCAATTCCCCTCCTCCCACCAGTATTCTCATACTTGTCGTGCTTTTAATGTCCCCACCTCTCCTTTTCAGCTTTCTCCCCCTACTCCTATCAGTCTGAAGAAAGGTCCCCATCCAAAATGCTGTCTTTTCATATTACCCACAGATGCTGCTTCACCCACTGAGTTCCTCCAGCACTTTGTGTTTTGCTCAGTTTTATTAGAAATTTGATTTAATTAAAATAAACATCTTTAATGAATTTAAGTTCTCAATGGGAGTAGTCTGATTATTAAATTCCTGAAAAATGTATTTAAAAGCATTTAAGTGGTATCATTGCTGGACTAGTATTTAAGTAACTGCTTTGTAAATAAAGAAAACATTTTTAAAAAAGGATTTCATAAAAATTCCCCGCACATCCACAAAAATGAACAAAATTTAAAAAACCCTTCAAAATCAGAATTTCCACGATTTTGATTCTAGAGTGTGGCCAATTTTGCAGTGAGCAGGGGAGGATTGGCTAAAGTTGGACAAAGCTGCACAGTAATGAACATTAAAACTTTTATGGTCCTCTCAACCACCTTGACTGGATTGTATTGACGTGACGAAAATCTATGCAAGTGGAAACTCAACAGCAAGAAGCTGTAAATTATTGCCATTTCACATGTTTTCCAGTAAAGGAGCAAGTTAACTAAATGGGAACAAGGAACCGTGGATGCTGGTTTACTCTCTGGATAGGCGACATTTCAGGTCAAACCCTTCTGATTACATTTTGTACTAAAATGGGAATTTATAATTACATTGTGCTCAATCAATTCACAGATAATGAAGTACTTTTTTAAAAACGGTCATTGTTGGTATATAGAAAATGCAGCACCTAATTTCACAAAGCATGCTTCACAAACATGGTGTCATCCAGAGAATCAGTATTTCTTAGAAACAAGGAACTGCATTTGCTGGTTTCCCCCCCCCAAAAGTGCTGGAGTAACCCCACTGATCCACTGAGTTTACTCCAGCACTTTATGTCTTTTTAAAACTATATTTATGTTGCCCGAGGAATAAATCCTCAAGTATTTTCCAAGCAAGTGTAAACCAAATAAATATTGCAAATTGAAAATAAAATCTGAAAATTATCGAAATACTCAGGTCTGACTGAATCTTCCAAAATAGCTCAACACAATTTACTGACAGTCGGCATCTGACTATTGCAAAATCTTTTTAAAATCCGTGACTATCTTTCACCTACCCCTGGCATGTCGCTTTGATCTCTTGGACAAGGCCTGGACCCTGAGATTACTCGTTTTCCTTTGTTCACTCTGCACTAAACAACATGCCAAGGAAACATCTTTCTTCATTCAGGTTCAATTCAATAGTTTGTGAGGTCTTGCATGTTAAAATAAATGCGCAAGCACTAGGTTCACAACCACTAGGTTGCTAATGGCCATCAGCAAGGACACGATAGTTTTTAAACTGTTTCTGCAGATACCAAAACAAAAACAAGTGTAGAAACTTTTGTCTACTTTCTTGCCTCCTTACTGGGGTAAAATTTGCCAGAGCACAAGCATGTGATAGTGACTCAGAAGCCAATTTATTCTCATTTTCTTTTTTTATTGAAGATATACACTTACACTCACATCATAAATATTTCCCGGCACATAAATGTCAAGCTCCCCAAGGAACTGCCTTCATAGAGAAAATTAATTGGCTTCAACAAGTCCCTGAAGTGCAATTCTTTCACTTCTGTCAGTAACTTTCTTAACATGACTATCTTCCAGAAAAGGATTGCTCCAACTTGCATTCAAGGTATCAAATGATTGTCAAATATTTAAAGTTATTAACTCTGCCAATTTTATGCAAAATTGTTTTACATTGATGTACAAGTGACAAGAATATTGGAGAGAGCACACCAAAACCCTTACTCAAACATTCTAAAGGGATTCACTGACAGGATGGGAGTTTCAAAACCTCATAATTCTTGCATTGTGTACAGCATAACTGATCAAAGATGGCACTAGAATATGGCGGCTCCACATGTTGGTAAAATTGAAGGTCGACACAAAGTGCTGGAGTAACTCAGCGGGTGAGGCAGCATCTATGGAGAGAAGGAATGGGTGACGTTTTGGGTCAAGACCCTTCTTCAGTTGATGTCAGGGGAGGGGGCGGGAAAAGATAGAATGTAGGCGGAGACAGTAAGACACACAAGATAAACCTATTCACAGTAATAATAAACCAATGCCAACTTTAGCTTGCAACAAAAGTTCAATTTTGAAAATGCACTGCCAAATGATAGGTGAATACAAGTGAATGCTCCCCGTTGGGTTGCAACCTTGTCGTGGTCGGGGAGCTTGTGTGTCTCAGTGACCCCTAGAGCTATGCCAGCGGGAGATTCGTCTCCTGTTAGGGTCTCCCATGCTGGACAGGTCGAAGGGTAGAGGCGAGACGAAGAACGATCCACTGGTTCTCCAGGTTGGAGGTTGAGCACAGGGCTAACAACCCTGTCTCGTAAAACAAATATGTTACGGAAACAGCAACTGAAGGAATCAACACTACTGGGCGTGACAAGAGTGGAGGACCTTCTTTGCTGCCCTACATGCCAGGAGGCATAATAGGCAGTTAGTAAGTAAGTACAAGTGAATGTTTTTTTGTTTTTTTAATTGGGTAGATGGGTGGATAACAGTTAGAGATATAGAAACATAGAAACATAGAAAATAGATGCAGGAGGAGGCCATTCGGCCCTTCGAGCCAGCACCGCAATTCATTGTGATCATGGCTGACTGTCCCCAATCAATAACCCGTGTCTGCCTTCTCCCCATATCCCTTGATTCCACTAGCCCCTAGAGCTCTATCTAACTCTCTCTTAAATCCATCCAGTGATATAAAGGAGACAAAAGGGTGAATGATCAGAGGGGATGAGCAAAGTCAGAGAAATGTGAGAATATCAGCCAATTTAGGACCGAGTAAGCAAAGGAAAATGCACGCACTACTTGTGTACGGCTTAATTGTACTCATGTATAGTATGATCTGACTGGATAACACACAATGTTTTTTCACTATATCTCAATACACATGACAAAATATCCCAACATCAAAAACATCCCATGGGATATCCAAATAACTACAAATCCACTCCCCAGAAACATACATCCAGAGTGTCAGATCAAACCGTCCTGAAAAAAGGCAAAGTTTAATCTCTGTATTTTACATTTCGCCTTTAAGTTATATTAGCATCTACTAAAACATCTTTAAGAACAGTATCTATTAAATAGGTAGACAAAAGTGCTGGAGAAACTCAGCAGGTGCAGCAGCATCTATGGAGCGAAGGAAATAGGCAACGTTTCGGGCCGAAACCCTTCTTCAGAATAATGTAGGTTGGGTATTAAATATCCCGATTGGGGGTTGAGCAATTAAACCATTCTCCCAATTTGGAATTAGAAATGATGAGAGAACAATTTAGGATGTACTTTCTATCATTTTCCTGTCCAAAAGCAGCAAGTTATAATTTAATGGAAATATAAAACTTCAAATTCTCTTCTATCACGTGTTAGTGCTCCAGAATATCATATTAGTTATGTTTCGTGTAGGAAACTGCAGATGCTGGTTTAAACCAAAGATAGATGTAAAATGCTGGAGTAACTGTCCCTTTTATGCAGTGATGTTTGATGTTGGCTATCATACTGACTGAAAAGTGTAATGCAATATGATTCTGTTTAGATATTTTTAAAAAGCGTAGATAAGCAGGAGGTAGTCATATGCTCCTGGTGCCTCCTTCACCATCCCAAAGCTGATCCTATGCCACATCACTTTACTGACCAAACCTATATATCCAGAAGTCCATTACATTAGCATTGAATATATTCAAGAGCAAGGATTTACACCCATGAAGAGAATTTCAGTATTTAAAATGTATTAAAGAAATGCATCCTTATCTCAGTCCCAAATAGGCTTGAAATTCTCACATTTTCCCACATTCCTCTGACCACATTTCACTCCTCTTATCTTTCACCCTTTTGTCTCCTTTATATCTCTAACTTTTGTCCACCCACCTGCCAATTTATTAAAAACAACTTTCAACTGTATTCACCTATCACACGCCAGGCTCTGCCCAGCCACCACCTATTTTACAGCTTTCTCTCCCCACTACAATCAGTCTGGTTCCAACCTGAAATTTCACTTATCCATGTCCTCCAGCGATGCTGCCTGACCCAGAGTTACTCCAGCACTGTGTGTTTTTGTTTTGTGAACAAGCATCTGCAGTAACTTGTGCAACACTGGTGTAGTTCTAAAACTTAATAGAGGAATTTCTGAAACAAATTCACAGCTTTGACTCCCATATGCGAACAAAGGAAGATATGCCAATGCATCTTCAATACCGTAAGGAAGACAGCTTTCACATTAGGAGATTAATTTGATTGCAGTAACTATAAAGAAGCCTCCCTGGTATCAACCACATTTGTAGTCACCAACCAGGGTTCTCCGCAACTGCTTCCTAGCAGCAGAAGTGAATAATTGATTCAAGAATTGGGTGTGAATTGTGACCACAATGGACATGATATTCACCAAACAACGTCCAAAAAAAATGCAAAGACCAGTGTCACATGCTACAGGAGAGATTTTTTTATTTTTAAACCTTACTGTCAAGTTAAAAGAGAAGGTACACAAAAATGCTGGAGAAACTCAGCGGGTGCAGCAGCATCTATGGAGCGAAGGAAATAGGTAACGTTTCGGGCCGAAACCCTTCTTCAGACTGATAGGGGGTGGGGAGAAGAAAGGAAAAAAGGAAAAGGCGGAGGAGGAGCCCGAGGGCTGGGGGAGGGGAGGAGACAACCAGATGGCTGATGAAGGGGAGGGGACAGCCAGGGCTAGCAGAATTGGGAGAATTCAACGTTCAGGCCACCAGGATGTAGACTGCCCAAGCGGAATATGAGGTGCATTTCCTCCAATTTACGGTGTTGCTCGCTGTGGCCATGGAGGAGACCCAGGACAGAGAGGTCAGATACGGAATGGGAGGGGGAGTTGAAGTGCTGAGCCACCGGGAGTTCAGGTTGGTTATTGCGGACCGACCGGAGGTGTTCGGCGAAACGATCGCCAAGCCTCCGCTTGGTCTCACCGATGTAGATCAGCTGGCATCTAGAGCAGCGAATGCAATAGATGAGGTTGGAGGAGATGCAGGTGAACCTCTGTCGCACCTGGAACGACTGCTTGGGTCCTTGAATGGAGTGGAGGGGGGAAGTGAAGGGACAAGTGTTGCATCTCTTTCGGTTGCAAGGGAAAGTACCAGGGGAGGGGGTGGTATGGGAGGGAAGGGAAGAATTGACAAGGGAGTTACAGAGGGAGCGGTCTTTGCGGAAGGCAGACATAGGGGGAGATGGGAAGATGTGGCGAGGTCACGTTGGAGGTGGCGAAACTGACGGAGGATCACTTGTTGTATGTGACGGCTGGTGGGGTGAAAGGTGAGGACTAGGGGGACTCTGCCTTTGTTGTGAGTGGGGGGATGGGGAGAGAGAGCAGTGTTGCGGGGTATGGCAGAGACCCTGGTGCGAGCCTCATCTATGGTGGAGGAGGGGAACCCCCGTTCCCTGAAGAATGAGGACATTTCAGATGCCCTGGTGTGGAACGCCTCATCCTGGGAGCAGATGCGGCGTAGACGGAGGAATTGGGAGTGGGGGATGGAGTCCTTACAGGAAGCAGGGTGGGAAGAAGTGTAGTCCAGATAGCCATGGGAGTCGGTAGGTTTGTAGTGGATGTCGGTAAGGAGTCTATCACCTGCGATGGAGATAGTGAGGTCAAGGAATGGTAGGGAAGTGTCGGAAATGGTCCAGGTGTATTTGAGTGCCGGATGGAAGTTGGTGGTGAAGCGGATGAAGTCAGTCAGTTGTGTGTGGGTGCAGGATGTGGCACCAAAACAATCATCGATGTAGCGGAGGTAGAGGTCGGGGATGGGGCCCTGGTACGCATTGAACAAGGATTGTTCTACGTACCCGACAAAGAGGCAGGCGTAGCTGGGGCCCATGCGTGTGCCCATAGCTACGCCTTGTATTTGGAGGAAATGGGAGGAGTTAAAAGAGAATCCTTGTCACTTTTGGCAGCCCTCAAGTATATGTTACCTTTCCACCTCTGCTGCATGATGAGATGCACTTCATGATTGGTCCGCTGTAGACTGCAGTTAAACATCATGCTCCAATTCTTTTCTCTATCTTTCTTGTAGTAATATTGCTTGTCACCTCCAACATACATCTTGCTGGACTGAAGCTAATCTACAGGATGAATGGGAAAACCACATTGCCTACATTCCAGAATCAGGGTCAGTTCAACTAGAAGCCGTAATAATCAGGTGACATTTGGTGTACATACAGCTGAAAATCATCACCTCAATTCCAAGACAATGGGCCTTACATCAAACACCTGGAAAGCAAAGACCTTCTACACATGCTGCACAATACTGCTGCTGCTGCTACAAACACTGCTTCATCACTTCATATCCACAGCACAACCCTGGAAATTGTGGTCCAGTTTCCTTACCTCAGAAACCACCACTCAATGAAGGCAAACACTCATGATGAAATTCCTACTGCCCTTCAATTTAGAACAAATTCTACACGACCAATCAAAGGAAGCTTATATTCATCACAAACTTATTAATTTCGCTTTTACTGAAAGTCAAACATTAACAATATGTATAATGAAGAGATGATGGCCTACTCAAGGCTGGATGAGTATCTAAAATCTCTGCCATACAAGTGAAGCTTATGGACAGGTAATGGATTTGTTCACTCTTTTAATCAGAAACACATTTACAGGGGCTTTCCAATCAGATAAAGGTCAATTGTTTTGCACATTAAGGAAATCACTAATTGAATTTCTCATCTGCAGGGTGAAAAGTTCAGTAAAATAGAAGCCGTTCTCATATACCCCTAGCGCAAACAGTTACCATGTCATGAGAACTGCAAATTACTCTCACGATCCTACATATGCCAAGTCCATTGCAAAGATGGATGGGCATGTCCAAAGACTTGCACTGCTCGTTAATTGGCATTGCCTACACACTGATGATCAATATTTTGGTCTCATGCTCCGAGGGACACGGTGTTTCTGCAACAGTGAACCATGCAGTGATATTGATTTTTCAAGGGCACTGGAGAGTACAATGTATGATTCCTTGCGGGTCTCTCAGATAACAGTTCCTAAAGCCTCAGTGCTATTCCTGATACTCTGTTAAATAACATGGATGTCCAGCTGTCAAGTCTGGTAATGGCACTGTGATGCAATGTTGTTTAGCCTTGAAATGATGACAAGTGATATTGCCAATTACATTTCTATTATTGTCTCCTCAGCTGTAACAGACTTTAAAAAAATAAAACTTTTCAACAAATCTATTTATTGGAATTAATAATTCCTCTTCGTATTCTGAAAAATTCTATTGAGTATACATACTAATGTTGAAGTTGCCTGTGTGGAATCTCTCTGTAAGTCAGCATCAGGAATGGAAAGCTACTTGGAATAATCTTTTGTTTCTTTAAAATACTTGTTATTTGATTAGTATAACAAAGGTGGACGAGAAATGCTCTGTCTCTTGGTGCAAGATGCCTATTGTGTAAGCATCGTTAGGGTTTCCGTGCAACAATGGTTAATGCCTTCATAACCAATAGAATGGGATGACTACACATTGTAGAGTAGGAATCAGCCAGTAACCTCTCCCCATGGAACCTTGCAAATAGAATACTAAAAAAGCAAGTGAATTGGACGAGATTCATAATTTCCACTCATCCCCCTACTAATGAGCTAATGGGGTTCTCAGGAAAATCAGGGTTCTAGTCAGGTTCTCAAGAAATAGCAGCTGTTCTTCTTAAATGATAACAAAGGAACAGTCTCTCAGACCACAATGTCAGATAATAAACTGACCTTGGCATTAAGCTCCTAAAGACTCTCCCTTTGCCTTCATTTACTCTTTCTCATCCCCAATTTTCTTAGCGAGATCCTTATGGACCATGTCATTCACTACGATGCTATTTCATTGAACTTGCTGGACCATGGACAGCAATCAGAAGGCAAGGAAAGAGGAGATGGGCTTGTTTCCCTGGCAATGCAGTACCTGAAATCGTAACACAAAAACTTTCTTCAATCTAATTATCATTGCAGGCAAAGTTTATTTTCCTTGAGTTGATGGCATCAGTAATCTCTAATTCAGCAGCCTGCTGCAAGCTGGGAAGCATGGTATAGATTGGCCATAACTGTCATGGGTGTGAGAAATGCAGGGTGTTAATACCATCTGTGGGCAGGGGTGCTCATAGACGGGCACAAATGTTCATTACACTGACAGGAAACCTTAGGACAGGAAAATTGAATGAAAGATTGAATGAAAGATTGAATGAAAGATTGGAAAAGATTCACTTTGTCCCGCCCACTCCCCTGACATCAGTCTGAAGAAGGTTCTCGACCCGAAACATCACCCATTCATTCTCTCCAGAGATACTGCCTGTCCCGCTGAGTTACTCCAACATTTTGTGTCTACCTTCGATTTAAACCAGCATCTGCAGTTCTTTCTTACCCAAAAAGATGTAATTTCCAAAGTAAGATCATCAACTTTAACTAATGTAAACTCTGTTTCTCTTTCCCTGGATGCTGCCTGACCAGCTGAATATTTCCACCATTCGGAATATTTTGTCTTTAACTCAGATTTTAAAACGTAGAGTAAAGCAATACTGATGTGTTTTAAAAAAAAAAACTTTTGTCATGAAAATGGAGCAAAGTCTGAGGCAATACCAGCACTTACAGGTTTCCCTCCAAGATACACACATCCTGATTTAAATGACATTATTCCTTCACTGGGTTCACTGGATCCTTGAATTCACCTCTCCACATATGTGAAGAGAATCTTCACCCAGATGGATTTACATTCGTTCAACATTACGGTTCATCACATTCTCAATTAAGGTTGCGGAATAAATTCCAGCCATGTCATTGACACCCACACTCTGCAAGAAAATACTCTCAGCAGTGAATTTACCATTCCCATCACAGGTAGCCAAGGAAGTTCCACTTAATCAGGGGGCATCCTATATTGTTCTTACACCTGAACTATTTGTATTGAATTTACCATTTCCAACCCTTATCAATCGTCGAGAGTGTTTTATTGTCATATATCACCATAGGTATCCAAGGAAGTGTCACTTATCTAGGGGCATTCTCTCCTGTTCTGGCACCTGAACTATCTGGATTGAATTTAGCACTGCTTACCATTCCCAAACTTTAGTATCACCAAAGGAATGCTACTTATTCCAGACAGATTATAAACTGTTTTGACACCCAAACTATCTGGATTGAATTTACCATTGCATACCATTTCGAAACCAGATATCCAAGCAAGTGCCACTTATTCCAGGTGCACTCTGTACTGTTCTGACATCTGAACTATCTGGATTGCATTTACCACTGCCTAACATTCCCAAACATTAGCGCTAGTTATTCCAGAGATTCAATATCATTTTGACCCTGAACTATCTGGATTGAATTTAGCACTACTTACCATCCCCAAACCCAAGTATCATCAAACAAGTGCTACTTATTCCACTGGGAATGAGTTTAGAAGAACATGGAGGGGAACCTCATTGAAACGTTCAGAATAGTGAAAGGCTTGGGACAGAGTGGATGTGGAGAGGATGTTTCCACTAACGGGAGAGTCTAGGACTAGAATTCATAGCCTCATAATTTGAAGGATGTTATTTTAGGAAGGAGATGAGGAGGACTTTCTTTAGTCAGAAGGTGGTGAATCTGTGGAATTCATTGCCACAGAAGGCTGTGGAGGCAAAGTCAATGGATATATTTAACGCAGGGATAGATAGATTATTGATTAGTATGGGTGTCAGAGGTTATGGGGAGAAGGCAGGAGAATGGGGTTAGGTGGGAGAGATAGATCAGCCATGATTGAATGGCGGAGTAGACTTGATGGGCCGAATGGTCTAATTATGCTCCTATCACTTATGAACTTACTGTTTTGACACCCAAACTATCTGGATTAGATTTAGCGCTGCTCACCATTCCCAAACCTTGTTATCACCATAGATAACCGAGGAAATGCCACATATTGAATCTTGAATATTTCAGGGGCATTCTCTCTTGAACTACCTTGGGTTGAATTGAGCACTGCCTACCATTCCCTTACCTAGAGCTGTCTGGATGACCTACTGCCAATGGCTGGAGATGAATTTACCACTGCTGGACACAAGAGATTTGAGACTCCTTACCTGGACAACGCGATCTCCGACTTCTGCCTGGCTATGGCCGCCGCCCTCTGCGCTCCTTCCACGCTCCTCTCCACCTTTTCCCGCAGCTTGTTGGTCCTGAGGGGGATCAGGTGCTTCTTCTTGCCCTTGACCAGCACGTTGTTCTTGTACTTGCCCTCCTCCTTGCGGCCGTCGGGGAAGGTGGTGCAGCCGTAGCCGTGGCGCAGGTTGTCGAGCCACTCGCCCTCGTACTTGAGGCCGCTCGACCTCTCGCTCACGCCGTAACCCGAGCGCTTGTCGCTCTTCCACTCGCCCATGTAGCTCTCGGTGGTGGTGGCGTCGATGTCGGCATCGACGGGCGGGAAGTTGTCGACGCCGCCTCCTCCTCCTCCCTCGCCCAGGCTGATGGTGGAGTTGGCGTCGCTGGCGGCCGAGCTGAGGCCGGCGTCGCTCTTGAGGAAGCTCAGCTTGCTGCGCTGGCTGGCCAGCGAGCTCTTGGACTCGCTCTTCCTCAGCTTGCCGAGCAGCGAGGCGCGGCGGAAGAGGCCCCGGCGCTTGGCCTTGTGCTCGGCCGCGTCGCCGGCGCTGTGCAGGCTGAGGGCGAAGCCGCCGCGGCTAGGCCCAGGTCCCGGGCCCGGGCGGGCGGGCGCGCCGAGCGCCAGCGAGTCGGCGGGAGGCTCGTGCTGCAGCACGGCGCCGTTGCTGTGCTCGCTCCGCAACGACGTGAGCGACGTCCGCAGCGGCGAGCGGATCATGGTGGCCATCCCGTAAGGAACGCTCTGGCGCACTCCATAACCGTGGCGCATCCCTCCCGTGAATTGGCCCTGGTATGTACCTGCAAAACCCCAAAGACACAAAAGGTTCACTCAAATGACCGTTGTCACACCTTTACAAAATCGTTTCATCAGATGTCCCACCCCTGACAATACAGATTACCCACACATATACCTCATGTCTGATTGTGAGCCGTTACTGTGCGTAATTTTCCCTGTCAATATTGATCATTAATGACCAAAACCAGCATCTGCAGTTCCTTTCTACACACTTGATCAATTGAACGATTGAATGTCGAGTCCCACTGGGATAACAGAGAGCCCAATGTGCATGGGCGATCGATGGTCAGCATAGATTTGGTGGGTCTGTTTCCATGCTGTATCTTTCCATCTATCACCCATTATGCATTAGTTCCATGTTATCTCAGTTTTGCATCTAATCCCTGCACACTAGGGGTAATTTCCAGAAGCCAGTTAACCTACAGACCCGAGATGCTGGAGTAACTCAGTGGGTCAGCAGCTTGAGTTACTCCAGCAGCCTGTTGAATTACCCCAGCAGCCTGTTGAGTTACTCCAGCAGCCTGTTGAATTACCCCAGCAGCCTGTTGAGTTACTCCAGCAGCCTGTTACTCCAACATTTTGCATCTAACTCCAGCACCCCGTTGTTTTTTCTCAATATTCCAGCATCTGCAGTTCCTCGAGTCATGCAGAGAGATGCCTACAAGCCTGTGCGTATTTGGAACGTGGAAGAAACCCACACAGAAAGTCAACACAGACAGCACATGAGGTCAGGATCAAACATGGGTCACTGATTGATCAATTGAATGAAAGATCCAGCATGGACTAGGCCCTTCAGCCCAATTGATCCATGCCAACCTTTAATCAATCACCCATTACACTAGTTCTATTTTATCCCACTTTTGCATCCATTAGGGACAATTTTACAAAGTCCAATTAACTTACATACCCATGTCATTAGGATTTGGGAGGAAACCCATGCAGTCAGAGGGAGAATGTGCAAACTCCACACAGACAGCACCTGAGGTCAGGATCAAACCCAGGTCTCTGGCGCTGTGAGGCAGCAGCTCCACCTGCTGCAACCACTGTACCGCCCCTTTATATATTTTTAGAATACTTATTCAATTCTTTGGAACCACCTGAAAGGGTGAAATTTGCTAATGGAAGCTCAATTTTTCATTCATGATTTAAGTGGAACGCAGATATCAAATCCTTCATACAGGAAGCATCACATGGGAAGTCTTGGATAAAACCATTAGTCAAAATTCTGAATAAAAACCTAACATACCATTTAGCCTGGCCAGCTATAAAACCAGTCAAAATTTAAATAAACGATAAAACCACTTAAAATGTAATGCTATTAAAAATTAAACAAAAGTCCAAAAACTAAAACATTTAAAATATTTGAACAAAATTATTGAAGGATGTGAGGGGACTGTTGAAGATACAAAACAATGACCTAGATTTTAATGAGAGGTCCATGTGTAGATGCAGCATTTCCCCAGCTAAATGCCAATATAGAGCATCTCTCTCTGTACGCAAGGTAAATGCAAATTCCCAAATTTCTTCGCTGCTCTTTATGGCCAACTTACTTTGACACAGTGACATACAAGGTTACCACCAGAGCAGTGTTTAGTTTAGAGATACAGCGCGGAAACAGGCCCTTCGGCCCACCGGGTCCGGACCGACCAGTGATGCCCGTACACTAGCATTATCCTACACACACAGTAGGGAGAATTACAATTTTTATCAAAGCCAATTAACCTACCAACCTGTACATTTTTGGAGCGTGGGAGAAAACCTGAACACCCAAAGTAAACCAACAGGGAGAATGTATGAAATCCGTACAGATAGCACCCGTAGTCAGGATTGAACATGAGTTTCTGGTGCTGCAAGGCAGCAACTCTGCTGCTGTGCCACTGTAACTAATGGCTTGGTCCAAGACTTCCCATGTAATGTTTCAAAATGATCCAGGAACCCATTGTCACATTTGGTCCCACCATTGAAAATGACCCCTCTTTTCAGCAAGTTTATGAATTTAGTACCAACTTGACCAAGTGGGACCCGTTGGGCCCTGTTCCCCAACACCTTGGCAGCCTGTTCCAGGCACTCACCACCCTCTGTGTGTAAAAAAAACTGGTCCTGCACATCACCTTTAAACTTTGCCCCTGTCACCTTAAAGTTCTTGCAGGAATGAGAGAGAGACAGAGTGTGTGCGTGCAGGAATTAGACATCGTACATGCTCTAATATATCAAGAACTAGAGCCGTTACTTGCTAACTGATTTATTAACCTCACTTCAATTTTCTAAAATTGGTCACTCTTCTAATAGAAAAAAATAAAACACACAGATGTCTCCAGTTATATCAAGCCTGATTGTCTGTCATATCTAATAAAGAACTCTGTGGTTTGGTATGTTCTTTCTGCCAGCAGTTTAAAATTATAAGTAGTCAAATCAGGTCAGAAAAGGAGCGTGCAAACTCCGGGCGCTTAACTGCCTCCATTTCTGTATGGTCGAGATGTCAACGTAGAACCAATGAGTCATTAATTTATTAATAAGTGTCTGTTGTGGCTGTTCCCAACTGTACCTTTGAATTATGTTCAATTGTCCATAAAGTAGAGACAAAGTAAAATATACTGTCGCAGTAAAATATACATGCTAAATATTGCAAAATACTGGGACTTTTAGTTTGGAAGATAGTGGTAAATGATGAGCTGTTCAATAAAAGGTTTGGATTAGTTATACAAATGGCAAAAAGGAAAAAATGTTTTAAAAAATTGAATGTTTGTGTTGATGACATGCTTCCATCAGGCAGGATGGGACTAAGTATACTTGTGGGAGATTGTGGATATGTAGCTGGTCTGTTCCCTGAGAGAGCAAAAATGAGATCCAGAAAGGTAAGTGCAGCGTTAGGGATGGGCCATGAGTACAAGGCAGAAACTGGCAGCAAAAGTAAGGAAATGGTCATGTTTTGTATGAGTGCAGGAAGTAGCAGTAACAAAAGCAGCCGGTGATAAATCATCAGCATTATCTCGCATGCCCCCGGCATGATAATAACCTTTATTTATGGAAGGGCATGTGAGAATATTTCAAATGGCAATATTCCACAAAACTGAGTGTTAGCGATTTAAAAGCTAAAAACTAGAAATAAAAACTGAAAATGATGGGAATACTCAGCAGGAAAGACTGCATATCCAGAGAGAGAAACAGTAAATGATTCAGGTCTAACTTTTCATCAGGACGGAGAAATGTAAGAATTCAAGTGTGTTTTAAGTTTCCAGAGACGAGGAGGAGTGGAGGGAAGAAGAGTTACGTTGGAAATAGGATGAAAATTAAGGGACGCCAGGTGGCACAGATGTTGGTGCTGTCAGAGAGAGGGCGGTGAAGGATTGTTAGTCATAGCTAAACTGTTTGGAGGAGATGTAAATAGAGGGAGGCAAAAGAAGGAGAAAAATACATTGCATGATCTGAGATACAGAACAGAGCAGTTGCTGCAAATCTTCAGTGAGAGCTGGAAATGCTCAGCAGCTCAGGTAGTAAATGTGGAAAAATAAAAACGGAATTAATGTTCCAGGTTGATAAACTTTTATCAGACGTTTATATTATGGCAGTCTAAAAACATTTTTTGTAATTGAATGGGAGATGATGGTGTCAGAATAGCAAGCCCTGATATCTGCCCATGTCTTGCACATATACTTGAGCCAAAGAAAAACTAGCCGTGATAGAGGCTTCTAGCTCTCGAACAATAAGATGTAATAGTCAAGTTGTATCTTTATAAAAAGCAGTAACAAGAGCTGCAAGGCCTGGTTATCTTATAGATAAGGTGAAAGCCTAGCTTTGTAAAAAAAAAGCATTGTTTTGGGTATCACCATAAGTGAAGGCAGCATTTCAACACTGTGTTATACGCCTTGATATAAGCCACGTGTTATACGCCTTGTGTAGGAAGGAACTGCAGGTATAAACCGAATATAGACACAAAATGCTGGAGTAACTCAGCAGGACAGGCAGCATCTCTGGAGAAAAGGAATGGGTGACGTTTCGGGTCAAGATCCTTCTTCAGACGGATCTGTTATATGCTTTGCTTGTTATTCAGTTGGTTTGATGTAATGAAACTGAATAATGTGCAGGTGGCAGCTGATACAATTGTGAGAAAAACTGCCCAAGATAACATTCTGTCCCGCTATCTTATTTGATCAGAGGATAACTTGAATCTATTGCCTAAGATAGACACAAAATGCTGGAGTAACTCAGCGGGTCAGGCGGCATCTCTGGAGAAAGGGAATAGGTGACATTTCGGGTCGAGACCCTTCTTCACACCCAAAACATCACTTATTCCTTTTCTTCAGAGATACTATCTGACTGCTGAGTTACTCCAGCATTTTTTGTCTATTTGGTATAAACCAGCATCTGCAGTTCCTTCCTACACATGTTATATATGCCAGTTTAGCATATGCAGATCCACAATTCTAAATAAACCATTAGGCAGGAGAAAGTACAAACTCTAATGGCATTTACGCACTTTATTACAGCAGATTTACTTGATTCAAATTTAAATTCCTACAATTTCTGTAAAATATAGAACCGCATTCTTTGATTGTCATCATAATATCTCTTTAGTTTGATTCAGCCTAATTTTAATCAGAAACTGAAAATGTTTTAAAAGAATAAAATATGCATCGTGGAATGATACAAATAGTAGAAATCCAGAGATCATGAAGAACTTTCCAACTGCTGTAGCCATCGTCGTGATGTAGAAGTGCAACTAGCAGTTTGCTCAAGACAAGAATCTAAGATAATGATGACCAGATTTTTTTAATAGCAATGTTGCTTGAAAAATAAATATTATCCAGAACAAAATGATATTTTCTTTGCTAATGTGCACAATGTGTGCTGTATTGGAACTCCTGTGATCCACTTGAGAGGAAATGTTGCTTAATGATTAATCATAAAAGTTGCGTAGTCACATATTATGTCATACTGCATGAAAATAGGTCATTTGGCACAACTTGCCCATGCAGACTAGATGCCCCATCTACATCAGTCTCACCAGCCCATATTTGAACCACACCCCTCTAAACCTTTCCTATATATGTACCTGTCCAAATAAATGACTTTTAAACATTGTTATAGTACCTGCCTCAACTACCTCCTCTGGCAGCTATACCATATACACACCACCCTCTGTGTGAAAACATTGCCTCTCAGGTTACTATTAAATCTTTCCCCTCTGGGTACTACTCTGGGTAAAAGACTGTGCATTCACCCTATGTATATCCATCATGATCATACACACATCCATGAATCACCCCTCAGCTTCCTGTGCTCCAAGGAATAAAATCCATATGCCCAACCTCTCAAGTCCTGGCAACATCCTCATAAATCTCTGCACTCTTACTACATCCTTCCTATTGCAGGTTGACCAAAACTGAACACAATACTCCAAATGCAGCCTCACCAACGTCTTGTGCAACTGTAACATAACACCACAACTTCTATACTCCATACCCTGATTGCTGAAGCTCAATGTATCAAAGGCCTTTTTGACCATCCTATGTACCTGTGACACCAATTTAAAGGAACTATGTACCTGCACTCCTAGATCCCTCTGCTCTACATCACTCCACAGAGCCCCACTATGAAGGCCCTGCCCTGGTTGACTTCCCAAATGCAACACCTGGCACTTATCTGCATTAAACACCATTAACCATTTCTCACCCCACTTTCCCAACTCTCCAAGATCCTGCTGCAATTTTTGATAACCATCTTCGCTATCTATGATACCACCCACTTTAGTCCAATTTGGCAATTTACTAATCGTGCCCTACATTCTGATCCAAAATGTTAATATTAACAACAAATAGCAATGTGCTCAGCACTAATCCATGAAGCACACCACTACTCACAAGCCTCTGCTCCAAAAAACAACCTTCTATTCAATTCAATTTACCCTCTGCTTTCTTCCATGAAGACACTTCTCTATCCAGTCAGCTAGCTGTACCTAGATCCCATGTGATCTCACCTTTCAGAGTAGCCTACCATGCAGAACCTTATCAAATGACTTGCCGAAATCCATACATACATCTCTACAGCTCTGCGATCTTCAACTTTTTTGGTTACTTCAAAAAAATTCATGCTGACTATCCCCAAACAGCTCCTGTCCAACCAAATGCACATATATTATCCATCAGAATCCTCACCAATAACTTGCTTAGCACAGATGTTAGGCTCACAGGTCTATAGTTCTCAGGCTTTCTTTGCAGCCCTTCTTAAATAAAGGCACAACATTACCCACCAGTGTTCCACCAGTGTTCCGCCAGTGTCTAATGATGATTTATACATCTCAACCAGAGTGCCTGTAATTTCTTCTCTAGCTTCCCACTGTGCCTTTGGACATATCTGATCAGACCCAGGAGATTTATCTACCTTCAATCGCCTTAGGATAGCCACCGTATTACGGACTGTCCTCAAGACATCTCTATTAACTGTCCCAAGTTCCCCAGTCTTCATGTCTTTCTCCACAGTAAAATCTGAGGAGAAATATAGGTGCACAAGATCATGTGGGGAATAGATAGGGTAAATGCACATAGTCTTTTACCCAGTGTAGACAAATCAAGAACCAGGGTCATAGGTTTAAGGTGAGAGTGGAAAGATTTAAAAAGGACCTGAGGAACAACTTTGGGGGATAAATGGAACGAGCTGCCAGAGGAAGTAGTTGAAGCAAGTACTATAACAAGATTTTAAAATACATTTGGACGGGTACATGTATGGGAAAGGTCGAGTGTATATGGGTCAAACGCTGGCATGTTAGATGGGGCATCTTGGTCACATGGGCAAGTGTGGCTGAAGGGCCTGTTTCTGTGCTGTATGACTCTAAGAACTCATTCAGGACCTTCTTAATCTCCTTCAACTCAACTCGGAGATAAGCGCTTTTATTTTCCTGAAGGGTCCTATTGTCTCTCTAGTTACCCTCGTTCTCTTAATGTACTTATAAAATGTCTTTGGATTTTCCTTAATATTATCTGCCAGAGCCATCTAATGCCCCGTTTTGCCCTTCCTCAGTTCCCGAAACTCCTCCAGGCATACACTTGATCCCAGCTGCCTACACCTGTACTTATTTTTGCCTGAGCAGCTCATGTA
Source organism: Malacoraja senta (assembly GCA_038087875.1). Lineage (NCBI taxonomy): Eukaryota > Metazoa > Chordata > Chondrichthyes > Rajiformes > Rajidae > Malacoraja > Malacoraja senta. The sequence goes on from JAXLNO010000991.1 coordinate 62,695, forward strand.
CATTACGAATGATATTAACACCTATTTAATAGTTAATGAATAGAATTTGTTACTTCTCTGATATCAATTATAAAGTGTGAAAACTAAACAACATCTGGAATGAGTTTTCGAAGGCTCTAATTCATCTGATGCATTATTCATTATGGTTTTTAGTTTAAGTTGTGCATTGTGCAGGATACAGATTTTTTTTTAAACACGTTGTGGAAATGAAAATAAAAGTGTAATCTAGCACCTGCTGAACTGGTTTAGTTGATCAATGTCCTTGTCTATAACCAGTTGCTTACACTGATTCCCAATATTTTAATTACATATGTAATAACTTGACGAATCACTCATTGCAGTATTTTCAGTCTTGCTAAAGCATAAATGAATATATTTTTTTCAAAGGTAGTCTTTACTGCAGTGTAATATTGCAGTTGCAGTTGATGCAGTATGGTTTTTCGATAGTTACTATGGAAACTGGCAGACACCTCTCCCAGTCTCACTGTACTGTGCAGAGTACACAATGGAAAATCTGTTACACAAGTTGGAATATTTAAAAAATTTAGATGCATTCGATATATTAGAATAACAAGAGAAAATATTTACGCACTCATAATTAATGGGTGAAATTTAAAATATTTACAGATTCAATAATTGTAATTTGTTTATGGGGAAAATAGAATTTTCTTTAGCAACGATCTAATACTAAATGTTTATTTCCTCAATACTATTTGTTATTTCCTCAATACCATGTTTAAATTGTAAAAAATGAATTACAAATATTAAATCCTTCAATATATTTTATTTAGCTTGCTCGTTTGAGAATAATTTGATCAAAGTTGTTACTTAAGAAATGTTTTCATGTTGAGTTCAATGACAGTGAACTGATTCATTATTACATCATTGTGCATTCAGTTCTGGTTATACATTAACTTTAAAGCTTCCAAAACTATCAATGATGACTTTAACAAATAACACAGTTGTAAATAAAACAATCAACTGTAAATTCACCCCTTATCACAGGCTATTTAAATATAAAATTTGAGGGAGTTAAGTTATAGAAATATAATTGATCACTGTAAAAAAAAATGTATTTATATACCAATTCTAGGCATGCAAAGCCTAGAAGCTCAGGTTAAAAGGTTAAGATCCATGCGGAAACGATTATGCAATATAGAAGCAGCAAACTGGAAACTTGGCAGAAAGACAGCCAACTGTGGATGCACAAGAACTCCTATTAGGGTAATAACTGTTCTGATCAGGCCAAGAAAGCCCGCAGAACAAGGCAAGTTGTGTCTTGTAGAAATGACTGGGGGGTTTTCTCGGAGGATAACTTTGTTTAATAGTTTTTATTGTATTTTTGACAATGCTTCTCGCTTAAAAGTATTTTAAAAAGTTGGTCAATCCATTCAGTGAAGAGACGGGAAGGAGATTCCTCAGGTATTGCATGAGGAGGATGGTGTAGAACTCTATCAAATAAAATTATTCCAAAATAATCTGGGTGCCACTTCTTTTAATAATCGTAGATGTGCATTGTGTATGGACTCGAAAAAAATCATTTAACAAGGTGAAATTTAGAGAAAAAATGAAGATGGAATGGTTGGAAGGATATTAACTAAGTGGGGGAAATAGTAAAGTAAAGTAAAATAGGAAAGCAATAATGGATAATTTTCAGAATGATTCATAGCAAGGTGTCAAATCTCACTAGATTCCGTTCTGGAACATATGTTTTACTGTAAATTCACCCCTTATCATTAATGATTTGGGTGCAAGTCACTGGTAACATTTGCAGGTGCAGGTAATATTATAGGACATTCAGAAGGATATGGAAATAGTCTAAAAAGCTGTAGATGGAGCTCTGTGCCTCTCAGTCAAACTGATGTAATTTGGGAAATAGGTGACCGCAGTTAAACTAAACACATGGCCTTGGTTCTATGGACAAGTGGAGAACTTTTGTAATATTGATTCAAAGGTCGATAAGGAAGTTGACAAGGAAATCCTATGCTTGATAATAGAAGAGAAAAGTATTTGAGGTAATTTTAAGCCTTCATGAAATCATAATAGGACTTCAGTTGGGATGGTGTATATACCATGATGCACAATGCTGTAAATGGTGAGGTTTTAAAGAGAATATGACAGATTCACAAAGTGAATTGTGAATACAAGAAAGATTGAGATATTAAAAACAACTTTATTCATAAAAACATTTGTTATGAGTTGGTATAAAAATGTTGGGAATAGAGTTTCCATCAGTCGAGATGGCAAAAAGACCAAGGATGAAAAGGGTAATCCATTTTTTTTAAACAATAAGAAATGCAAAGAAGGGTGCAAGAGAAATCTATTGATACCATTGTAGGAGGTCCATTGATGCCTTTGTGGCCGATATTAATAAAATAAATCTATTGATAACCATTGTGCAAGATATTGATAATTCTTCGGAAAACCAAATAGAATAGAATTCACATCTTATGAGACTACAAGTACATAAAATCACAAAGGTGATTGGATAGGTTGATGAAGGAAAGTTTTTGGAGCGAGATTAATATAAGTAGGACAGTATAGGGATCTGCAATAGTGGGGGCATGAGGCCTGGGCCAGATCAACCAGCGATTTTGACTATTAACTCTTTCATTGTATTCGAATCTCTGATCGCATCGCTAGCTTGAGGGGACACATGGCCTACTCCTGCTTCTGTTTTCTTATGTTCTGATGTATTGGCTCTCAATGTCAAATGTTATTCCCTCAAAGTGTATCTATACAATGTAAATGGCTCAGTTGTAATCATGTATTGTCTTTCCGCTGACTGGTTAGCTCACAACAAAACCTTTTCACTGGACCTCAGTATACGTGACAATAAACTAAACTAAAAAAATGCTGACAAATAATTGGTCGAATGGCCTGCTTTCATGAACTAACAATGGACTGATATTTTTAACTGGTTGCTAAGAAAAATATGAAATATAAGAATTGTATCCCTGAGATGGCTGCCTGTTAAACTGATGTCAGCACTCCTCATCATCATATTTACAAATATCCACATTAAGTGGTGATCAATCTACTGAGCTATTTTTCTCCCAAATTGTTGAGCATAATTTTCTGTACAGGCACCATCCAACCCAAAAATCAAAGCTGTACACTCAAAAATGAAAAAAACGAGCGATAATTAATTTCCACTTAAATTTAAATTAAATTTCCACCCAGCGACAATTCCTATTTCCTCAAAAATGTCCACAGAAATAAAATACTATTTTTTAAAACGTTGATTTCAGAATAACTTTTTAAAATGCGATGACGATTTAAGTAACAATCTTTTCACAGTAACCCATTTGGGCCTGTTTTATTTTAACTGTTGAAAAGTGTTTAGTTTACGTTTCAGTTCTGAACTTGTGTTACGTGTTGATACAGTTACCACGACAACCGGGGGGGGGGGGGAAGAAATCACAAGTAACGCTGACTTGAGGCCAGCAACCCATTCAAATAAAAGCACTCAACCCAAATGAACTGATGAAATAATAATAATAAAACAGCAAAACGACCCGCGTTCCCAATATCATGTAACATATTTATCATTATATATATATATATATATATATATATATATATATTAAAACAAATAACGTCAAGGTTTTTAAATGTTGGATGTGCTGCCACTTTTAATGTCAACTGGTATTAAAATTAAAACCCAGCGACAAACATTAAGAGCAGAAAGTTCACAACATGCAAGTTCACAACATACTATACACAACATATGTGTGTGTGTATAGTATATATGTATGGGGGGGGAGCGAGAGAGAGAGAGATGGATCTAAATTATAATTATTAGTATAACTTATATAGATAATTTATAATGATATATAAAATCATTATACATAAAAAAGACAATGTTAGATGGGTTGCTTCTTCTAATGTAAACAGGTATAAGGGCAGGATGGGAGGCGAACTTACCTCCATCCGCGTACTTCTCGGTGCCGTAGCCGTCCTGGAGGCCGTTGTTCCAGGTGCCTTCGTACCTGGCGCCGCTCGCTTGGCTCTGCCTGACCCCATACCTGCCCTTGAAGCCGTGCGTCCACTCGCCCCTGTACACCCAGCGCCCCTTGGTCTCCAAGCCCAGGCCGTGCCTCTTGCCCTGAGACCAGTAGCCGCCGTAGGTGTTGCCGCTGGGCCAGGTGTAGACGCCGACCACCTCGAAGCCGTAGTTCCAGGAGCCCGAGTACTCGCCCTGGCCCTTGGGGCCGGTGCAGATACCGTGGCCGTGCGCCTTGCCGCCCTCCCATCCTCCACAGTACGCCCCTCCATCGTCGAAATCAAATCTTCCTCCACTCATGCATGAAACGCTTGTCGCAGCACAGAATCAGAAAGAGGGGGGTTTTACTATATACTTCTGCTTTTGAACGGATGAATCTTCCCCCAAGTGGTGAAGGTGGAAGAGAAGGGGGGAAATCGGTGCTCCCTTGCACCAGGTAGCCGAACCAGCTTCGCCTCTTCCCCCCACCGAACAGCCAGACGTCATTGGGGGAACGAGAGGCAGCTGAGTTGTCTGACCTGACCCCCCACTTCTCCACACAACCGGAATGTTATAACATACCTAACAAGGCTATCAGATCTCCCTCCGATCCAAAAATAAAACCCAATCAACAATCTTCACAAACGCTTATTTTAAAACATTACCAACAACCCCTGCAAGAAGAGGCTGGATTAAAATTTCAAGCTGAGTTTCCAAACCAAAAAAAAAGTGAAATTCCCTTTAAAACATACGTGCTGGTAATAAAAAGCGCCGTCTTCCCTGTCAATGCATCTCATGCCTTGTACTATTGGATCAATCGTATCCTCGTAAATTCATTTAAAAATCACACTACCCTCTCATTATTGGACTGTAATCTACAAACATGTTATTCTTAGATCGCCATACGCCATGTAATTTTCAGAAGAGAGCATTGCAACTCGGTTTTGCGTTTCTATTTGGTGTTACAGAAATGTAACAAGTAAATATCCTGGGAATAATTTGCACTGATGTGCCTGTTTCCAAAGCCTTCCTGTCAATTTCCCACTCTGTTTTCAGTCTACGTGTTTTGAAATAACCATTTTCTCATTTGAAGGCATTATGATGCAAAACACGTTGATAGGTAGTTTTCAGGCGTTGGAGACGTAACCGGTTGTCCCGAGCAGTGGGCGAGAGGATCTTGCACTAAGACGGTCACCGCAAGGCGACCAAACGTATCATGATTTAGTTTGTTACATACAACCTCCAAACGGGGTAATAATTCGCTCTGGAATCAAAATATAACAGCCACCGGCTATGTCACCCACCGTATGCTACAATTGTCATTTTTAGCATGTTTGTAAAATGTCAAAGTCCGTTTACAGTTTTAAAAAAAATGTTTTTGCTGAAATTACCATGTTTGTTTCAACCCTTCAATGGTGTATTCGGGTGCACCAGTCAGCAATGTGGCGGAGCTGTATTTTGCAGCGATAATAAATTAAAATTCACAGCATGTGGGTGCCTCGTGCATTATAGAACATATTACCATCTATGTTACATATACATTCCCAAGGCACGCAAGCAGTTCACGTACTAATATTTTACTTCTGCCGCACGCAGTATTAGTCGTTACAATTTTGTTATTTTCTGGGCGATGAACCCAGTCTGAGCACAAATGTGGACATTTCTAATGATGTAGATCGCCCTGCAAAGAGCCCCCTCTCGCGAAAGGAGAAAATTGCATCCGAATTTCAGAAATCCAGAGGCAAAATAAATGTTGATGCAAAATGAAATATGTTAAAATCGCTAAGCAATTGTGCAGTTTTCCATATTAATATGATTATAAAATGAGCTGGGTGTTTTTTTCATAATAATTAAAATCATGCGTGGCATAATAAGCGTTTGGGAAACGACTGACCAGGCTGTGACTAACTGATTCTGATCCATGTTAGCTGCAGGTGTTTTCCAGTACAGAACCTGTGAAAGTAGGTTTCCCACAGTTCTCATCTGGTAAGTTTGATGATGCTTGCAGATATGGCTATCAGGATATTGCTTAGGGTAGCCAATCAGCCTTTGGAGGCTGGTGATCACCTCACAAAACATCTTCCATAAAGAAAAACATAACATGAAGAATATCGTGACTTTGAATGAACCATGCAGACTAAAACTGTAGGTGTAGAACGTCTTCATTCAGCAAAGCAGATTTGCAGCGAAGCCCATTGTCATAATCCACCTGTTAGACTCTCCCTGAAGTCCGTTGACTAGTTATACTTTTATTTCCTACAAAAATAATTGAATACAATTTCAATTGTTTACTTCAGTGTGTAAGAAGGAACTGCAGATACTGGTTTACACCGAAGATAGACAAAACTCAGGAGTAACCAGACCCGCCTGACCCACTAGTTTACCAGTATTTTGGATGTTGACAAATGGTTCAATAGAATTATACATTTACAATGGAAGCACCTTAGTTCATCCCAACTCTGATGTGATGGAGTGAGGCGTCTCTTTATATGCTGGTCCAAGCGGAGGATCTACTATCATCTGATACAATCACCCTGCTCTTATAAATCTATTTTTTCCCTGTAAATCTAGCACCATTTCTAGTTGTTTCTAATTTTGTGCTATAGTGCAAGATATTCTGCACTCTGTGTCTTTTCCTTTACTCAACCTATCACAGTTGAGTTTGGCTTGATGCATTCATTTATAGGATAATCTGATTTGATTGAATAGCATGTGAAACAAAGCTTTTGTTTTAGTTTAATTTAACTAAAGTTAACTTAAACTAAACTTTAGTTAACGCATTAACTAAACTAAAACAAAAAGCTTTGGTCTGCATGCTAGTCAATCAAATCAGATAATACTATGCATTAATGCGTCAACCCAAACTCAACTATGATATCTCCTTCGCTCCATAGATGCTGCTGCACCCGCTGAGTTTCTCCAGCATTTTTGTGTACCCTCAACTATGATAGGTTGAGTTGTATCATTGTATCTCAATACATACAACAACTATGTACTCAAACCTAAATCTAAATATAGCAAAAATAACCAGTCTTGAACCTTGGTATAAAACTTATAATCTCACGATGCCTTATTAGATGCAGGCTAATTTACATAGTCCTATTGTCTGTATATTTGGTCACTGCATATGAAAATGTCTCATTGCCATGCAAGTTTCCAAAGCATATTTCTTAAGTGGCCTCTTGCTGTGAGCCAGCAGTCTGCCCTCTTCACACACAGTGCTGTGTTTTGTTTACGCAGTTGTCTTTGTGATTTCAAAACCAATTACTGTGTGTAGTTCACATTTGGAGACAGTTTGAAGTTAGTCCTGGTATTAATTTCTATTCGAATAATTTATATTTTTGACAACAGATGTTTCTCCCTAACAAAGAATCAAGTGGCATATTTGTTTAGTAAAACACAAAGTGCTGGAAGTACTCAGCAGGTCAGGCAGCATCTTTGGGGGGAATGGATAAGTGATGTTTCGGGTTGGGATCCTTCTTCAGTCTGACATCTAGCATGTGTTTTGTTCATGATAGCATCCATAATTGAATGGCGGAGTAGACTCGATGAGCCGAATGGCCTACTTCTGCTCCTATGACATCAGCAGTTCCTTGTGTCTGGCATATTTGTTAGGATTATGGATACACCAGGTATTAATATATTGTGTTACAACAGTTTGAGAATTGGGATTTTCCATATACAATAACAGTAAAGTGCGTAGATAGACACAATTTGCTGGAGTAACTCAGCGGGACTGGCAACATCATACAGGAATGGGTGACGTTTCGGGTCAAGACCCTTCTTTAGACTAGAGTCAGGGGAAAGGGAAACTCAGTTTTTTTCTACAGATGTGACAATACGAATAGCAGTGAAGGGACACAGCATCATATTAAATCCTTTCGCTAACTTCATACTTTTCAAGCAGTGGCATTGTCATGAGGAACAGTAGAATGAGGGATGATCGTATAGAGGTGTATAAAATCACGAGGGGAATAGATAGGGTGAATGCACAGATCTTTTACCCAGATTAGGGGAATCAATAACAAAAGAACATAGGTTTAAAATGAGAGGGGCAAGGTTTAATAGAAATCTGAGGGACATTTTTTTCACTCAGATTGTGATAGAATGAGCTGCCAAAAGAGTAGCGGAGGCGAGTGCAATGACAGCATATAAAATACACTTGGACAGATACACGGATAGGAAAGGTTTAGAGGGATATGGACCTAATATGAGAAAATGGGTCTAAGTTAGATGAGGCATCTTGGTTCGCATGAACAAGTTGTGTGAAAGGGCCTGTTTCCATGCTGTATGACTCTATGACTAAAACATAGACCGCACATAGTGAGAATTGATGGAAATCTTTTCTTGTGGTTGTATTGATGAGCGGTTGGCAGCCCTGGAACTCACTTCAATGAGTTTTGACGCAAAGCAGCTTTGACCTGTAAAAATATATTGCAGGTCGCAGAACAACGTTGCTAAATCTTTTACAGTGCCCACCATAATGTTTGGGACAAAGACCCATCATTTATTTATTTGCCTCTGCACTCCACAATTTGAGATTTGTAATTTAAAAAATCTCATGTGGTTAAAGTGCACATTGTCAGATTTATGGTGTCCTGAAATGGGGGCCTATGTATTAACACAGCTGTAATTTCTACATGGTGAAACCAAAATGTATAAAAATGGCCTTTATTAACATTTGACAATGTGCACTTTAACCACATGTGATTTTTTTTTCTATTACAAATCTCAAATTGTGGAGAACAGGGGCAAATAAATAAATGATGGGTCTTTGTCCCAAACAATATGGAGGGCACTGTATGTGGGATAATAAAACTACCACCTGTGTCAAGCAATAGTTTCCTTCATTTGGCCCAGTTTTCCAAAGTGCATAAATAGTCCAAGCAACACGGGTCTTTCTTCTGATCACTTCTTCCTTATGTTCTTGGACTGCTTTTAAGAATTTAATGGCAAAGGCAGTATTATCTGACGACAACAAAAGGTTGTATTGTGTCTCAGGAAAACAATTCAGAGATTTCAAAAGGTTTAATGAACTGCAAGTTCTCTGATCAACACCATACACTGTGAAATAGAAACAGAACATTCAGTGCATGCTCAATAAGTTTGACAGCATCTGTGCAGAGAGAAACAGGAACTGTCATTAATGAACGTCTTTCTTCCTGGATAAAGTTTTGCTCAACTCCAAAATAAACTTATGCTCAATTCTAGAAAGCATGCTACACAAATGAGGCACTCAGACAGTCCCCTCCTATTTGAAAATTACCATAGCCAGGGAAATTATTGCATCCACAGAGTTTGCATTGCAGGAGATGATGTTTCTTCTACCTAACCCTTTTCTAACTAATTTCTCTTTTCCCTACAATGTAAACATGATAATCTGTAGATGGTTTTATGAACTAATGCCTTTCATTGGTACCCATATCATCACAGCTGAGAAACAGAGGACCTTAACTTGAAATAAGCGTTTGTGCTTTTCATTTAATAATATGTGATATAGCTTCCAACTCTGATATGGTCACTTTAAATATGCTCAAGAGAGGCAGGAGTGTTTTATTAACATATGTCCCAAAACAAAACAATGAAATTCTTAAGGGCCTGTCCCACTTTCATGACCTAATTCACTACCTCTGCCGAGTTTGCCCTTGACTCATACTCGCAGCATGGTCGTCACGAGGTCTTAGGAGGTCGTAGGAGGTCGTAGGTAGGTCATAGGTAGGTCGTGATGCTAGTCGTAGGTACTCGTGGCATCAAGTAGGTCGGGGCGTTTTTTCAACATGATGAAAAATGTCCACGAGTAAAAAACGTTGTGAATTAGGTCGTGAAAGTGGGACAGGCCCTTTACTTGCAGCAGCACAACTGATATGTAAATATGTAGATGCTGGTTTACACTGAAAGTAGAAACAAAATGCTGGAGTAACTTAGCGGGTTACATGCAGCATCTCTTGAGAGAAGGAATGTGTGACGTTTCAGGTCGAGATCCTTCTTCAGACATGGTACTCTGATTATAATAGGAGGATTACAGTGATATAAGGGAAAATTGTACCACTAATTCTATTTCAACAATAGTTTGACATGTGCCACTAATTATTATTACATAGAATTAGATTAGATTAGATTAGATTTTTATTACTTGTCATTTGAACCTCAGAGAGGCTCAAACGAAACTCCGTTTCCACAGCCATACAAACAAAACAATTCCTACACGACACACAAACAATTCAATTTACAGAAAAACATCCATCACAGTGAATCTCCTCCTCACTGTGATGGAAGGCAAAGTCTTTTCTCTCCCCTGCACCAATTATCAACCTAAAGCAATAAAAGAAGTAACTTGAACAAAAATAAGGTGCTGGAGGAACTCAACAGGTCAGGCAGCATCTGTGGAGAGAAATGGGTAGACAACATTTCGATCAGGACACTTCAGACTGAGTAGCCAGCTATCTCAGAAGGTACTGATATATCCCGGTAATATTTTGTTATTTAATTTGACAGAAGGCTTTCAAAGAACAGTTAGATATAGCAAAGTTTCCGTTTTTTTTTATTTTTATTTTTTATTTTTATTTTATTAGAAGTACATTACATTACAACCACATACATTAGTACTTGTCATTTATATCTTCTTACAATTAATGTACTCCATTTATTTTTTACACTAGAAAAGGAAAAGATTGAAAGAAAGAAGAAAGTGAAGGAAAAAGTGAAAGTGTAGGAAATGTGACAACAAAAAAGGACGAAGACCCTATAAGAGCAAAATTAAAAACAAAAGAAAAAGAGTTAAGAAATAGACCCTAGGAAAGAAAGAGAGAGAGAAAGAGGAAAAAGAGAGAAACAAATATTTTTATGAGCTTTACGTAAATGGGACATACCAACTCTTCAACTAGCATCCCCCCTTACCTGACCTCAATTTTTTTTTAAGTACTTTTGCACCTTATGTTTGTAATAATTCTATAAATGCAGACCACGTCAGGTGGAAGTGATCTGGTTTACCTGCTAGGAGGAGTCTTATCTCTTCTAGGTGTAATGTTTCAAACATATTTGAAATCCACATATTTATAGTTGGTATTGGAGCCTTCTTCCAAAATTTTAGAATTAGCTTTTTTCCAGTTATTAACCCATAGTCCATTAGTTTCTTTTGAAACACATTTAGTTCTGGACCATCTTCCGTTATACCGAAGATAATCCATTCTGCTTTGGGTATCAGTCTTGTTTTAAATAACTTTGTAAAGATTTCAAAAATTTCATTCCAAAATTTTTGAATTTTTGTACAAGAAACGAATGAGTGCGCTATGGTAGCTTCTTGGGATTGACATTTATCACAAATAGATGATACATTTGGGAAAATTTTATGAATTTTAGTTTTCGAATAATATAATCTATGTAAAATTTTAAATTGTATTAAAGTGTGTCTTACATTAATCGAGCATTTATGCATGTTTAATAAGTATTCATTCCAACTTTCCTTTGAAATTTTAATAGCTAACTCAAAGTTTCAGTTTCTAACACCATTTCTGAAGGTACTGGCAATAAATAAGTCACAGTCTGCCAAAATCTTAGATTGAGTAATATCTCAGGGATGCTTTAGAATAATTCCCATAGCATCAATTGTCTTGTAATTTTTTTTTGGAGACATTTAAACTATATTTTAATATTAATCTTGATTGCTTTGTTCACACAAGCATCAAGATTCAAGGTCCAAATGGGGTCTCTTTTCTGCTCCTTATTCTGGTCATAACGTGAATGATTCAGGCACAGCTCCTGATGTCATAATGCGGACTAATTCAATCCTGCAGCAAACCGAGCCTGAGCAAATGTTGGCAGACCGTGGGACAACAAATATAATCTTCATATATCTGATATCTTACAAACATTCTGATGTTCAAGTTTTCACAGCTGCTGAGTGAATATTAAATGAGCACCAAAGTACTGGCCTAGAGTCATAGAGTTGTACTGCAGTAAAATGGGCGCTTAAGCCCACCATGTCCATGCCGAACCCTCTACACTAATCCCATTGCCCACATTAGCACTGCCTGCTTCTATGCCTTGCCTAAGTGTTTAACTTCCCAAGAAGCATCACCGTGCAGTTGTCTGGATAAAATCTCATGTGCCAACACTCCTCGCAACTTTGCAACAGATCTAAAACCTCCTGTAGCCTTCAACAACCTTCCTCGCTATCCACTGCACCACCGATTTTCATGTAGTCATATATTCACATCCAAGTAGTTAATATATATCACAAACAACAAAGGTCCCAGGGCCGATCCCTGTGATCAGAGACCCCCAATTTCTATATTTGGGTCTCTGTTAGATTGTTTGACTATTCATACATTCGTCTAATATATCTGGCAGCAGAGTTTGATAGTCATGGGTATATGTTTTCAAATAGCCTCGATTTTGAAGATATCTAAAATATTGATTACCTTTCAGGTGTTATTTCGACTGTAATTTCTGAAATGACAGAAGATTTCCCATCTCGTAGAGATCTCTAATGTTTTTTAATTCCTAGTCTTTCCCAATAAGTAAATGTTTTATCTATAATAGATGGCTTAAATGAAGGGTTATTAGCTATTGATGAGAGAAGAGATACATTTCTTAGTTTAAAAGTTGACTTTACTTGTCTCCAGATTCGTAAAGTGCTGTGAATAATCGGATTTTTATCATATAGTGTGTTCTTCAACTTTGTTGGGGAGAGAAGAATCGCGCCTATATTAAAAGGTGAGCAATCCTCTCTCTCCATTATTAACCAGTCTACCTGTTGGCATGCGTTATCCAGCCAGTAAATTACATTTTTAATATTCGTTGCCCAATAATAGTATAAGAAATTGGGGAGAACCAATCCGCCCGTTTCTTTGGGTTTGCATAAATGTCGTTTATGAATTATATGTGTTTTATAATCCCAGATAAAGTTTGTAATCTGAGAATCAAGATTTAAAAAAAAAATTAGGTAGGTATATTGATTGAAATAAATAGAGAATTTGTGGGAGGAAGATAATTTTTATAGCATTTATTCTGCCTATTAGAGACATCGGAAGTGTTTTCCAAAATTGAATAAGAGCGTTTAATTTAGGAACTAAAAGCGGGAACTTTGCGTTGAATAAAGAAGTATATTTTCTGGTTACCTGAACACCCATATATTTAAATTTTTCCGTAGCAATTCTGAAATGGAATTTTAAAAGGTGTGTCGGCTCTTGAGGTTTTATTGCCATAATTTCACTTTTGTTCTAGTTTATTCTATATCCTGAAAAGGAACCGAATTCCTCTATAAGATTTAATATATTTGGAATGCTAACTTGAGAATTGGTGATATATAATAATACATCATCTGCATATAATGATATTTTATTATTGGAGCATTTAGTATTATAGCCGTGAATGTTCGGATGTACTCTTATACTTTCCGCTAAGGGTTCAATCACAAAGGCAAATAACAGGGGTGATAATGCACATCCCTGTCTATTGCCCCTGGATAGCTGAAATTTAGGAGAGAGTATGTGGTTAGTCAGTATTCTGGCAATCGGCTTATCATATAATAATTTTATCCATGAAATAAAATTCTCTCCCATCTGAAATGTTTGCAGTACTATGAAAAGATACGTCCATTCTACTTGGTCAACACAAGTAATTCGAGTGGTTAAGAAGCCATGTGGTAGGCCGACCATCTGGGTACTGAGCACAAGAATCAGGAAGTCATGTTGCAGTTTTATGGAACTTTGCGTTAGCCGCATTTGCATTATTCTGTGCAATTCTGGTCGCCCCATTACAGTAAGGATGTGGAAGATTTGGATACGATTCAGAAGAGGTTTACCAGAATGCTGTCTGAATGAGAGGGTTGTAGCAACTTGGGGAGGTTGGCCAAACTTGAATCGTGTTTCTGCAGTGTCAGAGGCTGGCAGGTGACCCGATAGAAGTTTAGAAGATTATGCATGGCATAGTCCCTGTTTTCCAGAGTGAAGATGTCAAATACCGGAGGGCAAGCTTTTAAGTGAATGTGGGAAAGTTTAAAGGAGATGTGCGGATCAAGTTCTTTACACAGAGGATAGTGAGTAGCTCGAAACACCCTACCGGGACGGTGGTAGAAGCAGATACCATAGTGGCCTTTAAGAGGCTTTTAGATAAGCACCTGGATATACAGGGAATGTAAGGATATGGATTATGTGCAGGTGGAAGGGATTAGAAACATATAAACATAGAAAAATAGGTGCACAAGTAGGTCATTCGGCCCTTCGAGCCAGCACCGCCATTCAATACGATCATGGCTGATCATCCAAAATCAGTACCACGTTCCTGTTTTCTTCCCATATCCCTTGATTCCATTAACCCTACGAGCAAAAACAAAGATAATGTCCATGAAAATAGACATTCATCCCCTGGGTCTTGTGTCATCCACAAATCAGACACTTTGAGGTACTGGAGTTTTGGTTCTTGTGAAAGGAACAACCATAAAATAAGAATCTATTTTTCTTTATTAAAGTCAATTGATGTATTGTATTTCCCAAAGTATATGACGACTTCAGATAAAATAATATAAGATCTCAAGTGATTATTTTAATACAATATCTTGGAAGAAATTGGAAATTATTTTTGAGAGTACAACAATGTTACTTAATTATTTTATACTTGGTTACTCATTTTATACACATCATTAAATTAGTTGAAATCATATTGATGTAATTTTTGCATCAAGTGCTATTCCAATGCAGACATTATATACATTAAAAGTTACAGATCTTTTTTCTTTGCATCTGCTCTTCTTAAACAAACTCAACAAGCTACTTGAGTAATAAAATAAAAAGTATGTAACACAATTAAAAAAGTTCTAAAAACATGAATGTGAATTTCTTCACCAAATTTGATGTACAAAAATTTTTAAAATTATGAAAATATGATGAAGCTTTTGCAATCGGTAATGGTGAGCCTATTGGCATTTACCACAATTAAACCACGAAACAGACTGAAACTTTGGGATCAGAACTTCAGTTTAGCTGAATGGTCAGTCTTCCACCTGAAAAAATAGCTGTTTCTCTTCCCACGGATACTGGTCTGACCTGCTGAATTTTCCAGCATTTTCTGTTTTAGAAACATGAAAGAAGTTTCACTTTGTATAATTTAAAGTTATTCTTGACGCTCAAATGGGATAAATCTGGTAATTTATGTTCTGAGGTCCAAATAAACAGTTTATTAAGGAGTGTGTGGAAGATAAAAGGAAAAAAAATCTGTATATGTAGGTAGACAAAAATGCTGGAGAAACTAAGCAGGTGAGGCAGCATCTATGGAGCGAAGGAAATAGGCAACGTTTCGGGCCAAAACCCTTCTTCAGACTGATGTGAGGGGGGGGGGGGGGTGGGGGAGAAGAAAGGAAGAGGTGGAGCCAGTGGGCTGAGGGAGAGCTGAGAAGGGGAGGAGAAAGTAAGGACTACCTGAAATTAGAGAAGTCAATGTTTATACCGCTGGGGTGCAAACTGCCCAAGCGAAAGTATATGTAGGTGCCTTCTAAGCACTGTGAGGCATTGAAATGAAGGTTAGAAGTTTTTTTTTTTTTTTTTTAATATTTTTTTATTGGAGATATGTACACAGCCTAGTTACATCATTACAGTCTTACATTTTTAAATTGATAATATTGTCAATTATTATTACATTGTCTCCAATACCTTTTGCCTTTTTTTTTTAAAACTAAATAGAACTAAAGAGAAAGATGAAGTAAAGAAAGAAAAGAAAGAGAAGAAAAAAAAAAAAAAAAAAAAAAAAAAAAAAAAAAAAAAAAAGATAGTTAAAGAAGTATGGAAAAATTTATTAAAATAGAAAACTTCATTCGAGATATATTCGTACATTTCTAAATATAGCATTTCATCCATTCTTTAGCCCGGGTGCTAGTCAGGTTCCTGTGCTGAACTGTTCTGACCCTTTAAGTAATCAATAAAAGGAGACCATGTTCCAACGAATAATTCCTGTTTGTCCAACAGGGAGAATCTGATTCTTTCCACGTTTAAGGTCTCCGTCATTTCTATAATCCACATTTTGATTGTGGGGGTCGTAGGGCCTTTCCAAAATTTTAGAATTAATTTTTTTCCTGTTATTAAACTATAATCAATAAAGTTTCTTTGTGTTGTTCTAAATGTTTGATTTAATTCTAATATTCCAAATATTATTAATTTTGGATCTGGGTCCAATTGTGTGCTGGTTACTTTAGATATTATACTGAAAATATTTACCCAGAATTTTTTAATTTTTATACAGTTTGCAAACATATGAGATAAGGTAGCTTCTAAATGTTGACATTTATCACATATAGGTGAGATATGTTGAAAAATTTTATGTAGTTTTGTTTTTGAATAATGTAACCTATGTATTACTTTAAATTGTATTAGAGAATGTCTGGCGTTTAATGAACATTGATGTATGTGTTGCAAACTTTCTTCCCAAGTATCTTTCGTTATTATTTGATTTAATTCTTTTTCCCATGTTTGTCTGTGTAAGTCCGTCGATGGAATGTCACTGTCTAATAAGATATTATATATATAAGATATTAATTTTTCTGTATTAGGATGTTTGTTCCAACATTCATCAAGAATTTCTGAATTTCTAATTCTAAAATTTTGAGTATTCGATTTTACATAATCTCTAAGTTGAAGATATCTGAAATAATCATTTCCTCGAAGTCCATAAGTCTGTTGCAACTCCTGAAATGTCAGAAAAGTGCATTCCTTGTAAAGTTGTCCCATATTTTTAATTCCATAATTCTTCCATTGTGTAAAACCCCCGTCCAACCATGAAGGCTTCACAATTAGAAGAAAAAGTGATAAATTATCTAATTTTAATGTCTTTTTTAATTGTTTCCAAATTCGTATAGCACTAAATATTATAGGGTTTTCCCTATAAATTTTTTTGTTTAATTTAGACGTAGCAAATAATATCGAGCCGATATCAAAAGGTAAACAATCTTCCTTTTCCATTTTTAACCAGTCTGGTTGATGATCTATTTCTTCCAACCAGAAATTCATATTTTTAATATTAACTGCCCAGAAATAAAACAAAAAGTTGGGTAAAACCAAGCCTCCATTTATTTTTGATTTACACAAATGTCTTTTGTTTATCCTATGATTCTTATAATCCCAGATAAAATCATTAACAATAGAGTCCAGTTTTTTAAAAAAGTTTTTTGCCAGATATATCGGAATTGTCTGAAAAAGGTATAATATTTGCGGTAAAAAAATCATTTTTATGGCATTAATTTTGCCAACCATTGAGATAGGAAGTGTTTTCCAGTATTGAATATTCTTATGTAGTTTATTCAGTAATGGTGGAAAATTTGCTTTAAATAATGATGTATATATCTTAGTTACATAAATACCTAGATATTTACATTTTTCCTTTACTATTTTAAATGGAAATTGTTGTATTATCTGTTTGTTATGTTCCCTTATTGGCATAATTTCACTTTTATTCCAATTTATTCTGTATCCTGAAAGTGAACCAAATTGGGTTATTAGCTTTAATAAGTTTGGAATACTAATTTCTGGTTTTGTAATGTAAATTAATACATCATCTGCGTATAGAGAAATTTTATTCACTGTGTCCTTTGTGTTATATCCGTGTATTTCCGGATGCCCCCTGACTCTTTCTGCAAGTGGCTCAATAGCAAGCGCAAATAATAATGGAGATAACGGGCATCCTTGTCTACAACCTCTAGATAGGCTAAATTTAGATGACAACCTTTGGTTTGTAAATATTCTAGCCGTGGAATTTGTATATAACAGTTTTATCCATGTACAGAATTTCTCCCCTAGCTGCATATTTTCCATCACCGAAAATAAATAAGACCATTCGACCTGATCAAATGCTTTTTCAGCGTCAAGTGAGATTATTGCTAGATCTTCATTAATAATTCTCTTGGAATATATAATATTAAATAATCTTCTTAGATTATAATATGAGTACCGTTTCTGAATAAAGCCTGTTTGGTCAGGGTGTATTAATTTATTCATCACTGTACTTAATCTATGCGCTAGTATTTTAGTTAATATTTTCTGATCTGTATTTAAAAGTGCAATTGCTCTATATGATCCCGGGTCTTCCGGATCTTTATCAGCTTTAGGAATAAGTGTTATTATAGATTCATTTAAAGTGTCTGGAAGTTTCTGTTGAGTATAGATATACTCATACAGTCTTTGTAAACGTGGGCAAAGCAAATCATAATTTTTTTAATAAAATTCGGAGCCTAAACCATCTGGTCCTACTGCTTTACCATTTTTTAAAGAGCCAATAGACTCCTCAATATCTTTTATGGTAATCTCCCTTTCTAATAATTCTCTATCGTTTGAATCTAAACCTTTTAAATTACATTTTAGTAAAAAATCTGCTATTCCTTCTGATTGTCCTATGGTTTTAGTTGAATAAAGGTTATGATAGTATTGGAGAAATCTATCATTTATGTCCTTGGGCATTTTTAATAATTCTCCTGCCTCTGTTCTAATTTTATGAATTACTTTTTCCCCTTCCATTTTTCGTAACTGACGTGCTAATAGTTTTTGTGGTTTGTCTCCAAATTCAAAATGTAATTGTTTGGTTTTTTGATAAAGTTTTATTACTTGTTCTGAATACATTTAATTTAATTTATATTTCAATACAGCAATTTTATTATGTTTTAAAATAGATGGCATTCTCGCATTTTCTATATCTAGTTGCTTGATTTCACTTTCCAATGTTTGTTGCTTAATCCTGTTCTCTTTATTATAAAATGCTTGAGCGGAAATTAATGTACCTCGAACAAACGCTTTAAACGTTTCCCACATAAGAGAAGTAGGTGTGTCAGGGTTGTCATTTACCTCAAAAAATATTTGAATTTGTTTAATAATATATTCCTGGCATGATCTTTCGTTCAAAATTTGTGGGTTGAATCTCCAATATGTTTGTTTCTCAGACATTCCATTTAATTTAATCATGAATGTTACAGGTGCGTGATCTGAGATTATAATGTTATGATATTTTGAATTATAAATAAATGGAATAAACATAGAGTCAACTAAAAAATAATCTATTCTTGAGTATGTTTTATGTACTGGTGAGTAAAATGAGTATTCCCGTCCAGTTGGGTTTTCTATTCTCCAGACATCCTTAATATTAGTGGTATTAATAAATGAATTTAGAAATACACTTGATTGAGATTTTACTTTTTTTTGCCTTGATGATCTATCTAAGTATGAATCTAATGTACAATTGAAGTCTCCTCCAATTATTAATTTATATTGTGTAAATTCAGGAATTTTATTAAATGTTTTATTAAAAAACATGGGGTTATCAAAGTTAGGCCCATATACATTAAGAAGAATCACTTTTTCTCCATTTAACTCTCCAACTAATATAATATATCTACCATCAATATCCACTATTGTTGAAGAGGTCGTAAAAGGTATTCCTTTACGAATTAATATTGCAACTCCTCTGGACTTATGGGAAAAAGAGGAATGATATGATTCAGCGATCCACTTAGCTTTAAGTCTATGTTGAGATTCCTTTTTAAGGTGTGTTTCTTGGAGAAATATTATATCTGTTTTGATTAAGTTTAGATGTGCCAAAACATTACCTCTCTTAATTGGTTCATTGATTCCCTTGACAATCCAACTACAAAATGTTATTCCCTGACCCCCTCTTGTCATATTAACATCTTGCATATTGTTTCTAAGGTGGTCTATAGCCGAGCAGAAGGTACAACACATAAAACCTGACCCTGCTACCGAACTTCAGATAGATGAATTTAAAATCATATACATCGCTCTTCCGAACACATCTCCTTGTATTAGACTTGTTTTTCCATTCAAACATTAAGTTATAAAAATATTTAAAGTGAAAAAAGTGATAGAATTGATTAGTAAAGGGTGAAAGAAAAAGAACTACATCTACAATTAGTGTAGTTAGTGATAGCCACACTAACGTGGCTAGAATTCTAAAGACTTCCGTAGCCTTTGTAAGAAAAAAAAATTCCAAGCTCCGTGCCCGAAGAAAAATAAAGATTATTTCTAACATTCAAATAACTTCTTTGGGAGTAACAAACTTATATACATACCCATACATACACACACACAATATACATACATATATATATGTATATATACCCATGTGCATACATACATAAGCACGTATCCCTGCAGAAAAGTTCAAGAATAGCAAAAATTCACAACGTTATTATTCTCTACATATCATATTAATTTCTTCCCTAAATCTATAAATTTAATTTTAAATTGAAAAATATAGAGGAAAACCGTCAAGTTTTATTATGACGTAGGCTTATTTACCTCTTGCATATCCTCTTATATAATATAAGTATGTAATTCATTTCTACGTTAATCAAAGACTATTAATTATTAATCATTGTTATCAATCATATACAGTATTAAATTTTTATGAGAAATGTTAATGTTAATAATTTTAGTGGTAATATGGATATTTAATAAGTATTAGTTGTTACATATATAGTTAGATATGAATATACAGATAATAATAATGATTAGTAAAAAAAAAAAGTAAAAAATATATATATATATACAAAGATCACGGTTTTCTCCAATGTCCTCCGTCCATTTCGGTTTTCGAATGTCCTTAAAGCTCTTAAAAGAACTTTAAAGGTCCTTTTAGATCTGGCGGTCCTGTTAGTCCTTGACTCCTAAGGAGTAAAGTAAATTCTTCAGTCTACGGTCGTGTTCCCGATTTCTTTGGCGTATTCCAGTGCTTTTTCATGGTCTGTAAAAAATTGCTCCTTGGACTTGTAGGTGACTCTTAGTCTTGCGGGATAATGCAGGCCGTATCTCAAACCAGGTACATTCTTCAGTATTCTTTTTGTCTCAGTGAACAGCGCTCTTTTCTTGAAGACTTCTGCCGGATAATCTCGGTAAATACTGAATCTCACACCTTCAAAAAGGAGCTGTCCGCCTCGAACAATTTTCTTCATTATATCGTCAAATTCATGATCCAGTTGCACCTTTACGATGATTTGTCTTGGATGGGCATCATCTTGTGTACGACGTCGCTGCGCTCTATGAGCTCGACCGAGTGAAGGTTTGTGATCCAATTTTAAGGCTTTTTGTAATAGGTCTGCCACAAAGTCCCGAGAGCCCATTTCCTTCTCACTTCCTTCTTTCACCCCTACAATTCTTAGGTTCTTACGTCTTTGACGTCCCTCCAAATCGGTACATTTATCACTTAATTTGATCACCATATCGGAGAGGCGGTGGTTTTCAGTAAGGAGTCGACTTACAGTTTCCGCACTTGTCGCAGCCCATTTCTCAAGTTCGGTTATCGCTGTTCTATGTTGGTCAAGTTCGTGATGAATGGGGGCCACATCCATATTGACGTTCGCTTCCACCGAAACGAGCCTGGTTTCCAGCGCTTCCATCTGATCCTTGACTTCTTCCTCCGTCGTCCTTTTCCAGATTTCCAGTATTTGTTGAACGGTAGAAAGCATTTCTGCTTTAAAATCTACCTTAAAAGAGTAAAGATCCTCTTTAAATTTCTCTCCAAAATTCTCTCCAAAGGTTTTCAATTCGGCAACAGAGAAAAGTTTTAAGATCCTCCATTTCAGACTTTTTCTGTTTTGTTTCCTTCGGAGGGTCTTCCTGGGGCGTCGTTGTAACTGAGGCCGAGGCCTCTGTAGGGCCTTCCTCTTCCGTCTGCAGTTTCCCTTTAACGGCTTTTTTTTGTGTCACACGGGTGGGGGTACGTTGTAACGACATACCGTAAAGTAGCGCGCCTGATGACGTCACGCAGGCAGCCGTTCAGATCGCGATCGCTGCAGGTAAGACCCGATTTTCTCCCGTTTTTAGTTTCTTCGGTACGGAGCTAGTTGGCGCTGGACTCAAGCCTCCATAGCGCCACCGGAAGTCGAAGGTTAGAAGTTTACGAGCAAGAACAAAGATAATGTCCATGAAAATAGACATTCATCCCCTGGGTCTTGTGTCATCCACAAATCAGACACTTTGAGGTACTGGAGTTTTGGTTCTTGTGAAAGGAACAACCATAAAATAAGAATCTATTTTTCTTTATTAAAGTCAATTGATGTATTGTATTTCCCAAAGTATATGACGACTTCAGATAAAATAATATAAGATCTCAAGTGATTATTTTAATACAATATCTTGGAAGAAATTGGAAATTATTTTTGAGAGTACAACAATGTTACTTAATTATTTTATACTTGGTTACTCATTTTATACACATCATTAAATTAGTTGAAATCATATTGATGTAATTTTTGCATCAAGTGCTATTCCAATGCAGACATTATATACATTAAAAGTTACAGATCTTTTTTCTTTGCATCTGCTCTTCTTAAACAAACTCAACAAGCTACTTGAGTAATAAAATAAAAAGTATGTAACACAATTAAAAAAGTTCTAAAAACATGAATGTGAATTTCTTCACCAAATTTGATGTACAAAAATGTTTAAAATTATGAAAATATGATGAAGCTTTTGCAATCGGTAATGGTGAGCCTATTGGCATTTACCACGATTAAACCACGAAACAGACTGAAACTTTGGGATCAGAACTTCAGTTTAGCTGAATGGTCAGTCTTCCACCTAAAAAAATAGCTGTTTCTCTTCCCACGGATACTGGTCTGACCTGCTGAATTTTCCAGCATTTTCTGTTTTAGAAACATGAAAGAAGTTTCACTTTGTATAATTTAAAGTTATTCTTGATGCTCAAATGGGATAAATCTGGTAATTTATGTTCTGAGGTCCAAAGAAACAGTTTATTAAGGAGGAGTGTGTGGAAGATTAAAGGAAAAAAAATCTGTATATGTAGGTAGACAAAAATGCTGGAGAAACTCAGCGGGTGAGGCAGCATCTATGGAGCGAAGGAAATAGGCAAAGTTTCGGGCCGAAACCCTTCTTCAGACTGATGTGAGGTGGGTGGGGGGGGGGGGAGAGAGAAGAAAGGAAGAGGTGGAGCCAGTGGGCTGAGGGAGAGCTGAGAAGGGGAGGAGAAAGTAAGGACTACCTGAAATTAGAGAAGTCAATGTTTATACCGCTGGGGTGCAAACTGCCCAAGCGAAAGTATATGTAGGTGCCTTCTAAGCACTGTGAGGCATTGAAATGAAGGTTAGAAGTTTAAGAAGTTGCTGATATAGGAGCCATCATCCAGTATTTAATGGATTGTTTTTTCTCAAAGAAGAGAGAAACAAAAATGGAAAGTAAGCATACTTCAGGTATAAGCACAAGCATGCAAGATCAAATCTGCCAGGAAGATTAAGAGGAAATAAACAGCAGTCAGAAATTTCAGCTTAAATTAGATGTACCTAATCAAAACAGTATTTAATTGATCTCCTTGTAAAGGCCCATTTTGTTTTTGCTTTGAAGACAATGCAAAAGAAAAATATGCATAACATCTAATGATTAATTGATCCAATTATTAAAATTGTTATTTTACAATCCATCAAAGTTATGTTTATAAATGAAGAATGATCATATTATTATCATATTATTATTATTATCATATTCTTCTTCCAAAAAGTAACAGGCATGCAGACAAACATTGGGCAGTCAATAAATGACATAAAGTATAAATGGAAGATGCAAATTAATATTAAACCTACCAAGTTAATAGACATATACCAAATAAGACTTGTTCAAAGCAGCTTATTGCATTCGTATATAATTTTGCAGATGCTGGAAATCTGAAATATAACAGAAAATGCCAGTACACTCAGGTTGACACTATAGTGAGAGATATAATTAATGTTGCAGAATATTAATTTATTGCAGAATATTAATTTATTGCAAAACATACTTGTGTCCACCCTAGTCCCTACCTGTTACCTGGAATATGAGACGTTCCATACAAATATAGAATGGCAAGCATTACATTCCCCCCCCCCCCCGTCTATGACCAAATGGACATTGATGTGAGCTGTGATGTCTTATCATTGGCCTATTAGTTATCCCCTAATGTAGTAAAAACTTAGACTTAAGCCGGGGATTGGTTTGCCTCAATACCATGTCTAATAGAGTATCAAAGTCATTTGATTCACAAATGTAGTCCCTTTCTTCAGTTCTTAAGTCACTTTTTTTATTTTGTTAAAATTTGTGCTTTGCAGATCGTGGCAATATTCTGTACATTGAAAGATTCCATCCTCCAGTGCATCCTGAACCAACTTTTTTTTCTACTGCATGCATGCAAGCATATCTTGAGTGACAAAGCAATAGATAATAACAGAACATTTATAATCGTAGTAAGATCATACAAACCATTAAAACTATTGTTGTAGGGATCCACTCTACCACAGATAACATGCTGCCTAAAGCTAAGTGGAACACCATCAAACATTTGGATTGCCAGCATAGGAAAATGTAATGTGTAGAAATGAACTGCAGATGCTGGTTTATACCGAAGATAGACATGAAGTGCTGGAGTAACTCAGTGGTTCAGGCAGTATCTCTGGAGAAAAAGGATGGGTGATGTTTCGGTTTGGGACCCTTCCTCACATTGAAGCTTGGCTCTCAGTCTGAAGAAAAGTCCCGACCCAAAACGTCACCCATTCTTTTCCTCCAGAGGTGATGCCTGACCCGCCGAGTTATTCCAGCATTTTGTGTATATCATCAAGAAAATCCAACTATCTGTTTTAATAAAAGGTGATACGCCGACTAAGAGAAAGAATAGAGACCAAAATCCTATCTCCCTGGAAGTCAAAGAGCATAAAGAGGAAAAAGCACCAAAGAGAGGCCAAATGTCAAGGCTTCAGTGCTGCAGAAAGCTTCGAGGAGTATAGACATTGCGTGAGGAGGTTTAAAAACAAAGGGAAGAGGAAGATAATGAGAGGACATGAGAAACTATTGGAAAGTAAAACCTAGAGATGTTTTAGAAACATCTAAAGTTTGGCTAAGTGACAAAGAGAAAATATACCCAAGGTATAAATTAATTAATTAATTCTAGTGCTCCCCTGTTGCTAATATTCACGTCTCGAGACAATAAAAATAATCAGCCATTCTGGGCATAATTGAGTAATTAACTTCAGTTATTTATTATAGGATTATATAGACAAGATTCTACTGGAAAAAGTCAAAAGGTAATTACGAGAAAATGGAAAACGTGATTTGGTTCCAAAATTAATATTTTGCCTCACCAACAAGTAAAAGGATACAGGCACTGTAATTAATGAAGTGTGTGAAATATTGGAAATTATGGAGGTCATGTTAACAAGAGAGGCGTATTTGGAAAATAAAACAACTGTACATAGAACAGTCCAGCACAGGAACGGACCCTTTGGCCCACAATGTTTGTGCCAAACATGATGCCAAGTTAAACTGATCTCATCTGCCTGTGCATGATCAATATTCCACTATTCCTTGCACTTCCATGGACCTATCTAAAACCTTCTTAAACGCCGCTGTCGTATCTGCCTCCACCACCACCCCTGGCAATGAGTCCCAGGCCCGCACCACTCTGTGTAAAAAACTTGCCCTGCACATCTCCATGACGCCCTCTAGTGTTGGACATTTCCACCCTGGGAAAAAGGTTCTGACTGCCTACGCTATCTATGCCCCTCATAATTTTATATGTTTTTTTACCAAGTCTCCCCTCAACCACTGACGTTCCAGTGACAACAACCCAAGTTATCCAACCTGTCATTCATCCAACCAAATATTCATTGGGTCATTCTCCTAAAACTCCTCTGGACCCTCTCCAGCAGCAGCACATCCTTCCTCGGATATGAGGCCCAAAACTGTTCGTAATAAAGATTCACTGAGTGAGAGAATACAAGTATTGGGAGGCAAAGCTAGAACTGGGCAGATCACTAGGAAGGTTGCGTTCATGGCATGGTGAATCGTTCTGGCACATGTTAGATGAAGCATGGTTGCACTTTTGCCGGGGCATGTCCTTAATGTTAAGGGTAAACCTGTGAGCTTGTGATCTTGTTTTGATGCCTCTCTTTGCATTCATCCATCTGCCCCATAATCTGGCTTTATCTTACACTAAACATTACTCACTTTATTCCCTTCATCATATATCTGTACATTGCGAATGACTCAATTGTAATCATGTATTGTCTTTCCGCTGGGTAGTTAGCACGCAACAAAAGCACGGTACACGTGACAAAAACCAAAACCTCAACTAAGCTCCTCAAACTAAATACCCACGAGGTTAATTCTTGGGATGGCGGGACTGTCATATGTTGATAGAATGGAGTGGCTGGCCTTGTATACGCTGGAATTTAGGATGAGAGGGAATCTTATTGAAACACATAAGATTATTAAGGGATAGGACACGCTAGAGGCAGGAAACATGTTCCTGATGTTGGGGGAGTCCAGACCCAGGGGCCACAGTTTATGAATAAGGGGTAGGCCATTTAGAACGGAGATGAGGAAAGAATTTTCACCCAGAGAATTGTGAATCTGTGGAATTCTCTGCCTCAGAAGGCAGTGGAGGCCAATTCTCTGGATGCTCTCAAGAGAGTGGTAGATAGAGCTCTTAAAGATAGCAGAGTCAAGAGATATGGTGTGAAGGCAGGAACTGGATACTGATTGTAGATGATCAGCCATGATCACATTGAATGGCAGTGCTGGCTCGAAGAGCCTAATAGCCTACTCATGCACCTATTACCTATTGTCTAGTGTCTATTGTCTATTGAATATTCAAGACACATTCCTGACATGAAGGACACAGTAGCGCCAGAGAAGATACAGAGAATATTTATGATAACATCCGTATGGTTGGAAATATTTAGCTATACAGAGATTGGCTTGACTCAGGCTGTTTCCTTCAGAAGAAAGGAGACAGAAAGAAATGTCATGAGAAGTATAACATGGTGAGGGATGGAGTGAAGGGGAAGAATCTATTCCCTTTCTCATCAAGGTGAATAAATAGAAGGAATAGGTCAAAGGATTAGGAGAGAGATGTGAAAAAGTATTGGTGGCAGAAGACTACATCACATCTAACAAGCACCTAGAAGACCATTTCAAGTCAAGAGTGTTTTATTGTCATATGTCTCGGACGGGACAATGAAATTCTTACTTGCTGCAGCACAACAGAATATGTGAATATGTAAACATTGTATATAATGGGAAAAAAAAGAAAAAGTTCAATAAATAACAAATATTGTACAAATAACTAGTGCTGCCACCAACAAGATAGATCAAATGATGAAAGTGATATTAGTCTGTACCTTCTGTACCTGTACCTTCCCTTACCTCTAGTTTCCCTCCCCGCCGACGAAGAGTCTCGACTGGAAACGTTGCCTATTCCTTTTCTCCAGAGATACTGCCTGATCTATTGAGTTACTCCAGCATTTTGTGTCTATCTGAGTCTCAGTTTAGTTTATTATCACGTGTACTGAGGTACAGTGAAAATCTTTTTGTTGTGTGCTATTACAGAGCCATTTACAGTGGAGAGATATATGATAGGGGAATAACGTGTAGTGCAAGGTAAAGCCAGCAAACTCCGATCAAGGATAGTAGGAGGGTCACCAATGAGGAAGATGGTAGTTCAGGACTGCTTTCTGGTTGTGGTAGTCTGGATAGCTCTTTTTTGAACCTCTACTGACAGGAGGCTCCTAATGGACTCTTTATGTCCCCTTTCTCAGCTTCAATGATCACAGCTTTCATCTGCAACTTATCTAAAGCATGAACATAATGTAATGGAAATCTACTAAGCTGCACACGCCCATTGGATGTTCCAATGTGCCATGTAGTGTAGGAACAGCCTATCCGAATGGTTATAAATACGCCATAATGATCACCAATTATTACTTGCCTATATACATTCTCAGTGAACCTTAATGCCAACAGAAACAGATCCACACACGGCACACACACACACACACACAGGCACGTACACACACACACACACACGGTACATATTGAACGCTGTGACGGCTTGGAGGTTGCCCGGGTCTCTTCCTGTTTCTGCTGCTGGGTGCTGATGCTGAGGCTAATGCTTCCCCACCTCGCTTCTCGCCCTGTTCCCTGCTATCATGGCGTCTCAGAATTCTCCTGCCTCGAACTGTAGCTGGTGGCCGATCTCAGCAACTGAAAACGACGGGAAAGCCAACGAGGACGAACAAAGCTGCACCCCGGCTCAGGAGCTGGTGGGCTTTCTCCCTGACAAAAGCGAAAAAGACGGCGACAGCATCGTCTTGTATCATTGGACTCAGAGCTTCAGCTCACAAAAGGTAAACACTGTAATTCACTATGTAACAAGGGGGTGCATAGCAATAGCACGGGGATACCCTGGTAGCGATTTATATCTTGACTATCCTTATTGAACACACTTACTTTGTTTTATTTTATTTATTGCCTGAAGAAAGATATTAGGAAAAAGTCTACCTAATGTTTCCGACAACCTGTTCTTTATAATCTGCAGATTTCGTCTTGTCGCTTTCATTATAACATATTGACTGACGCTCAGTAAGTGGTAATGTGAAAGGTTTGTTCTTCAACATAATGAAAACCAATCATTGTTTTTCGTTGTTGTTGTTGTTTTAGTTGAGTAGATATAATTTTATTTACAGGAGAACTGCAGCCATGCCCAAATATGTATGAGCACAAAAAAAATCAACAATCAGAATTGTGTAGAGAGCTCTCTATATTCACTGGAGCACCTGGACACCATCGCATTATTGCATAATGCAGACAAAGGTTTAGTGATAACTACGATGATTCGTGTGTGGCATTTGGATGGTTAGGCTGGTGGGACCATCAGACGGGAAAGAAAACCGTGAGAAGAAGGAGGCAGTGTAAACACTTCCACACACCTCGCATTGGGAGGCAACAATGCATTGCAATTAGATTGCATTGGGTGACGTGAGATCTTCCGGTGCAGGTTGATCCTGAATGTCATTCCATTATTTGCCATGAAGTATTGATCCCTGCTATGTCGACATCTGCTCTCTGGGACGTGGACAAAGATTTCCGCTTTCCTATCGCCTTTTTTTTTTATTGGTTGAATTTTCTTTGTGGAAAATTGTGGCGACACAAGGCACTGCAGATGCTGGTGTACCAAAAAAAAAAGACACAAAGTGCTGGAGTTCTTTAATTAAAAAAAAAACACGTTCTTTATGGCAGTTGACCTGATTATTGGGATGCGCAGGAAAATTCATGTTCATAAGTGAGAGGAGCAGAATTAGGCCATTCGGCCCATCAAGTCTACTCCGCCATTCAATCGTGGCTGATCTATCTCTCCCTCCTAACCCCAATTTCCTGCTCTCACCACATTCTACTCCTACCTAAATGGTAACCAAAATTGCAGGAAGCATAAGAAATCTGCACATGGCATTTAAAAAAATAAGCATTTCTACAATCTTTACATGACTGAAAGAGTATGGATAAATCCAGTCTCATATCTGATATTGGATCTGATCAGATTTTGAGGTCACTTGAACTAATTCACTGGAATGTTGCCTTGTAAAGGACCCCAAAGTGTTAGTGCACACATCATTTTCACCAATAGGCAGCTCTCCAGCATACACATTAAAAATTTGATTCTGCTGTATTGAACTTTGACAAAAAATGTTAGACTCAAGCCATGCCCGCAGTTTTTAATGCTACTGATCAAATACTGCAGTGAATTGTATGTTAACAAGGCATTTAAGGGACTTGACATTCTGCTTTTATGTTGGGTCATGGAAATGATGTTTCTGAAGCATTATGCTAATAGCATTTTCTGTTACCAAGTCTGTTTCATTAATCTTTGCCATTGTAGCCTTCATTCCCGCAGTTGTTTGATTATTAAAGACCTAGAAGCCAGTAAATAACTACCTTAGGCCACATGAAATCACTTGCATATTTGTACTTTAACCCACCCCTCCAATATACTACATGTAACTTAAAATGAGTAAGATTAAGTAAATAGGTAGACAGAAATGCTGGAGAAACTCAGCGGGTGAGGCAGCATCTATGGAGCGAAGGAATAGGCAACGCTTCGGGTCGAGACCCTTCTTCAGACTGATGTGGGGGTGGGGTGGGAAAAAGAAAGGAAGAGGCGGAGACACTAGGCTGTGGGAGAGCTGGGAAGGGGAGGTGAAGGAGAGAGAAAGCAAGGATGACCTGAAATTGGAGAAGTCAATGTTCATACCGCTGGGATGTAAACTACCCTATCGAAATATGAGGTGCTGCTCCTCCAATTTGTGGTGGGACTCACTCTGGCAATGGAGGAGGCCCAGAACAGAAAGGTTGGATTTGGAATGGGAGGGGGAGTTGAAGTGCTGAGCCACCGGGAGATCAGGTTGGTTACTGCGAACTGAGCGGAGGTGTTGGGCGAAGGGATCGTTAAGCCTGTGCTTTGTTTCACCATATTCCTTCTCTCCATAGATCCTGCCTCACCCGCTGAGTTACTCCAGCATTTTTGTCTACTATCAATAAACTACAGTCATTGACCTCTATACTAAGGGAAGAACTTCTACCCATTCCATACAGGGGTCTCATTATTTTATACATCCTAATTAATTTAATTGTGAGCCTCCTCTGTTCCAAAATAAATATCCTCAGCCCATAACATAAAAACTGTGAGCTTGTAGTCCTTTCAACATCTTTGCCAATCTCTTCTGAACCCTCCTGAGTGCTGTCGTTGGATTGTGGTGACTCTAGGCTGGGCAGTGGTTTATGGTTATTGTGGTTAAGTTACTGAATGTGCAATCCAGAAACTTTAACCTAAGGTAGGGAAACATAAGTTCATATCCCTGTACTTATGTTTCTGACCTAGAAATGAGAGCATCTTGTCTAGTTGATGTTTTATCTACCTGTACTGTTATATTTAGTAAAGTCAAGTAAAGTCAAGATACACACAAAAAGCTGGAGTATCCAAACGGGTCAGACAGCATCTCAGGAGAAATGGAATAGGTGACGAATAGAGACCCTTCTTCAGACTGTCCGATGAATGGGTCTCGACCCGAAATGTCACCTATTCCTTTTCTCCAGAGATGCTGTCTGACCTGCTGAGTTACTCCAGCTTTTTGTGTCTATCTTTGGTTTAAACCAGCATCTGCAGTTCCTTCCTACACGTCAAGTAAAGTCAAGTTTATTGTCTTATATGATGAGGCAACAGTTTCCCAGGCACACAGACTCAGACAATACACAAAAACATAAATTCTACAAAAATTGCATACAAACAGTAATGCATGGGTGATAGCTCATCCGCACAGACTTGGAAGGGCTGAAGGGTCTGTTTCCACGCTATATCTCTAAACTCTAAAGAGTGTTTGTGCAACTGGTTCAGACGTGTTTCAAGTTAATGGTGATTTGCAGGAACACGCAGTGGTTGTGCCATTGAATTTCAACTGTAGGTGGTTAAACTCATATTGGGGATGGTCATTACCTTCCCACTTCTGTGGCGTGAGTGTAACTTGCCACTTATCATCCCATGCCTGAACATGGCTACATCTTGCTGTGAGGAGGCTTGGGTGGTACCGTTTACAGAGGAGTTGAAAATGGAAATGAACATTGTTAATCATCAGTAAACACACCACTTTTGACCTTATGATAGAGGAAAGAACACGATGAAACAGTTGAAGATGATTGGGCCTGGGACACTGCCTATAGAAGCCCTGGAGTGAAAGCACTGTTCAGCACTTCTTCCACCAATTTGCAGAAGATTGGCTGGTGATTAGCAGGATTGACTATCTCCTGCTTCTGTGGTCCCTATCATTGTCATTGTCAATTCGAGTGATTGTACTGGAAGAGAGGTACCGCTTGTCAGGGCCACAGGTCTTTAGTACCACACGTGGAGATGTTATCCAGTCCCATAGTCTTTGCCATAACTAGTGATCTCCTCTGTTCTGTACAGTCATGGAGTCATACAGTGTGGAAACAGGCCCTTTGGCCCAACTTGCCCAACACATGAACTATTTTGTACTGCAGTTGTAGTTCTTTTTTGCAATTTCTATCCTTGCACTGTTGGCAGGTAATGGTGACATTACTTTCAAAGTGGTTCAATAGTTCTTTACTATCATATGTACCGAGGTACAGTGAAATTATCTTTTCGCGTACAGTTCAGTAAATTATTACTGCATGTAAACACAATCTCAGATTGCATAACGTGTGTAGAAACCGCCCACTGAGTCCGTATACAAGAGTCGCCAGGTTCTGACGCCATTTTCAAAGTCCAAGCTGCAGCAAGCCATAAAGGCACGTTGCAGCCGACGCCTCCAATTGTCCTGCGAATCGAAGATAGTCACAGAAAGCTGGAGTAACTCAGCGGGACAGGCAGCATCTCTGGAGAGAAGAAGTGGGTGACGTTTTGGGCTGAGACCCTTCTTCAGACTTCATCCTGCAAACCATTGCGAGCAATTTTGTATGGTATTGTGAGCAATTTTGGGCACCATATCTGAGGAAGGATGTGCTGGCTCTGGAGACGGTCCAGAGGAGGTTTACAAGAATGATCCCAGGAATGAGTGGGTTAGCATATGATGAGCATTTAACGGCACTGGGCCTGTACTCGCTGGAGTTTAGGAAAATGAGTTCATTCAAATGTACAGAATAGTGAAAGGCTTGGATAGAGTGGATGTGAAGAGGATGTGTCCACTGGTGGGAGAGTCTAGGACTAGAGGTCATGGACTCAGAATTAAAGGGTGTTCCTTTAGGAAGGAGATGAAGCGGCATTTCTTTAGTCAGAGGGTAGTGAATCTGGAATTCATTGCCACAGAGGGCTGTGGAGGCCGTCAATGGATATTTTTAAGCCGGAGATAGGTAGATTCTTGATTGGTATGGGTATTGGGTTTAGGGGAGTAGGCAGGAGAATGGGGTTAAGAGGGAGTGATAGATCAGCCATGATTGAATGGCGGAGTAGACTTGATGGGCTGAATGGCCTAATTCTGCTCCTATCACTTATGACCTTATGCCCATGCCAACCAACATGCCCCATCTACACGAGTCCCACTTATTAAATGGCGCTTTATTTGTCCCATATCCATCTAAACCTCTGCTATCCCTGCACCTATCCATATGTTTTTTAAACGTTGCAATAGTGCCTGCCTCAACTACCACTTCCGGCTGCTCGATCCATACACCCACCAACTTTGTGTAAAAAAGTGGCCCATCATGTACCTATGTACCTAGGTAAGGGGGAGGTACAGCGAGACCTGGGTGTCCTTGTACACCGGTCACTGAAAGCCGGGGTGCAGGTACAGCAGGCAGTGAAGAAAGCTAATAGAATGTTGGACTTCATAACAAGAGGATTTCAGTATAGGAGTAGAGAGGTTCTTCTGCAGTTGTATAGGGCTCTGGTAAGACCACATCTGGAGTATTGCGTACAGTTTTGGTCTCCTAATTTGAGGAAGGACATCCTTGTGATTGAGGCAGTGCAGCATAGGTTCACGAGATTGATCCCTGGGATGGCGGGACTGTCATATGAGGAAAGATTGAAAAGACTAGGCTTGTATTCACTGGAGTTTAGAAGGATGAGGGGGAATCTTATAGAAACATATAAAATTATAAAAGGACTGGACAAGCTAGATGTAGTCAAAATGTTCCCAATGTTGGGCGAGTCCAGAATCAGGGGCCACAGTCTTAGAATAAAGGGGAGGCCATTTAAGACTGAGGTGAGAAAAAACTTTTTCACCCAGAGAGTTATGAATTTGTGGAATTCCCTGCCGCAGAGGGCAGTGGAAGCCAAATCACTGGATGGATTTAAGAGAGAGTTAGATGGAGCTCTAGGGGCGAGTGGAATCAAGGGATATGGGGAGAAGGCAGGCACGGGTTATTGATTGAGGACGATCAGCCATGATCACAATGAATGGTGGTGCTGGCTCGAAGGGCCGAATGGCCTCCTCCTGCACCTATTTTCTATGTTTCTATGTTTCTATATTAAATCTTTTCCATTCACCTTAAACCTTTGTCCTCTGGTTCTTGAAGCCCCTACTTTACTTTAATTTAGTTTAACGAATCAGAGCAGAAACTGGCCCTTCGGACCACCGGGTCCGTGCCGACCAGCAATCCCCGCACATTAACACCATCCTACACCCACTAGGAACAATTTTTACATTTACCAAGCCAAATAACCTACGTCTTTGGAGTGTGGGAGGAAACCAAAGATCTCGGAGGAAACCCACGCAGGCCAGGGGGAAGAACGTACAAACTCTGTACAGACAGCACCCGCAGTCGAGATCGAACCCGGGTCTCCAGCGCTACATTCGCTATAAGGCAGCAACTCTACTGCTGCGCGACCGTGACTATACTCTGGATAAAAGACTCAGTGCGTTTACCTTATTTATTCTCTCATGATCTTATGCATCTCTATAGGTTCATCCCTCATCCTCCTGCACTCCAAGAAATAAAATCCTAGCCTGCTCAACCTCTCCCTTTAGCTAAGTCCCTCGAGTCCGGGTAAATCTTTTCTGCACCCTTTCCAGCTACCCAATTTTTTCTTGATGTTGCATGGAGTGAATCAAATTGGCTGGAGACTGGGTTCCGTGATGGTGGGATTCTCTGGAGGAGGCCATGATGGATCATATGTTTGGCACTGCTGTTCTGGCTAAACTTGTCCGCGAATGTAGGAACCTTGTAAACCTAGCACTCACTTGCAGGGTCTTGCCGTCACTAGTAATGGAGATGTTCTTGGAGCCTCCACCACCACCATTATCATCAATAAGACACAAGATGCTGGAGTAACTTGGTGGGTCTGGCAGCATCCATGGACAACATGGATAGGTGACATGTTGGGTCAGGGCCCTTCGTCAAACTGAGTTTAGTTTATTATTGTCACATGTACTGAGGTATAGTGAAAAGCTTTTTTGTTGCGAAACATCACCTATCCATGTTCTTCAGGGATGTTGCGTGACCCGCTGAGTTACACACCCATCACACATGTCCCATGTGGTCTGTGGAAACACCAAGTTTGCTGTGACACATAACCCTGATCATATGATTTTTTTTAGATTAATAAATGAATTCAACCTTGTGCATCTGATCTGCTTGCTCTGAAAATGCCTCACGAATATCACATTTCTTTTGGAAGTCAATGTACCATTTACAAGTCAGCAGTTAGTTTGAGCAAGATCAGATAATGCAATAGACTTTGAGCCTCATTAATCATTCTTCCTGCTAAGCCCCTCTCGCACTTAAACCTTTTGTTTCTCTCTGTACCTTTTTCTAATAAATGCCTATCTTCTTGCAACACAGAAATCCCAGAGCATTGTACATTAAGGCTGCATTTACATCATCTGTTTCATACGATTCAAAACCATTTTGAATCAATACCATTTTTAAAAATTGTAGTATCCAAATAAAATTGCTCTTATATAGCATCCTTCCTGTTCCCAGGATATTCTAAAGTGGTTCTTAGAAAGTGAAGCTTTTTTTAAATAGAGGGTTGAATGTTAACTCCCCAAAAAATGATGCATGCAGGACTTTAAATGAGAAACTGTTGAGTCTTGTACCCAAATTTCTGATTTAGGTCATAAGGTCATAAGTGATAGGAGCATAATTAGGCCATTCGGCCCATCAAGTCTACTCTGCCATTCAATCATGGCTGATCTATCTCTCCCTTCTAACCCCATTCTCAGTCCTTCACCCCATAATCCATGACACCTGTACTAATCCATTGACTTGGCCTCCACAGCCTTCTGTGGCAAAGAATTCCACAGATTCACCACCCTCTGACTAAAGACATTCCTCCTCATTTCCTTCCTAAATGAACGTCCTTTAATTCTGAGGCAATGACCCCTGGTCCTAGACTCTCCCACTAAACATCCTCTCCACATCCGCTCTATCCAATATTTCATTATTCAGTACATTTCAATGTTTAAGTGGAAATGGGTGAAGGGCCTGTGAAAAATCTGCTTTCAGGGAGAAAATTGGTTTAACAAAGCTGCCCGTCATTATTTCAAAAGATATTTTGTTACAGTCACAGGCAGGCCCTGTGAAAACGTTTAATTTACCCAAGGCAAGACGTCTGCTTGCAACATTAGAGGTAGGTGTTTGCTCCAGTAATAAGCTACTCAGTAATACGTCTTTCTCACAATCATTCCTCCTTCCTCCCATAGTCAGAACAAGTCGAATCATCAATAACACACAAAACTGCTGGAGTAACTCAGCGGGTCTGGCAGCATCCATGAAAAACATGGATAGGTGACATGTTGGGTCAGGACCCTTCGTCACACTGAGTTTAGTATATTATTGTCACATGTACTGAGGTATAGTGAAAAGCTTTTTTTTTGCGAAACGTCACCTATCCATGTTCTTCAAGGATGCTGCCTGACCCGCTGAGTTACTCCAACATTTTGTTTCTTTCCTTGGTAAACCAACATCTGCAGTTCCTTGTTTCTACATGTTTAATCATCATCTGTTTTACTTTAACTAATGTCCAAAGTCATCTAATTGACTATCATCTCTAACTGCCTGCGTACCTTTTATTTTGCTTGGGCAGCTAAAATCCCAGTGGTATGAACATTTATTTCTCTAATTTCAGGTAATCCTTGCATACCCTCTCTCTCTCTCTCTCTCTCCACAGCCAACAATGGACCATTGTGGGCTCCACCTTTCCCGAGTCATCGGTGCCGGCTCTGCTTTGCCCTACCTTTTCATACTTCTAGTTTTTCTCTCCCCTGACTCTCAGTCTGAAGAAGTCTGCCTGTTACTCCAGCTTTTTGTGTCTATCTTCTATTGCTGCTAGGTTGCTTTGTCCAGATTTTCTTGCTAGCATCATCATCATCGTTGGAAATATCAACGGCCTTACAATGCTATGTACGACAGAGATCGCAACCTCTACTGAAGTGTGGATGGCCGTTGGCTCATTAGGAGCTCATCCGTCCTGCTAGCACCCCTCACTAACTTGTCAACCAACTGACCAACTAGCACCTATCCCCATGACAAATAGTGCAGCACAGTGGCACAGTGGTAGAGTTGCTGCCATACAACACTTGCAGCGCTAGAGACCCAGGTTTAGTCCTGACTACGGTGCTGTCTGTACGGAGTTTGTACGTTCTCCCCGTGACCTTCGTGGGTTTTCCCTGAGATCTACGGTTTCCTCCCACACTCCGTAAACGTACAGGTTTGTAGGTTAATTGGTTTTGTATACATGTAAAATTGTCCCCAGTGTGTGTAGGATAGTACTAATGTGCGGGGATCACTGGTCGGTGCGGACTCGGTGGGCCGAAGGGCCTGTTTCTGCGCTGTATCTCTAAACTAAACTAAAACTAAACCTTGGCTTCAGCGTATCAGTGATATTCTTTTTTCCTATCCATCCCTTCCCCATTCTTTCTGCAACTTAAGATTAACATGTTTTCTCTTTTTTTCCTAGTTCTGATTAAGCATTGAGTCTTTTTATTTGTTCACCAATGCTGCATTTATCACCTGAGTATTTTGAGCATTTTATGACATAGCAGACTTCTAGCACTTGCATCATTTTCATCATGAAGAAGGGTCCCGATCCGAAATATCACCTATCCATGTTCTTCATGGATGCTGCCAGACCCGCTGACTTACTCCAGCATTTTGTATCTGAAGAAGGGCCTCGACCTGAAATGTCACCCATCCTTTTTCTCCGGAGATGCTGCCTGGCTCGCTTACTTACTACAGCACTTTGTGTCTGTCTCCATTTTCATCATCACAACTCCCCTATAAAGCAAACACCGCGTGGAAAATGGAAATATATAGCCCAAACTTTGGAAAAGTCTTAAAAAATGATATAGAATGCTCAAGCAACTCAGCGGATCAGGCAGCATCCTTGGAATCTGGTCTGTTGCATTAAGAATGATGATGATATTTCTTGTCTGTAGCACTAAAGGGCCTGTCCCACTTGGGCGACATAATCCGCGAGTTCTGGCGAGTTTGCCCTTGACTCATACTCGCAGCATGGTCGACACGAGGTCGTAGGAGGTCTTCGTAACTCTCCTTCATGCTTGAGAGTAGTCCCCATGTACTCAAGGCCTCAGCTAGGTCGCGGCGTATTTTTCAACATGTTGAAAAATGCGCGCGAGTAAAAAAAGATCGCCATGGAAAAAAATGGATACTTTTTTTACTCCTAGGTTTAGTCGTAGTAGGTCGTAGTAGGTCGGCATGTTAGTCGTAGGTAATCGAGGGTAGTCGAAGGTTGTCGAAGGTATTCGTAGATAGTTTTCATCATAGTCGAAGGGAGGCCGAAGGGAGGTCGAAGGAGATCGAAGGAGGTCGTCTTCACTCTCCACTATTCAGTGTCCAATTTTCCCGAAGTTTGTCGTAGCTAGTCGTAGCTGGTTGAAGCTGGTCTTCTACATAGTCGAAGGAGGTCGCAGGAGGTCTTCTACATAGTCGAAGGAGGTCTTCAAACTCTCCTAAACTCTTCTAAACTCGCCAATTAGGTCGCCCAAGTGGGACAGCCCCTTAAGAATAATAAAAGATTCAACCAATGAATGTTAACTTGATTGTCATGACACAAAAATGAATACACAATCAACACAATTTTTTTTTAAATCCTTAATTGTTCTGGTCTTCCACATGAAATGAGCTTTGCTGGACTCCTGTTACTAAACTGAATGTTGTGTGAGTGATACAATAGTCTGATGTGACAATTTTCTTTCAAAGTAGAAGTGGGTTAAATGATCTTTAATGCAGCTGCTGTTGGCAATAAGCAGAAAGTTAAGTTAACTTACCTGAATCAAGGAGCTGGAGTGGTCAAGGTAACAGGTCCTAAAAGATAATAAGAGGCTGTGGTGACATGCTGATTACACAATATCAAATCTGTTTGGATATCATGCAAATCAAAGCTTTTCATTTTACCTCAGTATATGTGACAATATTAATCACAAACCTAAATAGAAGAGTCTCTATCCAAAACGTCACCCATTCATTCTCTCCAAAGATGCTGCCTGTCCTGCTGAGTTACTCCAGCTTTTTGTGTCTCTCTTCTAAATATTACACAGCCAGTTAACTTTGGTAACAGTCTCATTATTTTAAGTAATGCAATGAAACAGCGTATCTCTACTTGATGAAACAAGGAATTGCAGATGGCAACATCTTTTGTTGAACGCAAAGTACTGGAGTTCTCATTGGGCCAGGGCA
The DNA here is from genome assembly GCA_038087875.1 of Malacoraja senta. NCBI lineage: Eukaryota > Metazoa > Chordata > Chondrichthyes > Rajiformes > Rajidae > Malacoraja > Malacoraja senta. The sequence goes on from JAXLNO010000991.1 coordinate 101,635, forward strand.
GCATCTCTGGAGAACATGGATAGGTGACGTCTTGGGTCGGGACCCTTCTTCAGACAGATCGTACAGGGAGATGGGGAGGAAAGGCGAAAACTTGAAAAGATAGGCGGTGTGGGACAGAGCCTGGTGAATGATAGGTGGATACAGGTGAGGGGGGGGGGGGGTTGTGATGGGCAGATGGCTGGAGAAAGGGTAGAGATGAAAAAGGGTGACAAAAGGGGACATAAGGGAAACAAAAAGCAGTGAAGGAGGAGTGAAATGTGTGCGGGCTTTACTGTCACAAATTTACTATTTGTCTCAAAAATAAATCCCACTGTGCCAGTAATAACCTTGGTAGCCATGCAAGTGAAAGTATTCAAACTATCCACGTAGCCGCTTGCAGAAATTAACCATGTGCATCTTTGCACAACATATTATTTATCACAGCATGAAATATGATTCAGTTTTCGCGTCTGATGCCAATATTCTTTATTAGAATCAATGACATGAAAAGAACTTGAGCATGCAGGAATAGAGGGACTGTGGTGGAGGAGAATGAATCAAATCATTGGAACCACCAGTAGAAACACTGAGATGGATCAGATTACAAAATAGCCAAAATCTTCCAAGAATGATATAGCACATATGATAGCATATAGCATATAATATAATGCTACAGTATATAATGCATAACATATATCATGGGCGGCACAGTGTCGCAGCGGTAGAGTTGCTGTCTTACAGCACCAGAGACCTGGATTCGATCCTGACCTCGGGTGCTGTCTGTTAAAGGCCTGTCCCACGGGCATGCGACTCCATGCGGCAAGCGCGACCTAACCGCAAGCGGGTGCCAAGCGGGGGGCCGCGCGGAAGTCGCGGGGCCGGTCCCACTTCGATCGCGGGAGCCGTATGGAGTTGTGCGGAGCTGGTCCCGACATCGCGCGGGGCTCCGAAAAACTGACACTGTTCAAAAACTCCGTGCGGCAACGGCCTGCCGCATCGAGGCCGTGCGCGCCGCATCGACGCCGGACGCAGCCGCATCGACGGCTGTGTGCACCGCCTCGACGCCGGACGCAGCCGCATCGACGGCCGTGCGCACCGCCTCGCCGCTGTACGCACCGTCTTGACGGCACTCAACCTCCGCGCGGCCCCCGCTTCCGATTTGGTAGCGCTTGCCGCATGCAGCCGCATGCTGGTGGGACCGGCCCTATACGGGGATCACTCGACCTCCGCGCGGCCCCCGCTTGCGGTTAGGTCGCGCTTGCCGCATGGAGTTGCATGCCCGTGGGACAGGCCCTTAAGGAGTTTGTGCATTCTCCCTGTGACCGCGTGGGTTTTCTCCAGGTGCTCCGGTTTCCTCCCACACTCCAAAGACATACAGTTTTGTAGGTTAATTGGCTTCAGTTATAAATTGTCCCTTGTGTGCTAGTGTATGGGGATCGCTGGTCGGCGTGGACTCGGTGGGCCAAAGAGCCTGTTTCTGCCCTGTATCTCTAAACTAAACTAAATAAAACAAAATATTACCTTTATTTGTGATACAACCGTTAATTGTGTTACAGTTGTACGGGATGTTGGTGAGGCCGCATTTGGAGTACTGTGTTCAGTTTGGTCACCCTGCTATAGGAAGATGTCATTAAGCTGGAAAGAAGGCAGAGAGGATTTACGGCTCTAGGGGCTGAGATATAGGGGGAGTTTGGGTAGGTTAGGAATTTATTTGTTGAAGTACAGGAGGCTGCAGGGTGATCTTATGGAGGTATATAAAATAATGAGGGGAATAGATAGGGTGAATGCACTGTCTTCTACCCAGGGTTGGGCAATCAACAACCAGAGGACATAGGTTTAAGGTGAGAGGGACAAGATTTATTAGGAACCTGAGGGCAATCTTTGCACGCAGAGGATAAAGGGTATTTGGAACGAGCTGCCAGAGGTGGTAGTTGAGGCTATAACTATAACAGCATTTAAAAGACATGTTCATGGATAGGAAAGGATCAGAGTGATATGGGTCAAACGCAGGCAAATTAGACAAGCTTAGATGGGGTATCTTGTTCAGCAGGGACCAGTTGGGCCGAAGGTAGACACAAAATGCTGGAGTAACTCAGCGGGACAGACAGCATCTCTGGAGAGAAGGAATGGGTGACAGTCTCGACCCGAAACATCGCCCATTCCTTCTCTCCAGAGATGCTGCCTGTCCCGCTGAGTTACTCCAGCATTTTGAGTCTATCTGCAATTTATACCAGCATCTGCAGTTCTTTCCTACACAGTTGGGCCGAAGGGCCAGCTTCGATGCTGTATGACTCTACGACATCCCCTTGCCCTCGCTATTTGTTCAGCCTTGATTTATATTTGTTTCATATCATCGACAAGCCACCTGAAAAATGCCTCTTTGTTCCAGGTTCGGCTACTGATCGCAGAGAAAGGCGTGCCGTGTGACGAACGGGATGTGAGTTTACCATTAACTGAACATAAAGAACCATGGTTTATGCGGCTGAACTTAGGTGAAGAAGTGCCGGTGGTCATCCATGGGATAATATCATCAGTGATTACAACCAAATTATTGATTACCTGGAGAAGACCTTTGTGGGAGGTAACGTTTTATTACTCATCAATACGTAAGATTACAATACAATAGATGTGCGCATTTAGAGAAGAGAATAAGAAATGTTCTTCTTAAGCCATTAATAGTAAATGCAATAAATATACGAGAATTACTGTGAAGGAAGAAAGAGGATATAGTCACCATATTGTAGATATCGATCCAAAGTGTCCATGCCTTTAGGTGCCTCAGTGGAGAACAGTTTTCTCTGTAGGGTCAACCATACCTGACATTCCATCCCTGCACATTGCACCACAGAGATTTGGGAAGCATTGGAAATGTCTAACCTCCTGTTTTGCTGCCAACATGGGTGATACTGTACATGTAAGACATTTAACAAAAAATTACATTTGGGATACATTTGACAGAAATTATGGAGTTCATCTTTTGCTTTAGTTGTAGTTTTATTGATGTTTGAATAGTTGCCTTGTGATATTATACATCACCTTTGATGTCCATGGTGTACTGGCACAGCGGTAGACTTGCTGCTGTACAGTGCCAGAGACCCGTGTTCGATCCTGCCTACGGGTGCCGTGTGTACAGAGTTTGTACGTTCTCCCTGTGACCACATGGGTTTTCTCCAGGTGCTCCGGTTTCCTCCCGCACTCCAAAGACGTTCAGGTTTGTGAGTTAATTGACGTTGGTAACTTGTAAAATTGTCCCGAGTGTGTAGAATAGTGTTCGTGTACGGGGGGAGTCGTTGGTCAGCTTGGACGATGTGGGCCAAAGGGACTGTTTCCATGTTCTATCTCTAAAGTCTAATATCTAAGGTCAACCAGAATCTGTGAAGTCACACAATGGAAAGAAACATTGATTCTATTTTCCCCAAATGTGCTCCAAAACTGATATGGAAGAAGTATATTATTGTGATCAACTTGCATATAAAATGTTTGTTTCAACAATGCTTGTTTCAAGCAAGTAGGTGAGGAGGACTGTGCTGGTGGGTAAATTAAATTGAGTGATTACAACTGGTATTTAGCTGAGATGAACACTAACTCACCAAATGCTAAATAGATTTGACTCTTCGACTCAACGTGACTGACTGCACTTGGCACTTGCATTCAGTCGCCAGTGGAGCAGTGCACTAGATTTTCATATCACCAGACGTTTGCTACCAAACTGCTGGCCAGAGGTAACTATGTTTATGCTCAATATCATATCACATATCAATTTAATCTCACAAAATACTTCCAAATGTCAAAGCTACTAATAGACAATAGGTGCAGGAGTAGGCCATTCGGCCCTTTGAGCCAGCACCGCCATTCAATGTGATCATGGCTGATCATCCACAATCTTTAGCAGTTTACACCCCAGCGGTATGAACATTGGCTTCTCTAATTTCAGGTAGTCCCTACTTTCTCCTCCCCTTCTCAGCTCTCCCTCAGCCCACTGGCTCCACCTCTTCCTTTCTCCTTCTCGCCACCCCCCCCCCCCCCCCCACCATCACATCAGTCTGAAGAAGGGTTTCGACCCAAAACGTTGCCTATTTCCTTCGCTCCATAGATGCTGCCTCACCCGCTGAGTTTCTCCAGCATTTTGTCTACCATCCACAGTACCCCGTTCCTGCCTTCTCACCATGTCCCTTGACTCTGCTATCTTTAGATAGATAGATAGATTCCTTTATTGTCATTCAGACCTTTCGGTCTGAACGAAACTTCGTTGCCTGCAGTCATACATATAATAAATAACAAAACACACAATAAACACAAATTAACATCCACCAGGCACCTCCTCACTGTGATGGAGGCAAAAGTCTTAAAGTCTTTAAGAGCTCTAGCTAACACTTAGATCCTAATGTTTATTGGAAGCTCTGCTTTAAATTGATTTTTAAAATGCCACCATAGAGATGGGTGATCTGGTGAGAATACTTACACCTTGCAGGTCTGGGAAATGAATGAGAAGAAGTTGAACAAACTTGGATTGCTTTCTCTGGAGCCTTGGAAGTTGAGGGGAGACCTGATGGAAGTATATTAAACTATGAGAGGCATAAATAGGGTAGACAGTCAGAACCTTTATCCCAGGCTGGAAATGCCAAAGATTCGATGGCATAGCTTTAAGGTCAGAGATTCAAAGAGATGCGTTTTTTTTTACAGAGAGTGGTGGTTGCCTGGATTGTGTTCCCAGGGGTGGTGGTTGGGGAGGCAGATATAATATTGGCATTTAAGAAGGTTTCACATAGGCACATAAAAATGCAGGAAATGGAGGGATATTGATCATGTTTAGTCTATTTTAGTTTAGAGTTACAACATGGAAACAGGCCCTTCGGCCCACTGAATCCACACTGACCATCAATCACCCATTCACACTAGTTCTGTTATCCCACTTTTTCAACCACTCCCTGCACATTAAGGCAATTTGTCAAAACAAGGCTAATTAACCAACAAACCCGCATGTCTTGTGGGATTTGGGAGGAAATTGGAGCACGAGGAGGAAGCCCACGTGGTCACAGGGAGAACCTGCAAACTCCGCACAGAAAGCACCCGAGGTCAGGATCGAACTGGAGTCTCTGGCATGGGAGGCAGCAGCTCTACCACTGTGCCACTCTGGGCCGAATGGCCTGTTCCTGTTCTGTACTGTTCTATGGTCAGACGTCACCTCAAGTTCAAACAAACAATGAACATTAAAAAATATAGAATTGAACTACCTTCAAAAGAGCAGCGTTCACAGATTTTAGTTCCCATCTCCACTTGGCAAAGCAAAGCCATTGATTTATTTACCCTCTTGAAGATCAGGAAATGATTTCTTTTACCGATATCTAACACCTGAAAAACATAGAAATCAATAGATAAAGAAAGAAACACTAAATGAACCATTGTTGCATCTGAATCATGAATAGCTACAGACTATATAAATGAGTTATTTAGAGAACACTATTTAGTGAGTATTTTCATCTAAATTACTGATATTTGATATGCACAATTATTTTTTAAACTACTTATAAACAATTGTTTTGGGCTTCAGAATTCAAGAAACCAAAGGGATAAAGAAACTACCGTAATCAAAAATAACTACTCAGTTTATCTTCACTTGAATTATTTGGTACTTTTTTCATCTCCTGGGATATTTTTCTCTCATTAATAGGATAGCAGTAACCGGATCGGTCTGGGTCAGCATGGATTTACCCTGGGGAAATTATGCTTGACTAATCTTCTGGAATTTTTTGTGGATGTAACTAGAAAAAATGGACAAGGGAGAGCCAGTGGATGTAGTGTACCTGGAGTTTCAGAAAGCATTTGATAAGGTCCCACATAGGAGATTAGTGGGCAAAATTAAAGCACATGGTATTGGAGGTAGGATACTGACATGGATAGAAAATTGGTTAGCAGACAAGAAACAGAGAGTAGGGATTAACGGGTCCCTTTCAGAATGGCAGGCAGTGACTAGTGGGGTACCGCCCGGCTTGGTGCTGGGACCGCAGCTATTTACAATATACATCAATGATTTAGATGAAGGGATTCAAAGTAACATTAGCAAATTTGCAGATGACACAAAGCTGTGTGGCAGTGTGAACTATGAGGATGCAGGGTGACTTGGACAGGTTGGGTGACTGGGCAAGATGCTTGGCAGATGCAGTTTAATGTGGATAAATGTGAGGTTAACCACTTTGGTGGCAAAAACAGGAAGGCAGATTATTATCTGAATGGTGTCAAATTGGGAAAAGGGGAAGTACAACGAGATCTGGGAGTCCTTGTTCATCAGTCACTGAAAGTAAGCATGCAGGTACAGCAGGCAGTGAATAAAGCGAATGGCATGTTGGCCTTCATAACAAGAGGAGTTGAGTATCATAACAAAGAGGTCCTTCTGCAGTTGTACAGGGCCCTAGTGAGACCACACCTGGAGTATGTGTGCAGTTTTGATCTCCAAATTTGAGGAAGCACATTCTTGCTATTGAGGGATGCTGCCTGACACAGCGTAGGTTCACGAGATTAATTCCCGGGATGGCGGGACTGTCATATGTTGATAGAATGGAGCGGCTGGCCTTGTATACTCTGGAATTTAGGATGAGAGGCGATCTTATTGAAACATATAAGATTATTAAGGGATGGACACGCCAGAGGCAAGAAACATGTTCCCGATGTTGGGGGAGTCCAGAACCAGGGGCCACAGTTTAAGAATAAGGGGGAGGTCATTTAGAACGGAGATGAGGAAAAACCTTTTCACCAAGAGAGTTGTGAATCTGTGGAATTCTCTGCCTCAGAAGGCACCGGAGGCCAATTCTCTGGATGCTTTCAAGAGAGAGTTAGATAGAGCTCTTAAAGATAGTGGAGTCAGGAGATACGGTGAGAAGGCAGGAACAGGGTACTGAATGTGGATGATCAGCCATGATCACAGTGAATGGCGGTGCTGGCTCGAAGGACCGAATGGCCTACTCCTGCACCTATTGTCTATTGTCTATTGAATGTTGTTAAGGGTGATGCGGAAGAAGGTTATTTTTTCTAGTTTTAGTGAGAAAAGGTGGCCTAACAAAAGGATTGCTTTCAATGATGGATGTGATGGTAGATTATAAACCAACATAACTTCAAGGTAGAAACAAGGAACTGCAGACTCTGGTTTACAAAAAAAGATATAAATTGCTGGAGTTACCAGTGGGTCAGTCAGCATCTCTGGAGAACATGGATAGGTGACATTTCGGGTCGGGTCGGAAGAAGGGTTCCGACCCGAAATGTCATCTATCAATGTTCTCCAGAGATGCTGCCTGACCCGCTGATTACTCCAGCACTTTGTGAATTTTCAAGGTAAAACCTCTAGTTCCAAGGATCCTCTTGCAGGCTGCAGCTTCATAATCAACCTCATACATCTGACTTCCTCTCCAATCTCTAGTCTTCAGATCCAACCTGTTCAGTCGTTTCCCCCACAATTCTTGAATCTGGATCTGATTCCAAATCCTGTCTTGATCCAAACTTTGCCTTTGACCTTGACCTGAACTCGGCTGCTGGATATTGGTTGTCCATTGACCCAAACTTGTATCTCTCTTTATGTTTCACTCCAGGTGAGGAGAAAGATATTTATCCAGTGTCCACAGCCACCCAAAAACTAAACTTTTTTGCAATGTTCCCAGCTACTAGAATTCTTCCCCATTCACACTGAAGAAGGTTCCTGACCCGAAACGTCACCGATCCATGCACTCTAGAGATGCTGCCTGACACATTGAGTTACTCCAGTACTTTATGTACATTTATCAATGCTGACGTGTAGAAAGTGATAACATTACCATTTTCACATTTGGTATTGGAGGCAGATACAATAGAGGCGTTTAATAGGCTTTTAGACAGGCACATGGAAGTGCAGGGAATAGAGGGATATGGACCAGATCCAGGCAGATGAGATCAGTTCAACTTGGCATCGTGTTCAGCACAAACATTGTGGGTCGAAGGGCCCGTTCCTGTGCTGTACTGCTCGATGTTCTACGTTCTATATACTCTCAGCTGATGCCGTTTTGCATCAAACGAGAAGATGAAGCCAGCAGCTTCTAAGGCCTACAAATAAACAGGCTTCATGTGGTTGGAGGAAAGTGAATGGTTATGGTACCCACTTCCGGTGAAAGCAGTGGAATTATGTATTTGGCATCAACCCCAATATTTAAACATCAATTCACTTTCTGCTATATAAATACAATCTATGGGCAGGAAGGAACAGCGGATGCTGGTTTTAAACCGAAGATAGACACAAAATGCTGGAGTAACTCAGCATGACAGGCAGCATCTCCGGAGAGAAGGAATGGGTGACGTTTCATGTCGAGACCCTTCTTCAGACTGAAGCTCCATGCTGTTACTGTTGCTGTTACTCCAGCATTTTGTGTCTATCTTCGGCACAATCTATGGGCAGTTGTGATGTATGGACCACTATGTTAGGGGTGGAGAATTCCCTGAACATTAATATAAAGCTCTTGTGCATCAACATTGACTATGATTGAACCCAGACCCCCGTGCTGAATTGATATCAACATCTAACTTGCTGCCCATGTACTTTTAAATCTTTGAGAATATCCTGACTCAGATAATAACATGTTTTCAAGAGCGAGTTTGATTTAGCTCTTCAGGCTAACAGAATCAATGGATATGAGGAAAAAGCTGTGATGATCAGCCATGATCATATTGAATGGCGATGCTGGCTCGAAGGGCCGAATGGCCTACTCCTGCACCTATTTTCTATGTTTCTATAACTGAAGACACTGGCTGTTGATGGAATCTTGAGCAAAACATAAAATGCAGGAGTAACTCAGCAGGTCAGGCAGCATCTGTGGAGGGAATGGATAGGCAACGTTTCAGGTCAGTACCCATCTTCAGATGGATTTTTAGTTTTTTGTTTAATTTAGTTTAAAGATACAGAGCGAAAACAAGTCTTTTGGCCGACCGAGTCCACACCCATCAGCGATCCCTGCACACTAACGCTACCCCACACACACTAGGACAATTTACATTAATACCAAGCCAACTAACCTACAAAGGAGGTACACAAAAATGCTGGAGAAACTCAGCGGGTGCAGCAGCATCTATGGAGCGAAGGAAATAGGCAACGTTTCGGGCCGAAACCCTTCTTCAGACTATTTCCTTCGCTCCATAGATGCTGCTGCACCCGCTGAGTTTCTCCAGCATTTTTGTGTACCTTCGATTTTCCAGCATCTGCAGTTCCTTCTTTAACCTACAAAGGAGTTGGAGTGTGGGAAGAAACCGAAGATCTCGGAGAAAATCCACGCGGTCACGGGGAGAACATGCAAACTCCGTACACCCTGTAGTCAGGATCACACCCAAGTCTCTGGTGCTGTAAGGCAGCAAATCTACTGCTGCGCCACCCAAAGATTGTAGTAGGGGGAAGGCAGGAAAAGAGGTGGGGGCGGGACAAAACCTGGCAAGTGATAGGTGGATACAGGCGAGGGTGTATTGGTAACTGGAATTGTTTTAGTCTGGATTTCTGAGAACCATAGTCTGTGGGGTTTAAGGCAAGTACACAAGATCTTCTGAGATTTAATTGAATGGAGAAGTGAGCATTAGTTCATAATTCTTAGGTGCAAAAGTAGACCATCTGGCCCATTGAGCCTACTCTGCCATTCAATCAGGGCTGATCTATCTTACCCTCTCAACCCCATTCTCAACCCTATTCTCCTCAAAAGCAAGCAAGAAGGTCTGAATGTCTCACTCCAGCTGCCAACTCTAGTGCTCTTATGACAAAATTATATAAATGTTTCTTTACCTAGTGCCAGGGTCTGGCAGTGTAGTCAGCATGAAAGAGACCCGATGGACATTGGGCGCCAATAACACTTTGTGACTTTAGTACAATTTTATTACTAAAGCGTCACAAGCATAATAATGTTCTTTCTTTATTTTTTTTAAAATATCCATTCATTTATTCATTTTCGGTGCCAAATTGCTTTATGTTTCAATATTTTATAATTTCAGAAAAGTTTTGCCACCTAATCAGATTATGTAGCCATAAAAACGTTTTAATAATTCTGCTCCATTGCCAATTGGAAAGTAATTGGTGGGAAAATTGTAACTTTGTATTTTTCACCTGCAAGACTATTCGCAAAATCAACTCATTAGATATTACGATAAAATATAGGAAATATAATCACAGCAAATAAATACCATGTCTAGGTAGTTAATGAATATTCAATAAAATGAAAATGGCTATAACTGAGAATTTTCTACCACCATATATCATGTTAATATATTTATTTTTCTTTTGGCGGTATTTTCAGTATCGAGTTTTTTTAGTATCGTATGCCAACAGGCCCTTCGGCCCACCGAGTCCACACTACCCATCAATCACCCGTACACACTATTCTATGTTATCCCACTTTTTCATCCACTCCCTACACAGTAGAGGTAATTTACAGAGGCCAAATAACCAACAAAATTGTGGGAGGAAACCAGAACACCCAGAGAAAACCCACTCAGTCACAGGGAGAGAAGATGCAAACTCCGTACTGACAGCACCCGAGGTCAGGATCGATCCTGGGTCTCTGTGAGGCAGTAGCTTTACCAGCTGTGCCACTATGCCTCCCTGCAAATTCTGTCCCAAATATCCATGAACTCCCCCTGGTTCTCATACCACCACCTACACTGGGGGCAATGTACAGCAGTCAAATCTAAAGTTGCATCCTTCAGTTATTAAGCATCCATGCACCCATACTATGCACAGCAATTTCCAGGTCAACAAGTCAATTTAAAAAGTGCACAATAATACTGATACAACATATAATAGGTCAAGTAAAAAAATTAGGCAACAACGTGTTAAAAGTATTTTTCTACACTGACGATTCTTACAATTGCTAATTGAAAACTGTCTACTGATTCTAGATAGTCACAATTGATATATATTTAAATCTATTGATCAGTGTAGTTATAAGATGGGAAATAGACCTAGGTATTTAAGTGTAGATACATATACAGTAAATTGTATAAACCTCATATTGTTACCAGCATTCAATGTATTATCTTCAAGACTCATAATGGACAACTCAATATATGTTGAAGATATATTCAAATGCATTATTATGATTATACAGTATTACTGCCAATTCTAAAGTATGCAAACTGCGTATGATTAACCAAGGAATAGGAAAAAATGATAAGTTTAATTGCAGGACTTTGTTAAGGTTACCTTAGAAACGATAAATATAATTTGACCTTTAAGAAAACCATAGAAGCATTTATTAATTTATTAATTCTGGAAACTGCTTGGGATTTTGGGGGATGGCTGATTTGATTTCTATGTGTGGATGTTAATTATGTGGAATCTTTATAGGTGTTATTTTCCAAGTCTAGGTTGTTATTAAAATATCTTTTATGTGTGGGTGTATTTTTAAATAAAATTCTTTGATTGAAATGGTCAGAATAATTACATAGTTATAAAGTTTAGTAATTAAATAATCCTAATTAAAGAGAAGAGCTATGGTCATTTTTGGCAATACGTGATTTATGTTTTTTTCACTTCAGAAAACTACCCAAGGTTAATTCCAGAAACAGGAAGCCTTATTTATCCCAGAATGCAACACTTTAAAGACCTGCTCGATTCACTTCCAATGGACGCCTACACTCATGGCTGCATTCTTCATCCTGAATTGACCACGGAATCCATGATCCCAAAGTATGCCACAGCTGAAATCCGCAGTAAGTCAATGCACAAAGTGTAAACACTTGAACAGGACGGAGTTTCAAGTACAAATACCTGTTACATGGGCAATTGACAATCATTGGTGCAAGTGTTAATTTCAATAGACAATGGACAATAGACAATAGGTGCAGGAATAGGCCATTCGGCCCCTTCGAGCCAGCTGTGATCATGGCTGATCATCCACATTCAGTACCCCGTTCCTGGCTTCTCCCCATAACCACTGACTCCGCTATCTTTAAGAGCTCTATTTAACTCTCTCTTGAAAGCATCCAGAGAATTGACCTCCACTGCCTTCTGAGGTAGTGAATTCCACAGATTTATCCCTGTTCTAAGTGGCCTACCCCTTATTCATAAACTGTGGCCCCTGGTTGTGGACTCCCCCAACATCGGGAACATGTTTCCTGCCTCTAGCGTGTCCAATCCCTTAATATGTTTCAATAAGATCCCCTCTCATCCTTCTAAATTCCAGAGTATACAAGCCCAGCCGCTCCATTCTATCTACATATGACAGTCCCGCCATCCCGGGAATCAACCTCGTGAACCTACGCTGCATTCCCTCAATAGTTTCAAAGTTGTTTAAAATAAATTAGGGGACTGCATGGTGGTAAGTTGCTGCTTTACAGCACCAGAGACCCAGGTTCAGTCCTGACAACGGGCGCTGTCTGTAGGGAGTTTGTACGTTCTCCCCGTGACCGCGTGGGTTTTCCCCGGGTGCTCGGGTTTCCTCCCACAATATTACCGAAGCCAATGAACTTACAAATCTGAACGTCTTTGGAGTGTGGGAGAAAACCAATGCACCCGGGGCAAACCCACGCAGTCACAGGTAGAACGTACAAATTCTGTACAGACAGCACCCGTAGTCAGGATCGAACCTGGGTCTCTGGCGCGGTAAAGGGCCTGTCCCACTGTACGAGGTATTTCAAGAGTTCTCCCGAGTTTTCCCCTGATTCGAACTCGGAGAATGTCCGTAGTGGGTCCGTAGGAGTTCGTGGATGTCTCGTAGCGGCTCGTAAAGTAACGGTGGGTACTCGGGAAATACGGTAAACTCGTGACGTTTTTTCAACACTGTGAAAAATGTCCACGAGTAAAAAAATACTCGCGATGAAAAAAATTGTTACTTTTTACTCGTATCAGCCGCTACGAGACATCCACGAACTCCCACGGACCCGCTACCCTCCCTCTATCGTATCTTATCATATCTATATTGGGGAAACTGAACCAGTCTGAGGAAGGGTCTCGACCCGAAACGTCACCTGTTCCTTTTCTCCAGAGATGCTGCCGGACTCACTGAGTTACACCAGCATTTTGTGTCTATCTTAGGGGTAATTGAAATCCCGACTGCTATAACCTTATTCCTCTTACACCTGATAAAGCTCTGAATTGGCATATTTTGCCTGCCTTAATGTATATTAAAGGTTGATATCTGAGCATGTTGATTTGTGATATTAGGTTATCTATTATGCATCAGCAATATTCATACTGATGACCTAAGTGAATAGATCAAAATGTACTTTGAGTTAACCTTCAACAAAAACTGAAGACAGAAACAGTTCTGAAATCATGACTGTAGCACTTGATGTGTGCATGGATTTACATGCACATATATGTACATATTCCAAGTAAATGTTAAAAGAAATGGTCATATTTCCATAATTTAACCATAAAGCGTAGTTTGACAAGAATAAGTCCGAGAATAATACTTTGTTCCCGGAACATTGCACAGTCAAATGTGAACTTTAGTTGTGCTGCAATATTCTGCATGTATTAAAAGAACAGATGTGATAAGGAGATAACGAGCCAAGATGTCCAGTTGGTAGTAGAGCCCTTGAATATCACAACGGGCTATTCTTAAAAACAGTGCAGCACAAGTTAAAAGTAAGGAAGGAACTGCAGATGCTGGTTTAAAGCAAAGATAGACACAAAAAGCTGGAGTAACTCAGCGGGTCAGACAGCATCTCTGGAGAAAAGGAATCGTGACGTTTCGGGTTGAGACCCTTCTTCAGTATCCATGTATTCAGTATTCAGTAACCATGAAGCATTTAGCCAGAATCCAATGTACTTGTTCAGATTGACATAGAAGATCTCTTGGTGCTAGTCAAAAATGAGGAGGGAAGTTACTTCATACTTTTTGCCACCATTACTTCTGTAAAAACATCATCACTACAAATTAATTGGTCATTTTCTCCTGGAGGCTGTGGAAATTGGCTGTGTCTTTCACAAAGTCATTACTGCACAGTGTATTTTTTTTTTAATTTGTCACATTTCATTTGGAAAAAAAACCCTTAATAGTTAAAGTCCGAAGAAGGATCCCAACCCAAAGCGTCACCTATCCATTTCCTCCAGAGATATCGCCTGACCTGCTGAATTACTCCATCATTTTGGGTCTACCCTACCTTAATAGTTCTTGTCTATAACAGAATGCCATTTCTGGAAAGAATCCCATTCGCAAAGATGCAATTTAAGATATGTCTGTCTCTCTCCCACGACCTGATCATAATTTAAATTCATGTGATGTTGATAATTGTGACATTCTCAGTCCTCCTGTTTGCCTCTGTGCCCGACTGCCAAGGGTGCTAATCCATTAAATTATGTGAAAATTGTCTTCAGCTTTTTTTTAAGATGGCCATATTGATTTCTATTTCTCATTTGGACTTCTTTCCTCCTGGGATTTTCTAGCAGAATGAACATTTCCCCTGTGCTGGGCTGCTTGCCAACAACCACAGTGTGCTGCCAACTCCTCCCCATCAATCTTCTTCGATGTCCAGTTGTTCCGGACAGCCCTTGGTCGGGCCCTTGAATATCCCAAATGGGCTATTCTTAACAACAGGGCAGCACAAGATAAAAGTAACCATGCTAGATAACACATTAAACCAGAATCCAATGTACTTGTTCAGATGGACAGAGAAGATCTTTTGGTGCTGGTCAAAGCCGAGAGAGAAATTACTTCTGTAAAAATATCAACTCTACAAATGAATTGGTCAGAGAGCGGTCCTGAGCTACTATCCACCTCATTGGAGACCCTCGGACTATCTTTAATCAGACTTTATTGGACTTTATCTAGCACTAAACATTATTCCCTTTATCATATATCTGTACACTGTTTAGTCTTGCCGCTGACTGGTTAACACGCAACAAAAGCTTTTCACTGTACCTTGATACACTTGACAATAAACTAAACTCAACTATACGCATGGTGGAAATTGGCTGTCTCATCCACCTACATAATTTTTGTCAGATTCCAGTGCAATGACGGCACACAATAGTCTCAACCTACTTGTGTTTATTCAACGTTGATCTTTCCAATTCACCACCACCATACAAGGACACAGAGGAATCTCTTCTGTCTTCAGCATGCCTCTTTACTTAATAGTTTGTGGACGTTTTTAGCAGAGTGTCCCCACTGCTGGCTAAAATGTTCTGATAAACAAATGTATTAAATATTTTGGATGGTCACTTCTTCCGGGATTTGATGATAACCTAACAATCTATTTCTGAAGCATAATGAAAATGACTAGTTTTCTCATGGTTTCTTGAGGTTAATTGAACTTGTTTCGACAGAAATGTTCTCAAGATATTTGCATGTCTAGATGAATCAGTTAAAATGACACATCTTTTCCTATTCTTCGAGCCACCCACAGGGTATGTTCCAAAACTGAGACAGCTAACAGCAGCTGGCCTGTTTCTTATGCCTTTTTCAAAATTCACGTCAGGGTCAAATTCTAATTATCATTGGCATCAGATTAATCTTTGTTCCAGCCTACTCTCCCATTCATTGGAATCTAAATATATTTTCTGCTTAGTTATTAGTCACCATTGATTTAAAAAAAAGATATACCATTCCAAGTTGGGAGGTTAGAAATGCTTGCTTAATGTAAATATTACCCATTTTCCCATCAGATTCATACTTTAACCAGGCAGTTAGAGTCGTGGAGGCATACAGCACGGAAACAGGGCCTCCCCTTCCCACGAAGGGAATATTTACACTTCCCTTCCCATGAAGGCGACATGGTGGTGCAGCGCTAGAGTTGCTGCCTTACAGTGCTAGAGACCCGAGTTCGATCCTGGTTTAATTGTAAATTGTCCCTGGTATGTGTAGGATAGTGTTAGTGTGGGAGGATCGCTGGTCAGCATGGACTCGGTGGGCCGAAGGGCCTGTTTCCACACTTTATCTCTACACTAAAGTAAACTAAACTAAAACATGCCCAACTACCCACCCTATAAATATTGGGGTCTGGGTTACTATCTATAATATTGAACAGGATCGTGTCGATGTATGCTCTGGGACTTCTCCAAACAACAGTAGACCACTGTCTGTAAAAGGTCACCGTTAATCAGTGATCTATTAATGTACATGGGTGACAACAATGATTCTCTGTAGACTTGATGTCCCATTTCCACAGAGGAAATGACGTGCATGGACATACCAGGCCAAAAAACCCGTCTACTCAGCGTAACTACAATTGATGAGTACGGGTGTCAGAGGTTATGGGGAGAAGGCAGGAGAATGGGGTTAGGAGGGAGCGATAGATCAGCCATGAGTGAATGGCAGAATAGACTTGATGGACCGAATGGCCTAATCCTGCTGCTCCTATCACTTATGACCTTATGACCTTATACAAATTTGCTTTGTTGATAACTAATAGACTGCCTGATTTGATGCCTGTGACTGGCGATGGATTGGAATGATTCTGCAGCATTTGATTTAGCAACGACCTTCACGCCCACGCGAGGAGCTATTTCTGTACTGCAGGCTGTCTGTTCCTAAGTGCCAGTCTTCTCTGCCAAAGAGACATTTGGAAACTGAGACAAAATGGCCTGCGATGTGTGGGAAGGGTTACCTGGGTCAGTTAATTTGACTGGCAGGGAATTGACATAATTACAGGTGTAATTGCAGACCTGTCTTCCCCATCTACGAAAGGAAGATTTTGGGAACCCCCCCATCTTTCTGGCTTCATCAATTTGATCAATGGACATTGCAGCACAGAATACTCAAACAATTAAAGGGTACAGACATCTTAAAAACCAAAACTGACGTCCTTTGCATCAGGAGAAAAAATAAATGTCTTAAAACTTAACTATGTTATTATTGAAAAAAAATAAAAGTTGAGGCAAGTTTTTCAAATCAATACCCAGTTAAAATATCAACTTTTACCAGGCCTAACCTGTAAATAATTATGTCTAGGAGAAGTCTAGAAATAACGTTTTGGGCCGAAACCCTTCTTCTAGTCTGAAGAAGGGTTTCGGCCCGAAACGTTGCCTGTTTCCTTCGCTCCATAGATGCTGCTGCACCCGCTGAGTTTCTCCAGCATTTTTGTGTACCAATAATTATTTCTATATCAGTGCAGAATACATTACTGGTTTTGGGTAAAGTTATCCAAAGAGTGTGTTACTCAACATGTAACCTGGCCTCGCACAACTTGATCGGCACGGTGGCGCAGCAGTAGAGTTGCTGCCTTACTGCGCCAGAGACCCGGGTTCGATCCCGACTAAGGTTGCTGTATGTACGGAGTTTGTACGTTCTCCACGTACAAAAGAAATTGTACGTTCTCCACGTACAAAACTAAAAGACTCTCCCACTAGTGGAAACCCCACGTGGGTTTTCTCTGAGGTCTTCCGTTTTCTCCCACACCTCCAAAGACGTACAGGTTTGTAGGCTAATTGGCTTGGTATAAATGTTAATTGTCCCTAGTGTGTGTAGGGTAGTGTTAGTGTGCAGGATCGCTGGTCAGCGTGGACTCAGTGGGCCAAGGTGCCTGTTTCCCATGCTGTACCTCTAAACTAAACTAAACCCAACTTTATTTTTGCATTAGGTTTGTTCTAGCCATTATTTCATTCTTATTTATTTACTCATATTTTTGTTAGTGTTTTACAATCCTGCTGATGGACTTGTTTACCCCTGTTCTTGATCCTCGTTCGCCCTCTGCAGGGACTCTAGACTTCGGATTTATTGCTATTTTTTTTTCAGACGTAAAGTAATTCATGACATTTATGTATCAGTTTCATTGCTTGCTTTACCTAGTCAAGATTGTACAATGGGTTCAATCTATTCGCGCAGATCCACTCACTACCAATTCATGTTCTACAATTAGTATATTTAGTCTAACTTTAGACTAAATGTTAGGGTGGCACAGTGGTGCAGCTGGTAGAGCCGCTGCCTCACAACTCCAGACACCCGAGTTCGATTCCTAGCCTCGGGTGCTGTCTGTGTGGAGTTTACATGTTGTCCTCAGACTGTGTGGGTTTCCTCCCGGATGCTCCGGTTTCCTCCCACATCCCAACGACGTGCGGGTTTGTAGGTTAATTGGGCTCTGTAAATTGCCACGAATGTGTAGGAAATGGATGAGAAAGTGGGATAACATAGAACTATGAATGGATGATCGATGGTCGGCATGGACTTGATGGGCCAAAAGGGCCTGTTTCCATGCTGTATCTATAAAACTGGAACGAAACAATTAAGAAAGGTTGAAAAGTGCATAAGGTCTTAGTTCATTTAAATCTCTTCTGGATCTTCACAGATTAGAAATTTGAAGGAGAGAGAGGAGGAGGAGAGGGGAATGGGTTTGGGAATTTTAGAACTTGAGCCGAGAATTTGTAGGCATATGCCCCAAGGATCAGAAGAAGTAGAGGTTAGATTGGTTTATCATCATGTGTACTGAGTTCCAGTAAAAAGCTTTTTGTTGCTTGCTATCCAGTCAGCGAAAATATATATGATAAAAGGAATAACGTTTAGTGCAAGATAAAGTCCAATTAAAGATAGTCCGAGGGTCCTCCAATGAAATAGACGGTAGCTCAGGACCGCTCTCTCTGGTTGTTGATAGGATGATTCAGTTGCCTGATAACAGCTGGGAAGAAACTGTCCATGAATCTGGAGGTGTGCGTTTTCATACTTCTGTACATCTTCCCTGATGGGGAGAAGAAGGAGTGACTGGGGTGAGACTGGTCCTTGATTATGCTGGTGGCCTTGCTGAGGCTATGTGAATTGTAGGTGGAGTCAATGGAAGAGTGATTGTCTGGGCTGTGTCCACATTTCTCTGATGCACAAGAGTTCAAATTGGTGGGGGCAGAAGTTTTGTAAGAGATTCAGAGCTAAAGAGGAAAGGAGAAGCAAAGTCCTGCAATGATTTGCACAGAAGTTCAAACGAGGCATTGATAGCCAGGAAATAGACTATAGAAGTTGGGGAGGTCATGTTGCAGTTGTATAAGATGTTGGTGAGGCCACATTTAGAGTATTGTATTCAGTTCTGGGCACCATGTTACAGGAAAGATGTTGTCAAGCTGGAAAGGGTACTGAGAAGATTTACGAGGCTGTTGCCAGGACTAGAGGATCTGAGCTATACACAGAGGTTGAGTAGGTTGGGACTCTATTCCTTGGAGCGCAGGAGGATAAGGGGTGATCTTTTAGAGGTGTATAAGATCATGAGAGGAATAGGATCGGGTAGATGCACAGAGTCTCTTGTCCACAGTAGGTGAATCGAGGACCAGAGGACATAGGTTTCAGGTGAAGGGGAAGGGATTTAATAGGAATCTGAGGGATCACATTTTCACACAAGCGTGGTGGGTGTATGGAACAAGCTGCCAGAGGAGGTAGTGGAGGCTGGGACTATCCCAACATTTAAGAAACAGTTAGACAGGTAACATGGATAGGACAGGTTTGGAGGGATATGGACCAAAATGCTGGCAGGTGGGACTAGTATAGCTGGGACATGTTGGGTAAGTTGGGCCAAAGGGCCTGTTTCCACACTGTATTTCTCTATGACTCTAAATAAGGTAGGCAAGAATGTATAAGAATGTCAAGCACATAAAATGGCGTTGGTGTGTGAAAACGGCCTATAATGTTTGAAAGACCCTATCAACTACTTTGAACACTCCAATTATATTGACAATTGCGACATTTTTGCCGTGTAGGAAGCTTTACATGAAGTTTAATGTAATGAAGGAACGAAACGTACTGTGCAAATTGCATTGATTAAACTAAAAGATTAAACTTTGCAGGTTCATGTTTCTGCCGTGATCTCATTATGCATCAGATGACATTTTATCAATCGTACAATATCGATGAGTGGCCAAAGCTCAATGCAGTTCGCACAGAATGTTACCCAATTAATCAGATAGTCAAATAAACCCCACTTGAATGATTTCTATCACAATCAATTTTTTTTTCCCCGAAAAAAAATTGCTTCAAGGTACAGCACGTGATTTAGTCAACTTAAAAATAAAATAATGACGACATAATTATTCTTTCCACAGCTTCCTCCGACTTTGCTTAGATTTTACTGATGAAGTAATAATTAAGCATAAATTTTAAAGCATAGCCTGTTAATGGCCTGGTTTGAGTGAATGTGGAGAGGATGTTTCCACTAGTGGGAGAGTCCAGGACCTGGGCCATAGCCTCAGAATAAAAGGACGTACATTTAGAAAGGAGATGAGGAGGAATTTCTTTAGTCGAAGGGGTGGTGAATCTGTGGAATTCATTGCCACAGACGGCTGTGGAGGCCGTCAATAGATATTTTTAAGGCAGAGAGGCAGGAGAATGGGGCTGAGAGGTAAAGATTGATCAGCCATGATTGGATTGGCGGAGGAGACTCAATGGGCTGAATGGCCTAATTCTGCTCCTAGGACATGAACTTAAGGGAGTGATTTCTTACACTATTCTGTACTATTATTTTTTCTGCTACTGCACAAGGTGTGATTGTACAAATATTCTTTTCTCTCCTTTTAACAGGGCACTTAGTAAACACTGCAGCAGAACTGTTGAAGCTCGACCAAGAACAACCTCAACTCACAGAGCCATATCTTTCCAAACAAAAAAAAACTAATGGTAATACAAAACCAAGTTTTCTTTCAGCATGTTTTTGGAAATAAAGCGATACTCTGCGGGTTAAGCTATTCTGTTCTGCGTCTATCCGATTTAGCAACATAATGAAGGATGTCCTCGGTGTGGAGGATGGACTTTGTATCTACACAGGGTGGTAAAAATAAGGGAATTTTAAAAAGAAGGGAATTTTTAGAACTTTTCACTGAGAGTGAAACATAAAATATTCTCGCCCTCGGTTAAACCCACCAAGAAACTAGATGTAACATCAATGGAAGGAGAGCTGTCAGAATGCGATACCTAGAGCTAGGAAGCTAAGGTATATTTTACATCCACTTTAAAGTTATTTGAAGAAGTTACCTGTTTAAAAAAATGAATTTGAAGAGAGCCCACAAAATTCCTTCACCTTACTTAATTTAAATTAAAATTGTTTCAGATTGTCCCGGTTACAACAGTTTGACAGGGCCACGTACCTGCAGGTATAACATGAATGTTATTTGTCCAGTCAGCTACTTTTTGAACATGAAACTCCAGTCACATTTCAACCTGTCACTGGATCAGCATATCCTTATGTCGGCAAGATGGAAGTATTGTATGTCGTCATAAACTGCAATGGCCAGGACAACAGCGAAACAAACTAACACATATGAATTTAAGTCCGTAATGTTTTAATACTAACATATCAAGTTCACATTTACACCAGTTCAGATTTGGGGAGAAGGCAACGTAATGGTTGGTTAGGAGGTTTGATTAGTAAGTGTGTCAAGGGTTATGGGGAGAAGGCAGCAGAATGGTGTTGAGAGGGAAAGATAGATCATCCATGATTGAATAGCGGAGTCGGCTTGATGGGCCGATTGGCCTGATTCTGCTGCTGGAACTTATGAATTGATGAGGTGGGATCCACACAGTTGAAGCAAGTCAGTCTGAAGAAGGGGTCGCCTATCCATGTTCTCGTGAGATACTGCCTGACTCGCTGAGCTACTCTAGTACTCTAGCAAACCAATATCTGCAGTTTCCTTGATTCCACGTATTTCTGCTTCCAATGATAATGATAGGATGCTGGGCAGGAGTGCAGCAATGGCTTCCTTTACAGACCCGACCTGTGGAGATGTTTAAGGAAAGAACTGTAGA
>JAXLNO010000992.1:0-45007 GCA_038087875.1 Malacoraja senta
AAATGTTCCCAATGTTGGGCGAGTCCAGAACCAGGGGCCACAGTCTTAGAATAAAGGGGAGCTCATTTAAGACTGAGGTGAGAAAAAACTTTTTCACCCAGAGAGTTGTGAATTTATGGAATTCCCTGCCACAGAGGGCAGTGGAGGCCAAGTCACTGGATGGATTTAAGAGAGAGTTAGATAGAGCTCTAGGGGCTAGTGGAGTCAAGGGATATGGGGAGAAGGCAGGCACGGGTTATTGATAGGGGATGATCAGCTATAATCACAATGAATGGCGGGTACTGGATCGAAGGGCCGAATGGCCTCCTCCTGCACTTATTTTCTATGTTTCTATGTTTCTAATTGGTGCAGTTAAATGAGAAACAATAAAATTCAATGCAATGAAAAAAGAAATAAACAATGCTTTAATCCACAGCGGGGGTAGCAGGCAGGCTGGGGGGAGGGGCGGGGCCAGGCAGGGCCAGGAACAGGTGGGCCAGGAGCAAAGGCATTGTGAGGTCAGCAACTGGGCAAACGTTATATATTTTTTAAATGTCAGTTTGGTGATAAATGTTAGTAAATATCTCGGGAAATAAATGACCAAATTTTATAGAGGATTGGATTTTTGAAATCATAAGGAAAATTTCTACCAGAGGATGTAAAAATGTCACTGTTATTGTAACTTCAGCAGCAGGGGCAGCGGTCAGATTTTTAAAAAAAGGTCAGATTGGTCAACAATTTTAATAAAAACGCCAGGAAAATAATGTACCAAATGTACAGAGGAGTGGATTTCTAAAATCACAATGAAAATCTCTACTGAAATATGTAATTTTTTTCCCGTTTCGGCATCTGGTTTTCGAGGAGATACGTTTCACAGGCAAAAAAAAAAAAAAAAACACACGCACGCACGCACGCACGCACGCACGCACGCACTCACACACGCACGCACGCACACACGCACACACACACACGCACGCACACACACACACACACACACACACACACACACACACACACACACACACACACACACACACACACACACACACACACACAACACTCTCTCTCTCTCTCTCTCTCTCTCTCTCTCTCTCTCTCTCTCTCTCTCTCTCTCTCTCTCTCTCTCTCTCTCTCTCTCTCTCTCTTTTAAAAGTATAGAGATGATAGATTTCCTCTAGCATATTGAAACATTCCATGGCAGCGTATTTAGACCAGAGTTTGACAAAATATGGAACAAAGACAGAGAATGTGATACTTGGCAAATGATCAAGGGCTTGTTAATAAGACAGATAGTTCTTAAAAAATGATCTTAATAGATTAGAAAGTACAGGTAAAGTAGTCCCAACTTAATGTAAAGTTGGTAGAAAATAATGAAAATAATTGAAGGACTGATTTAAAATTGGGAATACATAAGAAACTAGTATTAGAACAAAGATCATAAGATCATGTGATAGCAGCAGAATTAGGCCATTCAGCCCATGAAGTCTACTCCAGCATTGAATCGTGGCTGATCTATCTCTCCCTCCTAACCCCATTCTCCAGCCCTCCCCATAACCTCTGACACCCATACTGATCAAAAATCTATCTACTGTATCTCTGCCTTAAATATATCCACTGACTTGGCCTCCACAGCCTTCTGTGGCAAAGAATTCCACAAATTCACCACCCTCTGACTAAAGAAATTCCTCCTGTCTCCTTCCTAAATGAACATCCTTTAATTCTGAGGTTATGACCTCTATCCAAGACTCTCCCACTGGTGGAAACATCCTCTCCACATCCACTTTATCCAAGCATTTCAGTATTCTGTACGTCTCACTGAGGTCCCCCCTTCATTCTTCTAAACTCCAGCGAGTACAGGCCCAGTGCCGACAAACGCTCATCAAATGTCAACCCATTAATTCCTGGGATCATTCTTGTAAACCCTCTCCAGAGCCAGCACATCCTTCCTCGGATATGGTGCCCAATATTTCTCACAATACTCCAATGCAGCCTGACCAGCGCCTTAGGGGACCCTCAGCTCTAGAAGGTTTGTTTGATTGGAAAGTGATTTCAGAGATAATGATGGTGCATGGCCGATAAAGGGACCTGACAACAAGGACAATTATAGAACTGAATTGTTATTGAAGCTGGAGGTAGTATATCTCTGCCGGAGTAGGTATGATTGATGGACAACCACTCTAAGATACAGGATGCACAAGTCCACAATATGTATATGTTTTGTTTACAGATCAATATACACGAAGCATAAAAAAATGTTTTGTGCCACGCAGAGAAGTTGAGTTTGTTTTAAGGAATATTGAAAAATACTTATTGTCACATATTAAAAACTATAATAACATGGCTGTAAAATTAGAATCTAATTGGAAGTATGAAAGTGTTTTATTTATATTTGAAAATGATTGTATTTCTTCCTTGTGTAATTATCTGAGAACAGATATGCAGATACAGCACCAAGAAAGATAAATTATTATTAATATAAATGAGGCAGGTGCAGAAAAAAATGGCAACAGATAGAAGCCATGAACAGCAGGGAAGCCTCAGCACAGAATGCAATTAGGATGATGCTGATGTTAACAAAATTACACTCCTTGGCAAATCCTCATAAATACCTTCACATTTTTTCCCCTAGAAGAAGTTGTTTGCTTTGGGAACAGTTGAGTTCATTTTTAAAGACAGGGGAAGTGTGTAATATTAAGATATTCTTAGTTTATTAACAGTTACGTTTAAATGATACTGAGAAATGGCAATCTTTCCAAAAAGCATAGTCATAGTAATAGTGATGGGAGCAGAATGAGGCCATTCGGCCCGTCAAGTCCACTCCGCCATTCAATCACGGCTGATCTATCTCTCTCTCTCAACCCCACTCTCCTGCCCTCTCCCCACAATTCCCCGACACCTGTACAAATCAAGAATCCATCCAGCTCTGCCTCAAAATCATCCACTGACTTGGCCTCCACAGCTGTCTGTGGCAAATAATTTCACAGACTCACCACTCTGAGACCAAAGAAACTCCTCCTCATCTCCTTCCCAAAGGAACGTCCTTTAATTCTGAGGCTATGACCTATGGTCTTAGACTATCCCACCAGCGGAAACAACCTCTCCGCATGCATAGTGCAAGGTAAAGCCAGCAAAGTCCGATCAAGGATAATCCAAGGGTCACCAATGAGGTCGATACTAGTTCAGCACTGCTCTCTGGTTGTGGTAGTTACTACAAATTGGCAGCTATACTGACTGAGCTGCAAAAGCAACTTCACTTCAAAACTATTTCAGTGATAACATGGTTCTCATATTATGAGATCAGGGAGAACACTTTGCAAATCCATATCTTCCCTACTTTCTTTTTCATATTATTAAAATGATAAAAAATTTAAATGTGTGCCTTAAAATTAATACTTTGCTATATTTCCCCTTTTTACATGAATACATTGAACATAGAACATAGAAGAGCACAGCACAGGAACGTGCCCTTCACCCCACACTGTTTGTGCTGAACATCATGCTACGTTAAGTCCATGTTAGGTCAGTGAAGCATGCCAGCTACCAGGATGCCATACACAAACCTGGAGAAAGATCTTGTTGACATTCTGAACAGAATACAATATTATTTTTTTCTTTTATGAGCACTTCTGAGTGATCTATTGAAGTCTTGATAGCTGCAGAAGTACTTTCTTTAAAAGAAGGTCCTGACCCGAAACTTCACTTATGTTCTCCAGAGATGTTGCTTGGCCCACCGACTTACTACAGCACTTTGTATATATATTTTTAACCCTCTATATCCCCTGGCAGCCTGCCTGCAGTCCGTCGTCTAACTCTTTTATTGTTTGAATATTTTTTATTTTTTTATTATTTGGAGTCTATTCTTTCTATGTGGGGGGGGGAACTGTTTTTAACCCCAGTCCTACCTGGTCGGAGATGCGGTTTTCCTCCGAATCGCGTCTCCGGTCTCCCCATGCGGCCTTCCATCGGGCTGGAGCGGCGTTTCCTGCCGGGGACCACAGCTTCGGCGGCACAGCGCTGGGACATCAGCAGGGAGCGGGCGATGCCTTGCCGGGTCGCCGCTCCGGAGTGCTGTGACCGCCGACCACCAACATCGAGCAGCCGTGGTCTGCGGTCTGCGGTTTGAGGGCATCCCGCCACGGGCGGGCGGCGCTGGATCAAAAACACCGCGGAGTCGAAGCTCCAACCGGCGCGGCCTGAAGTCCACGGGCGTCGCAGTCTCCGGGGAAGGAGCGGCCGCTCCAGACATCTCCAAGCTGCTGAGGACTTTTCCACCCGATGCGGGTGGGCAAACAACATCGGGCTGCCGTTGCGGCGACTGGCTGCAGTGGCCTCAGACTGGCCCCGACCTCGGGTGGACTAGGAGGAGGAGGAGGACTGGACATTTTAGTGCCTTCCCTCACAGTGGAGAGTGTAGATTCTACTGTGGGGGGATGTTCGTGTTTGTGTAAAATTTCTTATAGTGTGTTGTCATTTTTTCTATCTCTTTTTATCATTTGTTTGGTTAGTAACTGTAAAGCACTTTGGCTTTTGAGTTAAATCGATTGGAAAATGTGCTATATAAATAAACTTATTATTATTATTACTTATTATTATTATTACACTGATGGTAAGCCAGACAGGGCAGCAAGCATTAGAGTATGATTATTCTGACTGATCCACTTGGAAGTTCCTGTAATTGGCATTCTTTATAAGCAAGGCACATATCATTATGGGCTATACTGATAAATGCCCATCCCTGAGATCTTACATCTGTCTCCAGGAGAGTCCCAGTCTGATGCTGGAGCATTGGAGTTAGCAGGCAATGGTCAACCTCACCAGCAAAGCCTGTTCACATGGCCCAGCAGTATGCTTTCTCCTTCAATACTCCAAAGATCTTTCACCTACCGTTGGATTAACCTGAACCTCCTTGGACCTTGTGTTCAGCAGTGTACAGTTTATAAGCCTTTGCCTGCAGAGCCTTGGTGTAGACTTAAGCTTTCAGCTGTCTGAACCATTGTCATATTCCCCATCTCATATAGAGCTATGGGAGCACGGATAGTTACAAGGCCAATATAATACGTCTGGTCTAAGAGGCAGTCAAGGATTTTGGGCATTATGCAGTGGAGTTGAGGCCTGTGATCAGATCAGCTCTGATTTAATTAAATGGTGAATGGTATATTTGGTCTCTTCCTCATTCCATTTCTAATGCTCTTATGTAATACTGCAAGAATGCTCAATAAGCAGCACTCATCATAGGAAATCGGCCAGCCATTATTAAAGCTGTAGATAGATAGATAGATAGATAGATTCCTTTATTGTCATTCAGACCTTTCGGTCTGAACGAAATTATGTTTCGGACATGTTTCGAAACTATGTTTCGGACATGTTTCGGAAATTATGTACGGACATGTCCAAACTGAATGTTTAGGAAGAAGAACGGAACTGAACTAAAAGAAGGGTCTTGACCGAAACGTCACCCATTTCTTCCAGTCTGAAGAAGGATCACGGCCTGAAATATCACCCATTCCTTCCAAACTGAAGAAGGGTCTCGACCTGAAACGTCACCCATTCCTTCTCTCCAGAGATGCTGCCTATCCCGCTAAGTTACCCCAGCATTTTGTACCTATGTCCAAACTGAATAGCAGGTTGACTTTGATATTAGATTGCAGAAGGCAGTCTTGGCAAAACAAAAAAATGTCCTTTTGTCCTTGCGTCAAATTTACCAAACACGAGGTGATATATATTACTGTCTACAGTCAGTATTGGGCTTACCTACATATTGAATCAATGCAGAGTTTGATGAGAGGGGGCCAAGGATAAGTAACTTTGAGGCTATAGGTAGACTATAGTTATCTACTTATGGGTAACCTAACAGCATTTCCTTTTGTCCTTCTGAATGTTGAGTGAGCTGCAGCTCTCTGTCTAACTTGAAATCAGAAAAATACCAACTCAAGTTTCACACCAGAATCTTGAGTGCAACATTTAGATTGATGCTCTAGGGCAGTAGAGAAAGAGTATCACACTATCGAAGGAAATATTAATGGATCTATCCTGTCATACAAATCAAATAGATCATAGAACAGCATCGGAAACATAGAAACATAGAAAATTAGTGCAGGAGTAGGCCATTCGGCCCTTCGAGCCTGCACCGCCATTCAATATGATCATGGCTGATCATCCAACTCAGTATCCTGTACCTGCCATCTCTCCATACCCCCTGATCCCTTTAGCCACAAGGGCCACATCTAACTCCCTCTTAAATATAGCCAATGAACTGTCCTCAACTACCTTCTGTGGCAGAGAATTCCACAGATTCACCACTCTCTGTGTAAAAAATGATTTTCTCATTTTGGTCCTAAAAGACTTCCCCCTTATCCTTAATGGATAAGTATGGATTTTTATTGATGACCTTGAAGTATTGATGCCATTTACTTCAAACCTCAAACAACGCCTTATGAACACCTTATCTTGAGATAATCCTACTGACATCGTTGAGGCCTCGTAGTCATAGAGTGATACAGTGTGGAAACAGGCCCTTTGGCCCAACTTGCCCACACCGGCCAACATGTCCCAGCTACACTAGCCCCACCTGCCTGCGCTTGGTCCATATCCCTCCAACCTGTCCTATCCATGTACCTGTCTAACTGTTTCTTAGTGTGGATATTGGCAGACTTGTTACCTACATCACCTTAACAACTCTTCATAAGCACTCTTCATAACATTTAAGGGATATTTGGACAGGTAGGTGGATAGGACAGGTTGAGAGGGTTATGGACCAAGCATGGACAGGTGGGACCAGTGTAGATGTGGAAGTATTTTAGGACCGAGATGAGAAAAAAAAAATTCACACAGAGAGTGGTGAATCTCTGGAATTCTCTGCCACAGAAGGTAGTTGAGGCCAGTTCATTGGCTATATTTAAGAGGGAGTTAGATGTGGCCCTTGTGGTTAAAGGGATCAGGGGGTATGGAGAGAAGGCAGGTACAGGATACTGAGTTGGATGATCAGCCATGATCATATTGAATGGCGGTGCAGGCTCGAAAGGCCGAATGGCCAACTCCTGCACATATTTTCTATGTTTCTATGTTTCTATGTATGTTGGTCAGCTTGGGCCAAAGGGCCTTCTTCAACGCTGTATGACTCTTTATGACTCTACAACACTCATTTACCTGTAATGCACCTTGGGGGTATGGGTGGGGGTGTGGGGGAGGTTGAGACCATAAAACAAATTCCGTAGTGTATCTTCCTTCCTTCCCCATAAGTTAGAAGAGTTCTGTAATATTCTGCCATGTCATATTGACGCCTGGGTTTTGATGTTGCTGGATTCAACCACTATATATAGAACCACCAATGATTTTCAAAGACAGTGCAGCATAAATGCGCATTAAAAAGAGTGGCTATGACACAATTATCTATGAAAGCAACGACAAACCTATTGTTATCACAGATGGGAGTCACACTGATGAAAGACTTTATTAAAACGAGTTGCATTCACATTTACTCTATGTAGAACATATCTGTAAACAAGTGCCAAGCCTCAGAATGTCTTTCCTCCCACTCTCCCCCACTTGCCTGTCAGCGCATTGGAAAAAGTGAATATTAAATTACATAAATTGACAGTATGGCCCTAGATTGAATAATAGAGATGGAACAAAGTTCAACACATTAGAAGCAGGATACTTTGTTGTAAATAGTACTTACCACCACTTAAATTTTGATAAGGACACAATTGTTTGAAAGCACTATTTTGCAGGAATATAAATTCTCATTTCACATCAAGGTCACATCAAAAATGTTGATCACCCTAATCTTCAGGCATATTATTATTTATTGTTTAAAAAAAAAAAATTGTAATGATTCTTATTTTTCAACAACAGATGAATTTCAATAGTGATTATCCTTTGATATCTTTTTTTTCAATTGATGTACAAAAATCATGAGCATTTTTAGTACTTAATGCCAAAAAAACAAATTCAATTTGAATTTCAGTATTGTGATTCAAGACACATGGGACATGCATCAAAAGCGACTGACGACAATGTTCTGTGAGGATTGATTGAGTCAGTCTAAGTGTAGAGTACATGAGAACCAGTATCTCATACTGAGAAGGAACAAAGATGCATTAGTCACTATGTTTTTTTAAACAGATTTTATTCAATATTAATGTGATAAATTACAAGAGACCTCATTAATTAGCACTTTGGCAAATATGAAGTAACATTTTTCCACATATCATCTCTTATCATGCTTATGCAATCAAAATTATTGAAACATTATTCCCTTTTTCTTTCTTTTCTATTTTCCTATGAAATGCAAAATTGCTCTTGTGATGCAAAATTGATGTTTTGTGATTGGATTCTTGTAAGAGGCCATCTAATGAGATGTGCATTCTTTTCCTTTATTTTTTTAATTCATTATTTAGCCGCTCTTTAGTTAAAAATGGAATAACTCTCCACGGTTGCTGATTTGTGTTTTCCTTTATTACCCACTTAAAAGGCCTTTATATTAAAAAAAAATCAAACTTAAGATTAAGGGGTGCAGCTTCAGTGAACGATCAGCCAGGTGGCTCTCTATTGCTGGCAAAACTTCAGTTGAAGCAGGTACAATATCTAAATCAATGTTTGAGAAGGATAATTGCAGATATTTACACAGCGGTTGAATCTTGGCCAAAGACAACATTATTTAATTCCACCTGTGCCCACATCAGCCAAACATGAAACTTCCCTGGGCCTTTTCTTACCTCCAGTTCCCTCCCCTAAACTTTCATGAGACGTCCCGTGTTTTAGTTTGTACTTCCATTGATTACAACTTTTACAAGTGCAAATTTCTTTAAGTGTGATGAGTATTTCTATTTCCATTTCTGTTTCAAAGACAGTTCCACCTCCTTAATAATCCTTGGATGAAAATAATTTGCTCATCTCTCCAGTAATCCTTTTACCAATTAGCATAAATCAATGGTTGCTATTTATCAGACTCTCCACCATGTGAAAGAACTCCGTTTTGTTCAGAATGGCTACACTCTCATAATGTTGATCACCTTAATTAATCTTCTACTTTATTTGTTATTGTGAAAATATTTTGATTGCAAATTCAGCTCAGCACTCCCAAAATATTATTGCTTTAGTTTTAATAGCAATATGTCAGAAGTACTGAATGTTAGGCTGAAAATAGAGCATTCAAAGTCTATGGTTGGTGGTATAACGGATTATGGGGACAGGCGACCTTCTCAATGGCGGGCAGGAACATGGTGCAAATGGAAGATGCTCTTGGTGTTGCTACGTGTGGCACACGTATGGCTCATTCCCTGCTCTTGGCATACATCATAGCAGCCACCCAAACTATCTTGCATTGAATCTGGAGATACCAGGTGAAGGACGCCCATCAGGTGCTGTTGTACAAGTCGCCAGGGAATGGGGTGAAAATGTACCCAAACAGCTCTGTATGTGGCTGCATTAAGTTGTGCATACAACCAACGTACACTAACACCAAGCATCACTACTCTGTATGCTAAACATCTACCTATCCTTGTTATCTCAAGATATGGGCCTGACCGCTTTGTTGCACAATGTTCTATTCCATTGTTTAGTTTAGTTTAGTTTAGAGATACAGCGCGGACACAGACCCTTTGGCCCACCGAGTCCACACCGACAAACGATCCCCGCACATTAACACTACCCTACACACACTAGGGAAAATTTACATTTTATACCAAGTCAATTAACCTACAAACCTGTACGTCTTTGGAGTGTGGGGAGAAACCGATGATCTCGGGGAAAACCCACGTGTTCAAGGGGAGAACGTACAAACTCTTACAGAGAATACCCATAGTCGGGATCGAACCCGGATCGCCGACAATTTAAGTGCTGCAAATAACTCTACCGCTGCGCCACCATGCTGCCCCTGGATCTAACCATACTACCTGTCCTTCATAAGAAGTGTTTCTGCTGGGAACACATTTGACTACCCTGCAGCACCAAACATCCTACAGGCTTTACAGATAATGGGCATGTTGGATCCTGTGGGGTGGCTTCACCAGAAGTCACCAACCAAGCAACACAACCTTACTTAGCTGAGAGTGAGAGAAAGCATTGAAATAATGTCACACTAAGAGATGCCATCTCTAAGTGAAGTGCTGTTCCCAGGATATTGGAGATGTTAAAGATTGGACTCTTATACATTGGCGAGACCAAACGCAGACTGGGCGATCGTTTCGCGGAACACCTTCGCTCAGCCCGCGTGAACCAACCTGATCTCCAGGTTGCTGGACACTTTAATACTCCTTCCCATTACTACGCAGACCTTTCTGTCCTTGGTCTCCTCCATGGTCAGAGTTAGGCTAAACGCAAATTAGAGGAACAGAATCTCATCTTTCGCTTGGGCAGCTTGCAGCCCAGTGGCGTGGTATGAATATTGATTTCTCTCACTTCAGGTAGCCCCGGCATTCCCACTCTCTCTATCCCTCCCCCACCCAAGTCGCACTGGCTTCTTGTTTTCACCCTACAAACAGCAAAAAATGGCCTGTTTCCTGTATCATCGTTACTTTTTAGCAAATCTTTCAATCCTTGTTCTTTATCTCTCCATATCTCTTGTTTCCCTTATCCCTAACCAGACTGAAGAAGGGTCTCGACCCGAAACATCACCCATTCCTTCTCTCCAGAGATGCTGCCTGTCCCGCTGCGTTACTCCAGCTTTTTGTGTCTATCTTCTGTACTCCAGTTCTATCCTACACAGGAGGGACAATTTTTTTACGGAAGTCATTTAACCGACAGACGTGCACATTTCTTTGGAGTGTTGGAGGAAACTGGAGCACCTGGAGAAAACCCATGCAGTCACAGGGAGAACGTGTAAACACCGTACATACAGCACGTATAGTCGGGATCGAAATCGGGGCTCTGGCAATGTAGGGCATCAACTCTACTGCTGCATCGCTGTGCTGCCCTTGGTTTTGTTAATGTTGAGGGAGAAGTTGTTTAGTTTTGTTTAGTTTAGAGATACAGCATGGAAACAGGCCCTTTGTCCCACCGAGTCCCCGCCGACCAGCGATCCCCGCACATTTAACACTATCGTACACACACTGGGGACAATTTACACTTATACCAAGCCAATTAACCTACAAACCTGTACATCTTTTGGGTGTGGGAGGAAACCGAAGATCTCGGAGAAAACCCACACGGTAACGGGAAGAACGTACAAACTCCATACAAACAGCACTCGTAGTAGGGATCGAACCCGGTTCTCTGGCGCTGCAAGCCCTGAAAGTCAGCAACTCTACCGCTGCGCCACCATGCCGCCATCATTCAACCAGCTGCTCTGTCTCTGTCCAGGATACTGATACAGCACCACCCATGATTGGGCCAACAGCAATGGTGTTGTCAATGAATTTATAGATGGTATTGGAGCTGTGCTTGGTCACACAGTGATGGGTCTAAAGAGAATAGATGATATAATTAGTGTTCCGTTTTTCCAAGAAATCATTTGTCATTATAATTCTGATATTGCCAGTTGTCTTTGGCGATGCTTTTGAGGTTCAATTTGTAATGTTCAAATATAAACTTGTATTTGTTTCTGCATTATTGTTTTGTAGTTCAATATTCACAAATTGCATTTATCTCAGTACGTTGATTCATTTTTGCTTACATTTTAAATCTTCCACACATCAGATTATGATCAGTATGATCCAAAAGCAAGAAATGCTTATTAAGTCTGGCAATTTAAAATGGCCTTTCAAAGACATATTAACTTTCGATCTCATAATACTTTACTATTAATTCTGGATAATTCTTTTAATGAGAAAAAATGTATAAATTTGGCATTTTGGTTTTGCTTGTAGGTATTTGCAGAAAATGCTTTCCTCACACGTTGTCTCCTTTGTGCCTTATGATCTGTCCTTGTCTGTCGATGCCAATAAATCAATCAATGGTGTACCTCTAATTTGCATAGTAGTTGATTCGTTCATCCAAAGTATATCACCATTAGAGTGCCTTTTTCAAATTAGCTGTGCCTTTCCATATATATTATTCAGGACTAAATTACTAGTTAAATAAACATAGAAACATAGAAAATAGGTGCAGGAGGAGGCCATTCGGCCCTTCGAACCAGTACCGCCATTCATTGTGATCATGGCTGATCGTCCCCAATCAATAACCCGTGCCTGCCTTCTCCCCATATCCCTTGACTCCACTAGCCCCTAGAGCTCTATCTAACTCTCTCTTAAATCCATCCAGTGACTTGGCCTCCACTGCCCTCTGTGGCAGGGAATTCCATAAATGCACAACTCTCTGGGTGAAAACGTTTTTTCTCACCTCAGTCTTAAATGGCCTCCCCTTTATTCCAAGATTTTAATACTTATGCTTCAAACAAACACATGCAGGATTTACCATAATATTACCCATGAGTGTATCAGGGCTAAATGTCAGTATGGGATAAACCCAACAATGACTTCTGGAGTGCTAACGGATAGAGTTAAATGGGAAAATATAGAAGATAGTGAAGAAACCATTGATTAAATGTCGTCGACCAGAAATAGATTTTCCAGCATTTTCTCCATGTATGTGGTCTAGAATTTGTATCAGTGATCTCCAGTGCTTGTTCAAAATCAGGAATCTGTTTCTTCTAAAGACACAGCCCGGCATACCTACTATTGACTATCATTCTTAAAGTCATGACAAAAGAAACTATTGAGACCATGAAGTATCAATCCTTCAAAAAATGTTGACACCAGGAAATGCAGATGCTGGTTTACAAAAAAAGACACCAAGTGCAAGAGTAGTTCTGCGTTTAAGAAAGAACTACAGATGCTGGAGAAATCGAAGGTAGACAAAAAAACTGGAGAAACTCAGCAGGTGAGGCAGCATCTATGGAGTGAAGGAATAGGCAATGTTTCGGGTCAGCGGGTCAGGAAGCATCTCTGAAGAACTTGGATGGGTGACGTTTCAGGTGGGGTCCGAAGTGGGGCCCCGACCCAAAATGGCGCCTATCCAAGTGTTCATGAGATGCTGCTTGACCCACTGAGATATTCTTTTGTACCTTGTATCTATTTTTCTTCAAAATATGTAAAATTACAGTAGTTTTTAAACATCTAAAGGGCCTGTCCCACAGGGGATTTTTTTTGGTGACTACAGGCGACTAGGCTGTCGTCACATGGTCATGGGATGACGCCTGTGTGGTCGTGAGCTGTCTCCTCAAGTCGCCTAAAGAGTCGTAACTTTTTTCTTGTCACCGCTGGATTTTGAAATGTTCAAAACCTTTCGGCGACTGTGGGTATGATGTAGCTTGTCTTCACCTGTCGTAGGTGCTGTTGTAGGTTGTCGCCAGGATGACGCAGTTTGTTGCCAGGTGACGTAGGTTGTTGCCGGGTGATGACTTCGGTAAATTCCATTGGCGACTACCTACGTCAACCTACGCCAACCAGCGACAGGTACCGGCGACTGAATTGTGTTCCGTTTTCGCCGACAAGGGTCGTAGCTTGTCGCGGGTGGACGTAGGTTGACCGGTTGTCGTAGGTTGTCGCCTGTGTGGTCGTAGGTTGTCGTAGGTGTGGTCATAGGCGGACGTCCCAATGGGTCGCCGGTTGTCGGTAGTTTGCTGTAGCTTGACGTCGACTAGGTGGTAAGTTGTCGTAGGGGGTTCCATTCGCCCGTTTTCTCGGCGACCTGCTACAACTGTGACTGTCCCGGCAGTCGCCGAAACAATTGCCTAAGTGGGACAGGCCATTAAATAAGCTGGTCCTATTTATGTTTTTCTGGTTATATTTCTTAATCCCATATGCATGCTCATTCTTTTTTATTCCCCTTTTTGTAGAATGATGTAGATGGAATTTATGTATATATTTTAAAAATATATAAAAAATTCAGGCTTTTCTTTCTGTGAGGGCTCTACAGTCTGATTGATGATTTTTCTCTGTATTACATGTCCTCTTCATGAATGTCTTTCATCTGCTTCAGCACGTGCTGAATTCAAACTGGAGCAGGATCAAAGGCAATAGCGGAACTCGCTGTCAAAACATGGAGGGGACGGGGACACAATTTTTTGGCGGCCACGCGTGTTTGCGCACACTCACACGCGCGCGAGGCTTCAGAGGCTCAATCCAGCGCTAAATGCAGCTCAACTGCCTGTCTTCACCGGGTTAACTACAGCCCTGGCTGGACTGACGGGATACCAGCGCTGCTTCTCCGCGCTGGCCATATTTCCCGCAAGTCCAGGAAGGGTTGTAATCTCACCTGGCGGGACAGGCAGAGTTAGCTGGGTTTAGCGCTGTTTCTCTGCGCTGGCCCATCTGACTGCCGACCAAAGATCCTATAGCAGAGGATCTTTGCTGCCGACCTCTCTGGCCACCCGTGGGGGTGGGGGGCTTACTCGGGAGGGGACGGGACAGCGCAGGAGACCCGGCCGGGATCGATCCTCCCTGCGGATGAGGCGCAGGTCTGTGCCACGTCTCCCTCCTCCAATCACCACACTCTATCCTCAGTCCCAACCCCACTCCTCCCTCCTCCAATCACCGTGCTCTATCCTCAGTCCCACCCCCACTCCTCCCTCCTCCAATCACCGTGCTGAATCATGTCCCGCCCCCATTGCCTGCAGACCGACGTCTCTCTCCTCTAATCGGCGCCCTCGATCACCGGATTGTTAAATCCGGATTACAAAAACTTGAGGGGGATGTCCCACACCTCTCAAAACATGGAGGGGACGTGTCCCCTCTGGCCCCCTGGGTTTTCCACCCCTGGAAGGGGTAGTGCTCGACAACTTGCTGAAGAAGGGTCTTGTCCCAAAACGTCACCTATCCATTTTCTCCAGAGATGCTGCCTGACTCATTTTTGTGTCATCAGGCAACTGGATCATCCTACCACAACCAGAGAGCAGTCCACAAGTCAAGTCAAGTCAAGTCAAGTGAGTTTATTGTCATGTGTCCCTGATAGGACAATGAAATTCTTGCTTTGCTTCAGCACAACAGAACATAGTAGGCATTTACTACAAGGCATTCTATAAATATATACACACATGAATCAATATACTGATAAAGTGCAAATAACAGTATTGGCTAATAAAGTTCAGTGTTATGTCGGAGCCAGGTTTAATAGCCTGATGGCTGTGGGGAAGTAGCTATTCCTGAACCTGGTCGTTGCAGTCTTCAGGCTCCTGTACCTTCTACCTGAAGGTAGCAGGGAGATGAGTGTGTGGCCAGGATGGTGTGGGTCCTTGATGATACTGCCAGCCTTTTTGAGGCAGCGACTGTGATAGATCCGCTCGATGGAAGGGAGGTCAGAGCCGATGATGGACTGGGCAGTGTTTACTACTTTTTGTAGTCTTTTCCTCTCCAGGGCGCTTAAGTTGCCGAACCAAGCCACGATGCAACCGGTCAGCATGCTCTCTACTGTGCACCTGCAGAAGTTAGAGAGAGTCCTCCTTGACAAACCGACTCTCCGTAATCTTCTCAGGAAATAGAGGCACTGATGTGCTTTCTTAATAATGGCATCAGTGTTCTCGGACCAGGAAAGATCTTCAGAGATGTGCACGCCCAGGAATTTGAAGCTCTTGACCCTTTCAACAGGTGCCTGTTGATATAAACGGGACTGTGGGTCCCCATCCTACTCCTTCCAAAGTCCACAATCAGTTCCTTGGTTTTGCTGGTGTTGAGGGCCAGGTTATTGTGCTGGCACCATATGGACAGTTGCTCGATGTCTCTTCTATACTCTGACTCATCCCCATCAGTGATACGTTCCACAACAGTGGTGTCGTAAGCGAACTTGATGATGGAGTTCGCACTATGTCCGGCAATGCAGTCATGATTATAGAGTGAGTACAGCAGGGGGCTGAGCACGCAGCCTTGAGGTGCTCCCGTGCTGATTGTTATCGAGTCTGACACATTTCCACCAATACGAACAGACTGTGGTCTGAGAATGAGGAAGTCGAGGATCCAATTGCAGAGGGATGCGCAGAGACCCAGTTCTGCGAGTTTGGTAACCAGCTTGGAGGGGATGATTGTGTTAAATGCCGAGCTGTAATCGATGAATAACATCTAAAAACCTGTGCGGACCAACTGGCTGGAGTCTGATGAAGGGTTTCGGCCCGAAACGTTGCCTGCTTCCTTCGCTCCATAGATGCTGCTGCACCCGCTGAGTTTCTCCAGCATTTTTGTGTACCATCGACGAATAACAGCCTGACATATGAGTTTTTGTTGTCCAAGTGGTCCAGAGTGGAGTGGAGGGCCAGCGAGATCGCATCCACCGTTGATCTGTTGTGGCGGTAAGCGAACTGCAGTGGGTCCAGGTTTTTGTCGAGGTAGGAGTTGATCTGCGTCATGATCAACCTCTCAAAGCACTTCATCACCACAGACGTTAGTGCCACAGGTCAATAGTCATTGAGGCACGTCACCTTACTCTTCTTGGGCACTGGTATAATTGATGCCCTTTTGAAGCAGGTGGGAACTTCAGACCTCAGAAGTGAGAGGTTGAAAATGTCCGTAAAAACTCCAGCCAGTTGGTCCGCACAGGTTTTTAGAACATGACCAGGTATACCATCAGGTCCAGGTGCTTTTCGAGGGTTCACCCCTCTGAAGGATTTCCTGACGTCGGCCTCTGTGACTGAGACTGAAATACCATCACAGTGAATGGGGGCTCGGGAAGGCACATCGGTGTTCTCCCTATCAAAGCGTGCGTAAAACGCATTGAGCTCATCAGGGAGTGATGTTTCGCCGACATTCGAGCTGCCTCCTGATTTCGCCTTGTAAGAGGTGATTGCATTCAGGCCCCGCCACAGCTGCCGAACATCTGTCTCTTCTCCAGTTTGGAGCAGAAGTCCCTTTTGGCCTTTTTGATGGCCTTACCAAGGTCGTATCTGGACTTCTTGTAGGCCACTGTATCATCAGACATGAATGCCCGGTGTCCTGAACTACTATCTACCTCATTGACCCTCGGATTATTCTTGTTCAGTCTTTGCTGGGTTTACCTTGCACTAAACGTTATTCCCTTATGATGTATCTATACACTGTAAATGGCTCGATTGTAATCATGTATTTTCTTTCTGCTGACTGGTTACTATGCAACAAAAGCTTTTCACTGTACCTCAGTAAACGTGACAATAAACACAACTGTTGCATTGTGAAGAAGTTCCCAAATGTAAGATTCCCCATTTGCCCACGTTTGCCCATATCCCTCTAAAACTTTCCTTTCCATGTACTTGTCCAAGTAGGTATTTTATTTGCTGTTATAGTATCTGTCTCAACTACTTCCTCTGACAGCTTGTTCCATATACCCACCACCAACTGAGTGAAAAAGCCCCCCCCCCCCCACCTCAGGTTCGTACTAAATCCTGCCCCTCTCACCTTAAGCATATGTCCTCTTGTTTTTGATACCCCTATCCTTGGTAAAAAACTCTATGCATTAATTTCTATTTATTTCATACAACTCCATAAGATCACTCCTCAGCCTCCTGCAATGTAAGGAATACAGTCCTAGTTTACCTATCCTCTCCCTGTAGCTCAGGACCTTGAGTCCTGGCACCATCCTCACAATTCTTCTTTGCAATGCCATTATGGATACAGGAAATCAGTTTGAACATTTTGTGAAATTTATTATGCACGCCTAAGGTATTTGGGCTATTAAGCTCCACAGGAGCTGTTCCGATTATTTATGTAACCTTTAGAATACATTCACTGTTTCCCCTATAGACACAAAATGCTGGAGTAACTCAGCGAGGCAGACGGCATCTCTGGAGAGAAGGAATGGGTGATGTTTCAGGTCAAGACCCTTCTTCAGACTGAAGTCAGGTGAATGGGAGTTTCATAGATAAGGACATGTATAGATAAGGAAATTAAGGTGTGAAAAGAGGCCAAAGGGAATGGAGATCAAGGAAAATGTAGAATAGATCATTATTAGTTGGGAGAAGGTAACAACTGTTGCACCTTAGTCTTGCCAGATGCGAGTGGAATTTCTGGGCCTAATCACTGCCTAAATGTGATATAGGATCTCACGATGCAGAGCAGATAATAGCTCGCCACATGCAAATCTGTTTCATTCATTTACATTGCAAGGGAATTGTTGGCAAATGTATCGTCCTCCCTTAAATGTTCCTGACGTGACATCGCTCAGTTGTTTTTCTGAACCGCCCTTGTACTTTTGGTGATGCTTTTGTCGGGACTAAAGCCCAATGACAAAAATATATATATAGATCACTTCACAAGTCAAAATGATGTATGACTTGTAAGATTTGTACCCTGTGGGTTTCTAGTTGTGAGTACATAGTGTGCAGAGTCATATGCGAGGAACATGGAGAGCTCTGAAACAAGGCGTCAAAAGGCACATTAAATTTCTCAGAGCCTGCATGCGCACAATGATACACAATTAATCAAATATGTCGATTGAGAGAAAAGAATCAAACAATTATGAAAACATTTATAAATTCACAAATTTACCTGATTCACCGGGTTTCAATTGTTGTTGATCTTTGCGGTTAATGGTGACTGTGTTGATTTTGGAAACGTAACAAATGTCCGTACGACCTTGTAATGAAAACCCCATATTCGTTGTCCAGATTCTCTTGTGTGTCCTGCACTGACCTTTACTAAATCTCTCCCCAACCATATAGAAGGTAATAGGACAATGTATTTCTACAATCCCCTTGATATCTGAATTTACAATCTGCATCCACCTAGTTGTTTTTTTGCACTTTGATCTCTCCTCTTTGTACGATGCTGTTCATCTTATTTTAGCTACCTTTCTTCCACCTTTCCATCGCAGGACCTCTTCAGACTTTAGTGTATCAACGTTTCTGCAGGAGTGCATACCATCATGGAGTACGGCATCAATCTGTAGCTCGGAGGATAATCTGCAAGCTGATCCCTCATTATATGAATTGATGTGGCTTGCATGACTTGTTTATTTATTATATCCCTCAGTGGATGAGCTGATCTCTCAGATATTCAGCTTGAGGCTGGACGAAGAGGAGATGTGAATTAATGCTTGATCCCGTTTAACTTCATAAAGCATTCAAATTAAAGTCTGAACTCGTCAACTATTCTCCGACACAATCTCCTTCTGAAGATCGTGAGGCATGAAAATATGTCTGAGTTCTTCTATAGTCCGTTCAGAGGTGAATTTGTTGGATGGTTCTTCCAGATTCTGGCCCATGTTGGGCCAACAGTCTTCTTCTTGCGTATGGCGTGCACAGCCTAAAGTTGTAGGTCAACTTGTCCTATTTGATCTATTTGTTTGTGCACATCAGGTTGATTGCATTAGTCGAAACAGGATGGACCACGTGAAAGTTGCAATCTCCCACCCCTGGGCCAATAGTGGGGCCGCATTATCCTACATACTCTACCTCGAAACATTGTGAACAGCCATCTACCAACACCAGCTGAACACTTGTTTCTCACAGAAGTCTATGTTGAAACACTCAAATGGTCTTGCGAAATTAAAAATCACATTTGGAGTAGTACTCTTTAGTGGTTGTGATCTGTGGTCACGCTGGATTGTGAATTTGACGGATGGTTCTTCCAGATTCTGGCCCATGTTGTGCCAACAAATGAAGCTACATGCTACTGCTTTCAGTTCAACAATGCTCAAATGCTCAGAGTGCATTCTTTCATTGCGGGCATTGGACTTTGATTCAATGCTTCAATGATTCAATGATTGTCTCTGGAATGTAGTGCTACAATGTTGAGAATTATATTCTGCATTCTGTACCTTTCCCTTCCCTTTACCTAGTCTCAGTTTAGTTTATTGTCACGTGTACCGAGGTACAGTGAAAAGCTTTTGTTGCTTGCTATCCAGTCTGAAGAAAGACAATACATGATTACAACCGAGCCATTTACACTGTAGAGATACATAGAAACATAGAAAATAGGTGCAGGAGTAGGCCATTCGGCCCTTCGAGCCTGCACCGCCATTCAATATGATCATTGCTGATCATCCAACTCAGTATCCCGTACCTGCCTTCTCTCCATACCCCCTGATCCCCTTAGCCACAAGGGCCACATCTAACTCCCTCTTAAATATAGCCAATGAACTGGCCTCAACTACCCTCTGTGGCAGAGAGTTCCAGAGATTCACCACTCTCTGTGTGAAATTTTTTTTCCTCATCTCGGTCTTAAAGGATTTCCCCCTTATCCTTAAGCTGTGACCCCTTGTCCTGGACTTCCCCAACATCGGGAACAATCTTCCTGCATCTAGCCTGTCCAACCCCATAAGAATTTTGTACGTTTCTATAAGATCCCCTCTCAATCTCCTAAATTCTAGCGAGTATAAGCCAAGTCTATCCAGTCTTTCTTCATATGAAAGTCCTGACATCCCAGGAATCAGTCTGGTGAACCTTCTCTGCACTCCCTCTATGGCTATAATGTCCTTCCTCAGATTTGGAGACCAAAACTGTACGCAATACTCCAGGTGTGGTCTCACCAAGACCCTGTACAACTGCAGTAGAACCTCCCTGCTCCTATACTCAAATCCTCTTGCTATGAAGGCCAACATACCATTCGCTTTCTTCACTGCCTGCTGCACCTGCATGTCTACTTTCAATGACTGGTGTACCATGACACCCAGGTCTCGCTGCATCTCCCCATTTCCTAATCGGCCACCATTTAGATAATAGTCTGCCTTCCCGTTTTTGCCACCAAAGTGGATAACCTCACATTTATCCACATTATACTGCATCTGCCAAACATTTGCCCACTCACCCAGCCTATCCAAGTCACCTTGCAGCCTCCTAGCATCCTCCTCACAGCTAACACTGCCCCCCAGCTTAGTGTCATCCGCAAACTTGGAGATGTTGCTTTCAATTCCCTCGTCCAGATCATTAATATAAATTGTAAATAGCTGGGGTCCCAGCACTGAGCCTTGCGGTACCCCACTAGTCACTGCCTGCCATTGTGAAAAGGACCCGTTTACTCTTACTCTTTGCTTCCTGTTTGCCAGCCAGTTCTCTATCCACATCAATACTGAACCCCCAATACCGGGGGTTCAGTATTGATGTGGATAGAGAACTGGCTGGCAAACAGGAAGCAAAGCGTAGGAGCAAAGTCTGATCAAGGATAGTCCGAGGGTCACCAATGAGGTAGATAGTAATTCGTCACTGCACTCTGGTTGTGGTAGGATGATTCAGTTGCCTGATAACAGCTGGGATAACAGCCTAACAACAGACCACTGTGCTCGAGTTTGGCTTGATTGTATCAACGTAGAGTTTTATCTGATTTGATCAGATAGCATGCAAAACAAAGCTTTTAACTGTACCTCAGTACATGTGAAAATAATATACCTAAACCCTAAACATATATCACTGACCTTTGGGAGAAATCACACATTGTATCTGACTGAGAGGTGTCAGTTCAGCCTGCTTTGCTGAACTTCTGTATTAAATATCTCTGCCCATAATTGTGTAGTCAAACTGAATCAATGTTCATACTGATCCACTGGTTATTAACTTTCCCTTTTTAGTGTAAAAATCACTTAATTTCCTGTTATTGAATGACATTTATGCTGTTCCAGCCTCATTCTGCTTGTTGACTTCAATATTATTCAAACTACATGGTGGTGTCAATTTGTTACCAGTCTTCCCTTTGCATGGATTAAGCTACTTGGCTGAGAAGATTTTGATTTGCCCTCTAGGATGGAACCTTATGCACACAGGTCATATCTGTTTATTTTCAACAGGTGAAGTATCTATCTGTTTAAAACTATCATACTAGTTATCGATTATCTCCACTTCATTGGCAACAAATGTTAGTCCACTTTGAGAGCAAAAAAAGACACACAGTGCTGGAGTGACTCATCGGGTTAGGCAGCATCTCTGCAGAACATGGATAAGTGATGTTTTTGTTCGGGACCTTTCTTTAGACTGATTGCGGTGGGGTGTGGGGAAAATGGAAGACAGGTGGGGCAGGACAAAGCCTGGCAAGTGATAGGTAGATACAGGTGAGGGATGCTTCCGATAAGCAGATGGTTGGACAAAGACCAGAGTCGAAGAGATAGAAAGTGTGAGGTAAGGATAGGTGAGAATTGTAAAGCTAGAGGAATAAATATTGGTGGAAGGGGATGGGAGAAGGGGAAGAGGAAAGATGGGGAGGGGGTGACTGAATCAACAAGTTGCAACGGGGCTGGTCTCTGCAGAAGATGGAAAGTGGTGTGGATGGGAAAATGTGACTGGTGGTGGTCTCACATTGAACATGGTGGAAATGTGAGAAGATGATGTGTTGGATGGAGAGGCTGATGCAGGGAAAAGTAAATGACCAGGGGAACTCTATCTTTGTTCCGACTGGGGAGAGGGGTAGTGAGAGCAGAACTTCGGGATGCAGAGGAGTTGCAAATGAGGGAGCCATGCATGAAAGCAGGGGGGGCAAATAATGTTTACCAAAGGAAGAGAACCTCTCGGATGTCCTTGTAAGAAATGCCTAATCTTTTGAGCAGATGCGGCAGAGACAGAAAAATCGAGAGTAGGGGATAGCGTTTTTTTTACAAGAGGCAGGGTGAGAGGGGGTGCAGTCCAGATAACCGTGGCAGTTGGTAGGTTTGTAATAGATGTCAGTCAATAGTCTGTTTCCTCTGATGGAGAAGCAAAAAAAACGAGCAAGGGGAGAGAGGTGTCAGAGATAGACGAAGTGAATTTGAGGGTTGAGTGGAAATTAGTGGTAAAATTAATGAAATCGACAAGTTCTGCATGGATGCAGAAGGCAGTCATGACGCAGTTGTCAATGTAGTGGAGAAAGAGTTGGGGGATGGTGTCAGTGTATGTTTGGAACAAGGAATCTTCGACCTGTTTGGAACCAGCAGATCTGTTCCCATAGCTGACTTCCAAAGCTGAGTTTGTGAGCCGGTTCTTTGGCCCCATGGCAGCCAAGGCAGACCTTTCTAGCACCGTTCGACTCCTCAGGGAGGCCGTGACCTCTGTTGGTCTGGCAAAACAAATAAATCCAGTGAGACTCTGGAACCAAATGTGCCAGGAACTCGGCAGTGAACCTGTCACTGGTTCTGCAGTGCTCAGGCCAGAAAGAGGACAACGTTGCTGCATCGGGACAGATGTTTAATTGTATAATACTCACGAGCAACAACAAAAAAACTGCTGAAGGAACCCAACAGGTAGAGCATCTGTGAAGGTAAAGATCCTTCACAGATGCTCTTAAAATGAAGATTAAGAAGGTAAAGAAGGTAAAGATTGTGACCCAAAATGTCCACAATATTTTCACCTCCTCAGAATGCTGCTTGTTTAGTACGGGTGTCAGAGATTATGGGGAGAAGACAGGAGAATTACGTTAGGAGGGAGAGATAGATCAGCCATGATTGAATGGCGTAGTAGGCTTAATGGGCCGAATGGCCTAATTCTACTCCTATCAC
Organism: Malacoraja senta; assembly: GCA_038087875.1. NCBI lineage: Eukaryota > Metazoa > Chordata > Chondrichthyes > Rajiformes > Rajidae > Malacoraja > Malacoraja senta. The sequence goes on from JAXLNO010000992.1 coordinate 23,275, forward strand.
TTGTGATCTATTACTTTTGATTCCAGAATTCCAGTTTCCAGAAGGATTTGCAGAATGTATTGTGCCTGAGTATCATCACAAATTGCCTGAGAGGATTATGTAACTTTCCACTCTATCCAATGGTGCCGTGTTTAAATGATTTTACAATTTCTTTATCACCTCGTAACCCGTGTCGCTCGTGCAAGATTAGTTGTGTGCCCCTTTAAGGAATGAACCATGTGAACAATTGTGCTCTGTATACATTGGTACAATTTAGAGGAACAATGCCTCCCTGTACAAAAACGTGTGCTTATCTGTGTTTGGTAAGCACACAGGGGAGAAATAATGCATGGCTCTCCGTGAGTACTTATGTTCAAAAAGCACTTTGCTTGCTTAATCTACCATTTTACCAGCTTTCCAGCATTGTAAAAAATGAAGATGCACATCAAATTGAACATTTGTGTGCTGTCATATCTGCTGAAATGGCACATGCATCTACGCCTATCGCTGTTAGCAAGATTACTTTTTTGGCATTGCTATATGACTTTGTTCTGAGCAGGCATATTTTCCAATCCAATCCTCTCAATCATCCTCTTGATCAATCTCAGTGGGGTTTTATTTTTTTGCCTTGAAAAACATTTGTATCTATGCTATACAAAATTAGAACAGTTTCTTGCTTTAGCTTAAGTGCCAAGGCTGTTAACATGGCCATTTATTTGTATGTGCTCCCATTGTGCACCACTTCTGCTTTCACAAGGCTCACACTGGGTGATCTGGATCCACTGGGCCTTTATTCCCCCTCTGCTCAAGTACTCTCATTCCAAACCTGCATGCTTCAGTCACTGTGACCCAGCCAGTTGTTTAATAACTTTTTTATTTTCATAACCTAGATTCATTTTCATTCTTTCCTCATCACCAGCATATTCATTTCCCCCTTGCATGTTCCTAAATCATGAGTGCAAAAGCATGTAAGATGTGCAAATAAAATGGGTACAAATCATGGTGAGAACTGAAAGGTGTTGTGTTGATTCAAGATCCTCTTGGATTGGTCACTGCATGTAATGCTACATGCATAGCTTGTTCCTCATGCAATGATGGCATACTATTTACATGTGGCACAGAGGGGAACTTGTAGATGGTGGTGCTGTGTTGTATGTACTGGTCTATTTGGTTGAGGTTGTGGGTCTGGGAAGTACTGGCAGAGTAACCCAGGTGAGTAACTGCAATACATCTGGGTTACTCTGCCAGTACGGTCTGAAGAAGGGTTTCGGCCCGAAACGTTGCCTATTTCCTTCGCTCCATAGATGCTGCTGCACCCGCTGAGTTTCTCCAGCATTTTTGTGTACCTAACTGCAATACATTTGTTGACCAGCGGTCGGTAGTCAATGAGAGTGTGGGGGAACAGCCATGAGGGGGGGGGAAGGGGGAGAACAATGGAGGACCCGGCATGGGGGGACAGCCATGAGGGAGGAGGGAAGAACAATGGGGAGTGAGGGGAGGGGAGAGGACAATGGGGACCCAGTGTGGGGGAACCCCTATTGGGGAGGGGGGGGGGGCGGAGTACAAAGGAGGAGCCAGCATATTTTGTAACTTTGTCCATGCCGCAGGTGGCTGCTATTTGCATACATTGGGTATGGAAGCCAAGAATTTCACTGTGCCTTGTCACATGTGATAATAATGTATTCCATTCCATTTTGCAAATGGTGTATTCTGCAACCACTGTGGTGTTGGTGGTGAACGGACTGTATGTTCTTTCTGGTGGATGGGGTGCTTGATCCCAGAAGGTGTCAAGCTTCCTAAGTGATGCTGGGACGGCAAACGTCCAGGCAAATATTCCATCACACACCTCGTGTGTGCCCTGCCGAAGGTCAAAAGGTTTTGGGGGTATCAGGAATTATGTCAATCAATGCAAGATACCCAGATACTGACCTGATTTTAGTGGCCACAGTCTTTTGCCAATTTAATTTCCCATTCAGTGATGGCCTCAGAGTGCAACATTTGATAATGGTAAAGAATGTTCAAGAGTAGCTGGTTTCACTGTTTTCAAATCTGCAGGATTGCAATGAAAATAATTTTGCGCCTTGCATTGCAGCATTTAAAAAGACCAAATTCTCAGATCAATCAATCAATGCAGATAAAGGTCCTTTACAACTTGTCTTTTTCAAACAACACTCTCTATCCCAAAAATCAAGATACAGAGAAGACCCTGAAAGTCATGAATCTGAGGAAAAACCTCTCACGACAGATCCCTGCGGAGCTCCACTGATCACTCACCTCCAGCCAGAACAACTCCCTTCCACCACATCCCTCTGCTACTATGAGTAAGCTTGTTCTGAATCTAAATGACCAAGTCATTTTGCATCCTGTGTACCTTAATCATCCAGATCAGCCTACCATGAACAACCTAATCAAATGTCTTACTAAAATCCATTTGACAACTTTCACTGCCCCACCCTCATAGATTTTTCTTTGTCAACTCCTCAAATCTTAATTAAGTTTGTTAAGACATAGAAACATAGAAACATAGAAAAATAGGTGCAGGAGTAGGCCATTCGGCCCTTCGAGCCTGCACCGCCATTCAATATGATCATGGCTGATCATCCAACTCAGTATCCTGCACATGCTTTCTCTCCATACCCCCTGATCCCTTTAGCCACAAGGGCCACATCTAACTCCCTCTTAAATATAGCCAATTAACTGGCCTCAACTACCTTCTGTGGCAGAGAATTCCAGAGATTCACCACTCTCTGTGTAAAAAATGTATTTCTCATCTCAGTCCTAAAATATTTCCCCTTTATCCTTAAACTGTGACCCCTTGTTCTGGACTTCCCCAACATCGGGAACAATCTTCCTGCCTCTAGCCTGTCCAACCCCTTAAGAATTTTGTAAGTTTCTATAAGATCCCCCCTCAATCTTCTAAATTCTAGCGAGTACAAGCCGAGTCTATCCAGTCTTTCTTCATATGAAAGTCTTGACATCCCAGGAATCAGTCTGGTGAACCTTCTCTGTACTCCCTCTATGGCAAGAATGTCCTTCCTCAGATTAGGAGACCAAAACTGTACGCAATACTACAGGTGTGGTCTCACCAAGACCCTGTACAACTGCAGTAGAACCTCCTGCACATGACCTGCCTGCAAACATAGCCAAGCTGACTGTCCCTAATTTGCACATTGTCTTCCAAATGTGAGTCAATCTTACCTTGAAGAATCCTATCCAATAGCTTCTCTACCACTGAGCATCCTATCGTTTCCTGGATTATCTTTACTTCCCTTCTTAAACACTGGAACAACATTGGCTACTCTCTCGTTATCTGGGACCACACCTATTTTTAGAGAAGATGCAAAGATTCTTCTCAAGTCCCCGCAATTCCTCTCTTGCGTCTCTCAATAACCTGGGATAGATCCACCTGAATGGTTTTTAATCTTCATCCACCTTAATGCTCTTCAAAATGCTGTAGTGGTCATTTGGCCTGTTTTGCATGTCATTGAGGATGACATGTGCCTTTAAACTTTAGACTGCCCGTTATATTGTGGGTGGGATCTATGACGTGTTTTTGGACGTGTTTGGAGCTTAGATGCTTGCGCAGAAGTTTAGTTTTTAGATTAGTTTGGAGAGACGATGGGGAAGGTTAACCCTTCTACCATGCGGGATCATGCGGGCCATGCGGGCCACATGCCAGATCTTGCCAGTGTTACGGAGACACGAGGAGTTTTCTTTCTTTTTTTTTATTTTTTATTATTTTTTTATTTTTATTTATTAGAAGTACATTACATTACAACCACATACATTAGTACTCGTCACTTATATCTTCTTACGATTAATGTACTCCGTTTGTTTTTTACACTGGTAAAAGGAAAGGATAAGATTGAAAGAAAGAAGAAAGTGAAGGAAAAATTGAAAGTGTAGGAAGTGTGACAACAAGACAGAACGAAGACCCTATAAGAACAAAATTAAAAACAAAAGAAAAAGAGTTAAGAAATAGACCCTAGAAAAGAAGGAGAAAGAGAAAGAGGAGAAAGAGAAAAACAAATAGTTTTTATGAGCATTACGGAAATGGGACATACCAACTTTCCAACTATCATCACCCTTTACCTGACCTCAGTTTTTTTTTTTTTAAGGTACCTTTGCACCCTATATTTGTAATAATTCTATAAATGCAGACCACGTCAGATGGAAGTGATCTGGCTTACCTGCCAGGAGGAGTCTTATCTCTTCTAGGTGTAATGTTTCGAACATATTTGAAATCCACATGTTTATAGTTGGTATTGGAGCTTTCTTCCAAAATTTTAGGATTAGCTTTTTTCCAGTTATTAACCCATAGTCTATTAGTTTCTTTTGAAACACATTTAGTTCTGGACCATCTTCCGTTATTCCGAAGATAATCCATTCTGCTTTGGGTATCAGTTTTATTTTAAATAATTTTGTAAAGATTTCGAAAATTTCATTCCAAAATTTTTGAATTTTTGTACAGAAAACAAATGAGTGCGTTATAGTAGCTTCTTGGGATTGACATTTATCACAAATGGTTGATACATTTGGGAAAATTTTATGGATTTTAGTTTTGGAATAATATAATCTATGTAAAATTTTAAATTGTATTTAAGTGTGTCTTACATACGAGGAGTTTTCTAATGTCTAAAGTAATAAGCTGGAGTTCGAAGAAGATTGCAGTAACGAGTCGGAAGAAACTTGGATGTAACTCACTGTTTTCTATCAACAATAAAGCATTTATTCATAAAAAGACTGTGTTTTGAAGCCATATCTGTGAAGAAGCTCTGAAGGTCTCTGTGAGAGAGCTTGCATGTGTTTAGAAGACGCCCCCTTCAACCATTCGCATCCAAATAGCGGCTAGGGTGCTAATTACCTGAAAGATATGAAAATCTGCCGCTACAATCACTTCCTAATTGCCCAAGCATATTAATAATCCTATACACTGTCCTCCATGTTCTTCTCCTTGATGAATATAGATATACATGTTTAATACTTTGCCAACAACATCTCACTCCAAACATAAATTCCCTTATTTATCCTTGAGCAGACTTACCTTCTAGACACAAAATGCTGGAGTAACTCAGTGAGTGACCCGAAACATCTCATATCCATGTTCTCCAAAGATGACACCAGACCTGCTGAGTTACTCCAGCACTTTGTGCATTTTTTTTAAACCAGCGGTTCCTTGTGTTCCAGATATACTTCTCATTTTTGTTTACCCTCTTGTTTTTTTTTATTTTATTTAATCTGATTTAATTTAATTTAATTTCATGGCCCCTTTTGGCTCTTCCAATTGCCCACTTGAACTCTTTCCTAGCTTTATATTCCTCAATAGCCCAGTCTGATTTTATCTTGCTAAACCTTGCATATGCTTCATTTTCTTTTTTGACACAATTTTCAATTTCTTTGGTCATCCAAGGTTCCCTTACAATAAAGAATATACTATAGCTTGCCTTGCCATTGTTGTCCTTCGTCCTTACTGGAACATGCTTGTGCTGAATGACTCCCATATTTATGATGTGGACTTACTCAATAATACAGTAGGTGCTCCCAATTTACTTAATCTATCTCCAACCTAATGGAATGAACCGAAAGGCTTACTTATCTACAATTCTGCAGCATCTGCAGTTCTTTATGCCTAATAATGCTGACATTTCCTTACCACAATTTAGTACCTTCCCCTAAAGTCCAAACCTATCTTTATTCATAACTATCTTAAAGCTTATTGAGTTCTGATCACTCTTCCCCAAATGCTCTTCCACTGAAACACTAGCCACCTGGCCAGGTACTTTATCCAATACAAGTTATTCTCAACGTCGTCTATCCACATATAGTTTCAGGAAACTCTCTTGGATACACCCAACAAATTCTCCCCTGTTTAAGAGTTTTGCACTGAATAAGAAGTCCCAGTCAATATTGGGGAAGTTAAAGTTGCCCACTACGACAAGCCTGTTACGTTTGCATTTTTCTATAATTAGTGTACATATCTGTTCCTCTATCTCTTGCGGGCCTTTGGGAAGCTTATAGTACAATCCCTTCAGAGTGATTGCGCCGTTCTTATTTTTGAGGGTGATGAATCAGTAGAATTCATTGCCACAGATGGCTGTGGAGGCCAAGTCAATGGATAATTTTTTTTTTTAAATTTTTTTTTTTTTTTAATATTTTAATTTTATTAGAAGTGCAATCGTATGGCACCAAAGTGCCTAATATATATTTTCATAATACATTTTATGTACAGCTTCTTATTTTTTATTATAATAAAGAAGAATAAGAAAAAGAAATTAGATAATAAAGGATAGAAAAACGTAAGATATATAGTGTGTGAAAAAAAATGAAATAATGAAAGAAGAAAGTTGAAGAAAAGAAAATAGGAAAAAGAGAGTAAAAAATAAAAAAGGAGTAAGGAGATCATTATTTATAATCTTGACCATCCCTCACCCAGTCCTGAAACAGTTAGCTTCTACGATTATGTTGCACCATATGATTCCAAAAAGACGACAAATGGAGACCAACGCGTTATGAATTGGTCTGATTTATCTATTAGGAGGAATCGCATTTCCTCAAGATGTGCGGTGTCCAACATGCTTGCGATCCACATTTTAAGCGTTGGTATTGGTGTATTTTTCCAAAATTTAAGTATTAATTTTTTTGCTATTATTAAACCATAATTTAAAAATAAATGTTGAGATGAGTTCAATTTATTCCCATCTTCCATTACTCCAAATATAATCATTTCAGTATTAGGTTCCATTCTTATCTTAAATAATTTTGTAAATATTTCAAAAATATCACTCCAAAATCTATAAAGTTTTATGCAGGAAACAAAAGAGTGTGTTATAGTTGCGTTTTTGGGATAGACATTTATCACAAATGGGGGATATATTTGGATAGAATTTATTCAGTCTTGTTTTTGAATAATATAATCTATGTCAAATTTTAAATTGAATTAGATTATGTCTTGCATTAATCGAACATTTGTGAATGTATATCAAGTACTTTTCCCATGTAACCTTCGCAATTTTTATCATTAATTCCCATTCCCACTCTTCTCTAATTACCTCTGTCGATGGTAGGTCTATATTTAAAATACTATTATATAAATATGATATTAATTTTTGTGAGTCAGCTTTAATATTCATTGCTTCTTCCAATAAGTCAGGAGTTATTTTTTGATATCCTTGTATGTATTTCTTCATGAAATCGCAAATCTGAAGATATTTAAAATATTGGTTGTTTTTCAATTTTAATTTTAATTGTAATTGTTGGAATGATAATAGATTTCCCATTTCATACATATCCCCGATCCTTTTAATTCCTAGACTTTCCCATTGATTATATGTTTTATCAATAAGAGATGGTTTAAATAAAGGATTATTCGCTATTGGCATTAACAATGATAAGTTTCTTAATTTTAAGGATAATTGTATTTGTTTCCAAATTCTTATTGTATCATGTATAATTGGGTTCTTCTTATATATTGTGTTGTTCATTTTTTTCGGGGAGAAGAGGATCATTCCTATATTACAAGGAAAACAATCCTCTTTCTCCATTTTTATCCATTCTGTCTGTTGGGTAGAACTGTCCAACCAATAAATTATATTCTTAATATGCACTGCCCAGTAATAATACAAAAAATTCAGGAGTGAAAGTCCCCGACATCTTTTGGTTTACATAAGTGTTTTTTTTAAATTCTATGTGATCTATAATCCCAAAATTAGTAATATTAGAGTCTATTTAAAAAAAAAGTATTTTGGTATATATACTGGTATAGATGGAAATAGGTATAATAATTGTGGTAGAAAGATCATTTTTATGGCATTTATTCTACCTATTAAAACCCCTGTCTCACGGTGCGAGCTGACCCACGAGGTACCCCAAGCTTAAAACAAATTTAAGTCGTGGTAATCACGTACGATTAACGTAGCGGGAACGTCGGAACTCGTGGATGCAACTTAGCGACTCGTGGCGCTAACGGCAGGTACCCGTGACACTTGTTAACTCTTGGAAAAATTCAAACATGTTTAAACTTTTCCACGAGTAAAATGTACTCTTGAGGTTAATATTTGAAACATTGAAACACGTTGTATGAACGTAGTGGCCCGTGCTTTTACCTTAGGGACCCGTGAGTCTACCGTGGGAACTCTTCAACTCAGCGGGCAGGCAGCATCTCTGGAGATAAGGAATGGGTGATGGGATGACATTTCCAAATTGGGGGGGGTGGGGTGGGAGGAGGGAGGGGGGGGTTGGAGGAGAGAGGGTGGAGAGTGGAGGGAGAGGAGGGGGAGACAGATGGGGGTGTCTTCATTCACTAGCGGTGGGTGCCTGTCACTGAAACAGGCAGGTGAGATTTAACATCCACCTTGTGTGTGTGTGTCTCTCTCCCTCCCTCTCACACAGGCTGAGAGACTCTGCCTTTGTGAGTGTACGTCTCTTTCTCCCCCTCCCACACACAGTAAGACCGAGGTAAGTACATCTGTGTCTCCCACATACACAGTAAACTCTGCTTTGTGTGTGTATATACACGTCTACCCCCATTTCTCTTTCTCCCCCCCCACCTCTCTCTTTCTCCCCCTACACACAATAAGACCGATGTATTCTGCTTAGTCTCTCTTCCCTCCCACACACACAGATAGACCGAGGTCCTGTGCGCTCTTTCTCTCTCCCCCACAGTCACGCCGAAGTACACCACACTGCCTCTGTGTCTCTCTCACTCTGTCTCTCTCTCTCTCTCTCTCTCTCCCCCTCTCTCTCCTTCATACAGTCAGAGGTTCACACTGTCTCTGTCTCTCTCTCTCCCCCTTACACACACACACAGACTGAGGTACACACTGCCCGTTGTGTGTGTGTGTCTGCCTCTGTCTCTCTCTCCCACACACACAGTTAAAGGTACTCCACGCTGCCTGTGTGTGTGTGTGTCTCTCTCTCTCTCTCTCTCTGTCCCACCCCCCACACCCACACACAGTCAGTCAGTCAGAGGAACTCCACACTGTGTGTGTGTGTGTGCCTCTGTCTCTCCCTATCACAGTCAGTGAGGTACTCCCCCTGCAGTCCCCCCGCAGTCTCTCCCCGGGCAGGGCGCATCTGCCTCAGGCTGCCCAGGCAATCAGACACGACTCCGGTGGCGGGCTCCATGCACAGCTCCTGCCGGCCGGCTGGGAGCGGCGATGGAGGACAGGGGGAAGTTGGCCACCAGCGGGGCAGTCTCGGCTCTCCATGCAGTCCGAGTCTCGCTGGATCCTCGTAATCCTCTGCCTCTGTCAAATGGGTGAGTTTAACCTGACCACCCCCCCCCCAACCTCCCTCCACCTCAACTCACGCCTGGGCACCAAAGCAGCTCAGGAGGCGAACCCTGAGCTCCGTCTCCCAACAATCTGATATGCGCATCCGTGCACATTCAAAGATTTCATCTCCAGTCTCCCCGCAGTGTGTAGACCTGGCAGTAAATTCAATTAAAATATAGCAAACCTCCACCTGCTGGTCTTCTAACACGTGATGTGTGTTTCAAACACACCATCAGTATAACTGCTCTGGCACTGGAAGGTGCGCATTTTCCCTTTGTAGGTCACATCAATAGATGCAGCCTTCAAAGCCGCAGGATGGAGATGTTGCTTATTAAAACAGACCTTCATTGAAGGTTGGCTCAAGAGTAACTCAGGAAAGGAACTTGTTAACTCGGGAGACGAACTTGGTACATCGCAGAAATGACAGTTAACGGCAAACTTGAGTCATACCCGTGGGAACTTGGTTAAACTCTTGATCATACACTTGGAATCTCGTGCACAACCACGAGTCTTTCACTCGGGGTACCTCGTGGGTCAACTCGCACCGTGAGACAAGGCTTTATTGATAAAGGAAGTGTTTTCCAAAATTTAATCTGCATATTAAGTTTATTTAATAAAGGTATAAAATTTGCGTTGAATAATGCTTTATATTTTCTGGTAATCTGAATACCCAAATATTTAAATGTTTCTGTTGCAATTTTAAAGGAGAACTTCAGTAAGTGTGTAGATTCTTGAGGTTTTAACGTCATGATTTCACTTTTATTCCAGTTTATTCTATATCCAGAAAAGGACCCGAATTCCTCTATTAAATTGTGACTTTGTAATATATAAAAGTATATCGTCTGCATATAATGAAATTTTATTATTTGAGTCCCTAGTATTATAGCCCTGAATATTCGGATGAATTCTTATACTTTCAGCCAAAGGTTGTATCATAAGGGCAAATAGCAGGGGTGATAACGCACATCCCTGCCTATTACCCCTTGATAATTGAAATTTTTGAGATAACATTATTAGTTAATATTCTTGCCATCGGTTTATCATATAATAATTTTACCCATGTAATAAAATTCTCTCTCATATTAAATTTTTGCAGTACTTTGTATAAGTACTGCCATTCTACCTGATCAAATGCTTTCTCTGCGTCCAAAGAAATAATTGATATATATTCTTCCTCCACTTTATGTGAGTACATTATATTAAACAGGCGTCTAAAATTATTAAATTAGTATCTTTTGGGTATAAACCCCGTTTGATCAGGGTTTATCAATTTACTAATATATTTGCTTAATCTTCTTGCTAAAGTCTTTGCTAAAATTTTCTGGTCTGTATTTAAAAGTGATATTGCTCTATATGAGCCCGGATCATCTAAATATTTGTCTTTTTTTGGAATAAGCGTAATAGTTGATTCTGCTAATGTTTCAGGTAGTTTATTTTCTTTAAAAGCGTGAGTATATAAATTAAATAAATAAGGAGTCGTTATCTCATGATTTTTAAAAATAAAATTCATTACTAAAACCATCTGGTCCCGGTGTCTTACCATTTTTCAACGATTTTATTGTTTCACCTATTTCTTCGATTGTAATTTGAGCTCCAAGTTCCTCTTGTTCCAAAAGGTCAAGTTTTGGAAGATTACAATTATCTAAAAACAAAATTATTTTACTATCTATTTTAGTTTTAGATGTATATAAATTTTGATAAAATTGAGCAAATCTGTTATTAATATCTTTAGGTAGTATTAGTAATTCACCTTTCTCTGATTTAATTTTAGTTATAGTATTTTCCTTTTCTTGTTTTTTCAATTGACGAGCTAAAAGCTTATGTGGTTTGTCACCAAAAGCAAAATGTCCCTGTTTTGTAATTTGGAATAATCTTATTACTCTTGCCGATAAAATTCGATTAAGTTTAAATTTCAGTAATATTATCTTATTATGTTTATCTGTAGTGGAATCTTTAGCATTATCTAACTCTAACTGTATAATTTCTTGTTCTAACAACATTTGTTCTGTCTTATTCTTTTTATTTTGAAAAATTTGATATGAAATTATAATTCCTCTAATAAATGCCTTAAAGGTTTCCCATAATAAAGAAGGCGAAGTACCTGCTGTATCATTTGTATCAAAAAAACATTTCATTTGTTGTTTTAAATATTGATAACCTTGTATGTCATTTAAAATATGTGTATTAAACCCCCCCAAAAATTGTTTACCCGGCATTCCCTCTAATCTTAATGAAAATGTCAACTGGGAATGATCAGAAATACTACTAATGTGGTATGTTGGATTAATTGTATATGGCATTAATTTCATATCCACTAAAAAATAATCAATTCTTGAATATGTTTTATGTACCGAGAAGTAAAACGAGTATTCCCTTCCAACTGGATTAGCAGATCTCCATACATCTGTTATATTAGTATTTTTTATATATGTATTTAGAAGTTTAGTCTTAGATTTTAAATTACTCCTCCTTTGTTTTACTGATTTGTCTAGATATGAATCTAAAACACAATTGAAGTCCCCCCGTATTATCACATTTTGGTAATTAAACTCTGATATTATATCTATAAATTTATCAAAAAATTGGGGGTTGTCAAAATTCGGAGCGTAAATATTTATCATAGTTAGTGGGGTTGCATAAATTTCTCCCGAAACTATAATATACCTTTCCTCTTTATCTGATATAGTATTCTTTAATTTAAAAGGTATACCTTTTCGAATAAGACTAGCCGTACCTCTAGATTTAGAAGTAAATGACGAATAGTATGTTTGTCCTATCCACTTCGCCTTTAATCTCATTTGTGTTTGTTGTTTCATGTGGGTTTCTTGTAAAAACATTATGTCACTTTTCAAAGATTTTAGTTGAGCAAAAATTTTACCCCTCTTAATTGGATATTTTTTAAGGCAGAAATAGATAGATTCGTGATTAGTATGGGTGTCAGTGGTTATGGGAAGAAGGCAGGAGAATAGGGTTAGGAGGGAGAGATAGATCAGCCATGATTGAATGGCGGAGTAGACTTGATGGGACAAATAACCTAATTCTGCTCCAATCCCTTATGACCTTATGAGCATTACCCATATTGTCTCAAAAGATAAACCCTCCAGTATGTACTCCTTGAGTGCTGCCATACGATTCTCCTTGATTAGTAAAGCAGTTCTTCCATTTCATTTACCTCCCTCTCTATCACATCTGAAAAATCAAAACCCCTGGGTTATTTATCTGCCACTCCTGTTCCTCTTGCAACAATCTCCATAATGGCTACAACATCATGGTTCGAAGCACTAATGCAAGATCTAAGTTTATCTGCTTTACCGTGATACTTCTTGCATTGGAATAAACGCTACCCTCCAACTCCACCATATTCCTTAACCTCTCCCGGCCTGTCCTTCCTTGTATTCTTTTGAACTTCTACGGATGCACGATAGAACGTTTTCTGACCGGATACGTGTCCGCATACTGCTCTGATTTTGGCTGCCTGTACTTGCAGAGAATGGTGAACACAGTCCAGTCTATGACATGCATGTATCTTCCTTCTATCCTGTAAATAATCATGGTGAGTTGCATTAGGAAGACTGGAATAATCATTAGACAGGCGTGTCACCTTAACCATTCCCTTTTCCCTCTTCTACCTTCTGAGAAGATACAAGAGCTTAAAAGTACAGATATCCAGACTTCTGAACAGCTTCTTCCCCTTATTTGGCTTCTTAGCCAAAAATAATAATATGTGCACATTTCATCTTCTCTGAGCTATACTTCCTCACATCTTGACATCGTCTGAAGAGAGACTCTACATAGTTAGGGAACTGAAATTAATTCGTACCATTTCACACAAGTGCTTGCAAATGGAATTATTGGCATGGACATCATGAGCCAGGGGACTTGTTTCTGCACCAGCTGCCAATTATTTTATACAATACAATTTCATTATTAAATGCTTCTTCAAGCCCATGGAACAGGAACTGAAATATATATTTTTCAATGGCCTGCCTCAGGGTGTAAAATACTTTGGACATGCTACGCTTTTCTGGGTTTAGAATACATCTGAGATTCTACCACAATGAATGCTAAGTATTCTCTATTGATTCATAAATCATATACAAAATAAATTCATAGTATTCCTTATTCATCTGACAGAAGGGGAGATATGAAACTCAATTTAAAAGGAGTCCTTATTAATGCACAAATAACATGGTAAAATGTCAGCTTGCTTTTTTTTGTAGTCAGCTTTGTAGTAGAGTTGAGTTTAGTTTGACGTCATGGTGCCGAGGTGCAGTGAAAAGCTTTTGTTACGTGCTAACCAGTCAGCAGAAAGACAATGCATGATTACAATTGAGCCATCCACAGTGTACAAATACATGATGAAGGGAATACAATGAATAACATTCAGTGCAAGGTAAAGCCAGTAAATTCTGATCAAAGATAGACCGAGGGTCTCCAATGATGTAGATAGCATCTCAGGACTGCTCTCTACTTGTTGGTAGGATGATTCAGTTGCCTGATAACAGCCTGGGAGAAACTGTCCCTGTATCTGGAGGTACGCGTTTTCACACATCTAAACCTTTTGCCCGAAGGGAGAGGAGAGAAGAGGGGGTGGCCAGAGTGCGACATGTCCTTGATTATGCTGCTGGCCTTGCCGAGACTGATAATTCACCATGCCAGATTGTTTGGAAGCGGTCTAGATCTTACCTTTGTCTGAAAGTGGAAAACTGTTGGCCGGTGTGGGCGAGTTGGGCCGAAGGGCCTGTTTCCACACTGTATCACTCTATGACTCTATGTCATAGCGGCCCCTGCAGCCTGTCTGTCTTTTTTTACATTCTTTGTCCAGTTGTATGTAGTTTGTTGTGTTCTTTTTATATTGTTTTTGGTTGCGTATATGTGGGGGGCGGGGGTGGGGAAACTTTTAAATCTATTCCCAGCACGGGAGACCCGACCTTTTTTCTGTCGGGTCTCCGTTGTCGTTGGGGCCTAATACCGTGGAGCGGCCTCCAGCCAGAATGACCTGGAGGCTCCAGTAGCGGAGCCTGCGGACTACTCACCATCTGGACGTGGGGCTGGCCGGCCTCGGAGCGTGAGCGAGCGGCTGCGACCCGACTCCGGAACTCGGAGGCTCCACCACAGGTCCGGTGGACGGGGACATCGGGAGCTCGCGGGTCCCTGGTGGGTGACCGCTTTTCGGAGCTCCCGCTACGCAACTTCTCCCGCCCGAGTCGCGGGGTTGGAACGACCCAGAGCGGGGCCGTACATCGCCCGGCGCGGCTTTAACTGCCGCGGGACATGCCAACGCCCGCCGGGGGGCTCCCACATTAAGATATTAAGACCCGGAGCGGGGCCGTACATCGCCCGGCGTGGCTTTAACGGCCGCGGAACTTACCATCGCCCGCCTGGGGCTTTAACATCGGGAGAAGAATGGAACATAGGGGAGAGAAAACACTTTGCCTTCCATCACAGTGAGGAGGAGATTCACTGTGATGGATGTTTGTGTAAATTGAATTGTTTGTGTGTCGTGTAGAAATTTTTCTTTTTGTATGGCTGTAGAAACAGTTTTATTTGAGCCTCATTTGAGGTTCTAATGACAATGAATAAAAATATTGTATATTGATAGTGAATTGACAGCATATTCTTTCTTTACCTTTTAAATTTCCATGAAAGTGAAAATGAAAAAAGGTGTAAAATCTTTGTTGGTTACTCAGTACCACTTGTTTTACATCATCCTTCTTCGTCCTCCAGTATTGTGCAGCCACACTAATGCACAGAGAGCATCGTCGCTGGAAGATGTCCTCCCAAACCAGTGACTGATAATATTATTACTCACAGCAAGCGATAGTAACAGCTTTGATTAAAATTTGATAAAGTAGTTTAGACCCTTATTTAGTCCATTTCTATTTTCCACTTCCTGGAAGCGTAGTAGGAACAGTCAATTGAAATTGCACTAAACAGTACATCAGGGTTATCACAGAAGTGGCCTGCATTTGGCTCCACTGTGCGAGGTGTGATCATGAGTGCTTGTGACAGAATGAACTGCTGTGACCTGCTTTTTATTACCCTGGGCTCATGTTTTAAAGACAAGTGCCGGAAAAAAAATCCTAAACCACTTGAGCAGGAGCCAGAAAGCCACTACTGATAACATTGTTCTGTGAAATACTGTATTGCAGCCTATTTTTTTTTCACCTTGACAAAATTATATATAATTTTATTTTGCTGTGTGCCCAGAGAAGCGGAATCGTGAAAAAGAGGACATAGCTTGTTAAGGTTCATAGGAACACGAGGGGTAACTTTTACACAGGGTGGTGGATGCATGGAACGAGTTGCCGGAGGAGGTAGTTGGGGCAGGGACTAGCGCAATGTTTAAGAAAAGCTAGACAGATCCATGGATAGGACAGGTTTAGAGGGATATGGGCCAAATGAAGGCAGATGGGACTAGTGTAGATGGGACACGTTGGTCGGTGTGGGCAAGTTGGGCCGAAGGGCCTGTTTCCACGTTGTATGATTCTATGACTCTATAAGTTTAGGTACCTTTAAGAATGTTCCTCTACTGAGTACATGGGAGAAGCAGGCAGATGAAAAAGAAAGTGTGTCAGACGAACTTAAAAATTCATGTAAGCCATTGGGTACTGTCTTCAAGATAAACATTTAAAAAATATAAGAGCACAAATTTGCCTGTTATGTAAGATGCGGCAGTGTGGTGCAGTGGGAGAGTTTTTTCTCACAGGCCACTGAGCTAATAGATTAACTGTTGGCTTGTCTAGACATGTTAAGCAAAGGTGCTGTTTTCTCTTATGCAATGCAATTTTCCAATTATCTAGCTGATGAACTAGTGTGCATAATAGACAAATTTGCCCTCTTTTTTTCACATTACACAAGACCTACCCAAAAAATACAGTAGTCTTCTATTATTAAAGATGTCAATGGCAAGACACTTGGAAAAATCCAAAGTCAATGTGGTTTTGTGAAAGGGATATCCTTAAATAAATGAGGTGTTGTGATTGAAGGAGAACCAGTGAATGTACTATATTTAGGAAGGACCTGCAGACACTGGTTTAAACCAAAGATAGACACAAAACGCTGGAGTAAATCAGCGGGACAGGCAGCATCTCTGGATAGAAGGAATGGGTGACGTTTTGGTTCGAGATCCTTCTTCAGACTGAGAAGACATTCACACCTTACCCTGCCATATCTCTGTGTCTCGCTCTCCCCTGAGAGTCTGAGGAAGGCTAGTGGAATCAAGGGATATGTGGAGAAGGCAGGCACGGGTTACTGATTGTGGATGATCAGCTATGATCACGATGAATGGCGGTGCTGGCTCGAAGGGCTAAATGGCCTCTTCCTGCACCTATTTCTATGTTTCTATTTTTTCTTAGCAGGGAAATAAGTTGTGAATAGGACATTGTGGCCTTTATTGTAAAGGGGTTGGAGTTTAGCAAAAGTGAGGGTTGAATGCAACTGTTGTACAGAATGTTGATTCAGATTAGATTTGTTTGTTGTCATTTCCACAAGGGTGAAATATAATTTGTCCAATAACTAATAGCTAATATTTTCCAGAGTGACTCAGTGGGGGCAGGCTGCATCTCTCGATAGAAGGAATGGGTAACGTATCGAGTTGAGACCCATCTTCAGTCTTGACCCGAAACGTCACCCATTCCTTCTAACCAGAGATGCCTGTTCCGCTGAATTACTCCAGCATTTTATGCCTATCTTTGGTGTAAACCAGCATCTGCAGTTCCTTCCTACTTGCTAATATTTTCTAATTAGCTATTATTTTCTAATACTCAGTGTATCTTCTCTGCACTCTCTCCAATTCCTCCATATCCTTCCTGTAATGTGGTATCCAGAACTACACACAATACTCCCAATGTGGCCTAACACACATTTTATACAGTTGCAACATGAGTTGTCAACTTTTAAACAATACCCTGATAAATGAAGGCCAAACATGCTTATCAGTCTATTTTACCCATTTGTATTGCCATTTTCAGGGAGATATAGACCTGAACCCTAATATCTCTCTGTACATCTATGCTCCTGTTGGATCCAACTATTAACTGTACAATTTATTTACATTTGACCTTACATTTGTCCTAGCAAAATGCAATAACTCACTTGTCCAAATTAAACTCCATTTGTCATTTCTCCACCCATATTTCCAATTGATCAATATCCTGTTGTATCCTTTCCCAAGCGTTCTCATTATCCGCAACTCCACAATTTGTGTTTGTTTTCTTTTTGTTTATTATGTCTTATCTGTGAGTATTGGGTTTACATCCCTGTTCTGCTGCTGCAAGTAAAACTGTTATTGTCGGTACACCTGCCAAATCTCTTCATCTCTCTTTCTCTCCCCTCTCCTCTAATGTGCTCTACTCATAACTCTGCTGCTGAGCTATAATAACTCTCAGTCTAACCCTACTGCAGACCAGCCAATACAACACAATGTGGGAAAAAGGGATGTCTGCATTGTTCAGTTCAAAGTTATCCATGCTCCTTACTTTTCTGGAGATTTGGGGTCAAAGTCTCTAAGTGTTTTCGTAGTTTAAGCAAATATTTTATGATATTTAAATTTTGTTTGAGTAAAAAATGCAGCTTCATCCAGCCCTTACATTGTGGGCTGAAGGACCTGTTCCTGAGCTGCACTGCATCCAGCCCTTGTGTTGAGTGAAAGGATCAATGTTTGATAACGTTATTGGTTTAGTGTGTACATATTGTTACATTAATTCGGAATGAAGCTTAACGTCCATCATGGTCATTGGTTTTCCCTTATTTGGCATTGCCAATGCAAGAGAACCTCCTAGAAATTGTTGGTATCAATCTGTGTTGCAACAACCTACCTTATTATTTCATTACATAACGTAATGTCATGAGAATCTGAAGAGTATGTCTTTTATATTTTAAATCTTCATTATGAATGAGCTTTCCACTACCAATCCAAACTTAACAGTCTGATTCTGGTTGATGTGTAGGTTTGTATGGTGCTTTGAATCTGGGCTTAAAATCAAACAAACCCAACTGCATGCTTAGATCCAAACTATTCTCCAAGTAAAATCTTTTGTGAGTATCTTATAACCAGTGAAATGCTGTGAAGATGTGCAACTCCACTTTTTACTTATTTTAACAATGCAATCACTGAGTTTGTCTCTTTATCAATGTGTTTTGATCGTTCACTGATGCGGAGAATAAAACAATAAAGAGCTTTGTTATGTCGGCTCATAAGTTTGTATCAATACACTCAGAGGAATGCAAGGAATATGCTGACAAACAAAACAATGACATTATCTAGAGTAGATTCAAGGCTGATATTTAATTGTCGTTGTTTCAAGAAGAGGTGCAGTCCAGAGGAAAGATCTTGATGCAAAATGTTGACTAATCATTTCTGTCCCCTTAGGATCAGAGTTTGTATGTTCTCCCCTTGACCATACAGGTTTTCTCCGGGTGCTCTGGTTTCCTCCCACATTCCAAAGACATGAATGTTTGTAGGTTAATTGGCTTCTGAAAATTATCCCTGGTGTGTAGGTTAGAACTAGTGTATGGAGATCACTGGTCGACGCAGACTCGGTAGGCCTTAGGGCCTGTTTCTTCACTTTATCTCTAAACTAAACAAAAAGAAGCTGCCTGACACCTCGAGTTTCTCCTGCAATTAGTTATTAGTTCTAGATCCCATCTTCTGCAGACTCTTGTTTTTCTCCAGCAATAACCAGGAATGACCAAATACTGCAATCAAATTAGTAGAACTTATTACACCTAACATTAAAGCATCATCAGCAATGACCCGAAACGTCACCCATTCCTTCTCTGCAGAGACGCTGTCTGTCCCGCCTAGTTACTCCAGCATTTTGTGTCTATCAGCAAAATGGTGCCAGATGGCAACATATAAATATTTGAGTCAGCTTATAAAACAATTGAATGATTAAAATTTACTAAAGAAATTATTTGGGAAATAACAATATAGGAGACAAAAAAGGGCCATTAAACAGGTTGTCTTTATAATTGGTTGATGAATCTAAAAAACAACAACTTTTATTTATTTTTGTACAAGAATCCTTTGGAATGGTACACCAGGTATTTATAATGATGTTAGGTGGTAGTGTGGAATGCTAAGGGCATGTCCCACGGGCATGCGACTCCATGCGGCAAGCGCGACCTAACCGCAAGCGGGGGCCGCGCGGAGGTCGTGGGGCCGGTCCCACTTTGATCGCCGGAGCCGTATGGAGTTGTGCGGAGCTGGTCCCGACATCGCGCGGGGCTCCGAAAAACTGACACTGTTCAAAGATTCTGTGCGGCAACAGCCTGCCGCCCCGCAGCCGCATCGAGGTCGTGCGCACCGCATTGACGGCCGTGCGCACCGCCTCGACGCTGGACGCAGCCGCATCGAGGCCGTGCGCACTGCCTCAACGGCCGTGCGCACCGCCTCGCCGCCGTACGCACCGTCTTGACGTCACTCGACCTCCGCGCGGCCCCCGCTTCCAATTTGGTAGCACTTGCCGCATGCAGCCGCATGCTGGTGGGACCGGCCCTGTACGGCGATCACTCGACCCCCGCTTGCGGTTGGGTCGTGCTTGCCGCATGGAGTCGCATGCCCGTGGGACAGGCCCTTAAGGAGGATGGAATATCATGCGGAAAGATGTGTCATCCACTTCGAAAAAATAGAAAGACAGAGCGTCTTTTTAAAATGTTAGAGATTTTAACTGTTGATGTTCAAAGGGACTTAGCTGTCCATGTACACAGATCACTGGAAATTATTATGCAGGTTCACCAAGTGATTTGGAAATGGTATAATGGTATAATAAGATTTGAGTGCAAGAATAGAGATGCATTGCTTTTGTTACTATAGAGACCTGGTGAGTCTGCATCTGAAATGTTATGCACAGGGTTGATCTCCTAGCAAAGCAAACATCCTTGAGATAGAGTGGATTTAGCAAAGGTTCACTAGATTGATTCCTGAAATGGAGGGTTTGTCATGTGGGAAAATATTATGGAGATAGGTACTATGCATTTTTTCACACTGCCTAAGAGCTTAATTGTGAAGATGCAGAGTTAAAGTTTCCAACCCGGGATCACAGTCTCAAAATAATAATAATAATAATAATAAAATTATTAATAATAATAATAATAATAATAAAATTATTAATAATAATAATAATAATAATAATATTAATAATAATAATAATAATAATAAAAATAATAATAATAATAATAATAATAATAATAATAAAATTATTAATAATAATAATAATAATAATAAAATTAATAATAATAATAATAATAATAATAAAATTAATAATAATAATAATAATAATACAATTAATAATAATAATAATAATAAAATTATTAATAATAATAATAATAATAATAATAAAAATAATAATAATAAAAATTGTCAAGTATGTATACACACAAGGAATTAGACTTGGTGCTTTGCTCGCACACGGTAGAAACACGATATACACAATATAAAATTAAGAATAGAACATTATAATTTAAGCATATGAAAATAACGTACCAGAGTATGAGTGAAGCAAAGGGGTGGGGTAGTCATTTAAGTCAGATGGGAAGAAATCTTATGAATTTGCTAAGCAAGACAGCTGTGGAGGCTGCATACATTTGATATCAATAAATATTTTAGATATTTTAAAAAGTCATTGAGTATGTGGTTAGCCCAGGAAAGTGGTCTTGAGTTAAGAAATCGGCCATGACCTGATCATTTAGATCAGACAAAATGATCATGTCATGGCTGATGAAGACCTGCATGTAGTAATGCAGTAAACCTCATGGCGGTGGTGTTGGCAGCATGCAAGGTGGAGGTGTCCACCGGCAGCGCAGGCAACCCATCGCTATCCGCTGCCCACATCGACTACAGGGCCCTGTCGAACTATCCTGGATTGGAGCAGCATCGGAGCAGGTGAGGTCGGTCCAGCGCCCGGCGGTTAGTGCCCCGGGGTCATAGGTCGGAGCCATGGGGTCGGAGGTCGGAGTCTTGGGGTCAGATCAGGAGTCCCAAGGTCTGAGGACCGAGGCCGCATAGGGGGGCCACTGTGGACAAAGAGCGACCTGGAGTGGAGGGCCGTCGAGAACAAAGGGGAGGGGTGAACCTGGCATGGGGGGGTACCGAGAACTAAGGGGGTGGGGGGATCAAAAATTAAGGGGTGTGGAGGGGAGGATTATTGGGGCAAAAAAAGGGGTACTTTGTAACTTTGCCGGCACCATTTGCTGGTGACACTTTGTATGCAAAATAAAGCATCTCGCTGTGAATTGTCAGATAACAATAAAGGTATCTAATCTAATCTAAATGGGAGAGAATGTAAGAGAATAGAATAGAATAGAAGAATAGAATGCCTTTTATTGTGATTCAAACAGCTTGGTTTGAATGAAATTGCATTTTCTACAGTAATAACAATTACAAAAAAAAACAAGACCCACACTTAACACAATTTACACAAACATCCATCACAGTGAATCTCCAACACCTCTTCCCTTGTTCTTCTCCCGCGGTCCAG
>JAXLNO010000992.1:45207-66642 GCA_038087875.1 Malacoraja senta
AGGTGAGGACTACCTTCAGGAGACAGAAGAAAAACAAATCTGCAGGCCCAGACAACATCAGCCCAGCAGTGCTCCACCATTGTGCAGCAGAACTGGCCCCTGTGTTCACCAACATCTTCAATACCTCCCTCTGCCAATGTTCAGTGCCCCAGTGCTTCAAACAATCTACCATCATTCCTGTGCCCAAGCCTAACACAACATCCTGCCTCAATGACTACAGACCGATTGCCCTTACATCTGTGGCCATGAAGTCATTTGAACGCATTATTCTCGCTCACCTCAAAACCAGCACTTCCTCCAACATGGACCCACATCAATTTGCATATAGAGCCAACAGGTCAGTAGAAGACACAGTCAACCTGGCCATCCATCACACTCTGCAACACCTGGAAACCGCCAACACTTACGCCCGCATCCTGTTCATGGACTTCAGTTCGGCATTCAACTCCATCAACCCGGTCAAACTCTTCCATACATTAACGGACATGAACATTGACCCCTGCATCTGTCACTGGATCTATAGCTTCCTTTGGAACAGACAACAGAGGGTGAAGATACATAACACCATATCTCACCCTCTGCACCTCAGTACAGGAGCCCCTCAGGGCTGCGTCTTGTCACCCTGGCTATTCTTACTCTACACAAATCAACTCACATCCCAGTATAGTTCAGTCAAAATATATAAATATGCAGATGACACAACCATCCTAGGTCTCATCTCTAACAACAACGAAACAGAATACCGCACTCAAACAAACAAAGCAGTCACTTGGTGCAGAGATAATAACCTCCTACTCAACACATCAAAAACACACAAACTTTTCATTGATTTCAGACATAAGGCACAACCCAAGACCCCCCTACTCATCTCTGGCGAACCCATATCCACCACTGACTCATTCAAATTTCTTGGCACTCACATAAGCAATAACCTCAAATGGAAAATCAATTCAGATCACATCTATAAAAAAGCCAACCAAAGACTTTTCTTTCTCCGTCAGCTCAAGAAGTTCAGAGTGAGGAAACATCTCCTAATCCGATTTTACACAGCCATCATCCAAAGCATGCTCACTTCATCAATAACAGTTTGGTACAGCAGTTTAGACACTCACTCCCGTAATAAATTACAGCGCATTGTCAACAAAGCATCCAAAATCATCAGCACTTCCCTCCCATCAATAGAATCACTCAATCTCAAATGGTCCGTGTCAAGGGTGAAGAAAATCATTTCTGATCCCTCCCACCCAGCTCACCACATCTTCCACCTGCTGCCGTCAGGAAGGCGCTACAGCTCACTGCCCGCCAAAACATCACGATTTAAAAACAGTTTCTACCCATATGCAATTCGAACTCTGAACACTCTATGACAACATCACATAGCCACCTCGTGCATGAACTGTATACTGTATGTTGTTGTGTTTTATTTTATGTTTGACGGGAATCAGCCTATTGTGTAACATCCTGTACTGAACATGAATTCCACCAGCTTGACTGTGTGGTCATTAAATAACTTGAATTGAATTTGAATTGAATCTATGTAAATGGTGAAATCTTCTTTACACATGCGCCACCATTCTGCGAGGTCTTCGTCAAACACCAGGATCTCTGGTTTTCTGAGAGCAGAAGCCATGGTATAACATATAATGGACAAAATAACAAACTGAAATAAAAGCAATATAATTAGGCAAGGAGTTTTCTGACACCATGTCGTTAGGCACTGTTGTTGGAATAACTCAACACGCACAGTGATTAAGATCCAAAGACTTTATTAGCATTACAGCATTATTAGCTTAACACATAACTCTAGACTGGGGAAGAAAGGGTAGGGGGCTTTCTATTAAACTAGTTGGCGGAGCTACAGTATGACTCATAACATGAGTGACACTGATCTACAAGACCCTTCTTCTGAAAACCACCTATTCCTGTTCTGCAGAGATGTTGCCTGTCCCACTCAGTTACTCTAGGTTTTTGTGTCTATCTTTGGTGTAAACCAGCATCTGCATTTCCTTGCTATGCATTTAGTTTTTTAGTTTAGTTTAATTGTCATGTGTACTGAGATACAGTGTAAAGCTTTTGCTATCCAGTCAGAGAAAAAGACTGTACACAAATACAATCACGCTGTTCACAGTGCACAGATAAAGGATAATGGGTACAACATTCAGTAAAGATATAACATTAAAGTCCAATAAAGTCCGATTAAAGGTACTTGTCTCCAATGAGATAGATGGGTGTGTAGGAAGGAACTGCAGATGCTGGTTTAAACTGAAAATAGACATAACATGCTGGAGTAACTCAGCAGTACAGGCAACATCTCTGGAGAGAAGGAATGGGTGACGTTTCGGGTCGAGAAGAGTCTCCGTCTCTCTGGTAACGTTGTCTGCCACGCTGAGTTACTCCTGCATTTTGTGTCTATCAAAGGTAGATGGGCGATCAGGAGCATGCTCTAGCTGATGAGAGGACCATTAGGTTATCTGATAACAACTGGGAAAAAAACTGTCTTTGAATCAGTTAAACAGAACATTATGCAAAAAGGTTGCAAGTGAAAAAATGTAATTTCTCCCATTGATATTAGGCAATGTTAGAATTCATAAGTAGAATAATCAGATGCTCATCTGGAATATTTTAGGTTCCAGGTCATGATCCAGTGTTTCATTTCGGGAGGATAATGCACCTCTTAATTAGAAGAGCATATTTCACAGAAACAATACGAGTGGATAATTTTTATGGAACATTAATGTCCGGAAACAATTAATATAAATTATATTTTATAGCCAACTTTGAAGGGTGTTTGAATGTGTTAAAGCCATTGAGGTCCAGATACAAAGATTATAGACTTTCTCCATCTTACATAGAAACATAGAAAAATCTATATATTACTAAAACTCTGTTTGTTTGTATGCGTGTGTGTGCGTGAGATCCCAAAACCCCGTCAAAATGGTACACGATAGCGCTACAATTTTTGGCCCACCTTACTCATCATTGTCCTGTGATGTAAATGAAATAAGCTTCGTTCAGAATGATGGTATATTTTACAAGTTATTAACATGTTAAACTTTACAAAAATCACTTTTCCACCCACGTTTCCACTTGCCCTGTCCGTGAGCCGCGTTCGACGTCACAATTACGTCACAATGGGATCCTGAATCTCATTTACATTAAAAATCTCGATTTTCGAAAAAGTAAATTCTCCCGTTTTCATAAACATTGTGTTTAGGTTATTTTAAAGAAAAAACACGATTTTCATTGAGATATCATTAACAATTTTAAAAAAATCACGATTTTCATTGTGGGGAGGGGGGTGGGATGGGATAGGGGGGATTTTCATTTTTTTTAAATCGTGATTTTCATTGTGGGGGGGTGGGGGTGGGATAGGGGGAGGTGGGGAGTGGGGGAGTGGGGGAGCAGAGAGATAGAGAGAGAGGAGGGGAAACTGGGGGAGGTGAGGAGGGAGATGGGAAGGAGTGGGATAGAGGCAAAGGAGGGGGGAGTGGGGGTGGGAGAGAGGGGGATAGAGGGAGAGGAGGGCATTGGGGAGGTGAGGAGGGAGAGTGGGGGAGTGGGATAGGGGGAGGTGAGGAGGGAGATAGAGGGAGAGGAGCAGGGTAGGGAGGGGAGAGGGGTTATTGAGGGAGGGAGGGAGTGACTGAGGGTAGGGGAACGGGAAGGAGAGGTGAGGGAGGGAGTGGGGAGGGGAGGAGGAGAGGGGAAAGAAGAGGGAGGGTGATGAGGAGGGGAGGGAATGCTGGGGGTTGAGGGGGAATGGAGGAAGATAGGGTTAGGAAGAGGGATGGCAAGGCACAGTTGGGGAGGGTTGCCATGACTCGCATCACAATGGGAATCTCTGGTGTTACAACGGGAACCCCTAGGCCACACCTGCAGAGTTGGGGCTATGGGTCAGTGGTGGAATATTGCCTTGGGGAACAGGCAGCTGGTTGACTACAAACATAGACACAGACACATGGACACATGGACACATGGACACATGGACACATAGAAAATATGTGCAGGAATATTCCATTTGGCCCTCCAAGCCAACACCGCCATTCAATATGATCATGGCTGATTATCCAGAATCAGTACCCTGTTCCTGCTTTCTCCCCATATCCCTTGATTCCTTTAGCCCAAAAGAGTTATAGTATATCCAACTCTCTCTTGAAAACATCCAGTGAATTGGCCTCCATTGCCTTCTGTGGCAGAGAAATCCACAGTTTCACAACTCTCTGGCTGAAAACATTTTCCATCATCTCAGTCCTAAATGGCTTACCCCTTATTTTTGAACTATGACCCCTGGTTCTGGACTCCCCCAACATGGGGAACATTTTTCCTGCATCTAGCCTGTCCAATCCTTTAAGAATTGTATATGTTTTTATAAGATCCCCAAATAAAATTATTAAGGGATTAGACTTGCACTACCATTAAGATTTAACAGTCCACATCCTGGTTTATTGCTTCCCAATGCAGCCTTAAATATTATGTATTTCAAGCACTTTTTATCCTTATTTATGGGGATTTTAAATCTAGATTGTAATGTTGCATCAAACATATTGGGAGAAGACCATATGATTAATCTCTTTGCAAATATTTTACATAACAATAATGCAAGTCACAAATTTGGGTGAGATATATAAGAACTAAGGAATATTAGAATATAAGAACATAAGGAATAGGAGGGAGAGTGTGCGTCTTGGTCCCTCAAGCCTAACACATCATTTAATATATATATATGGCGGATATACGCTAGACCTCGTCTGCTCTTTAGTGCCAGTTTTCCATAGTCCTCAGTTCGCTGATCATTCAGGAGGAATGTGTCTACTTCCTCTTCTTATCTCGCCTCCATTGGCCTATACACCTCGAATTAAAATTTCTGTCTCCTAATTTTGTAACTTTGTCCCTTTGTTCAGTATTCTCTTGTTTGTTAAAATACCTCAGCGTCTAACCTGTCATGCTCCTCTTGTATGTTTCCATAAAATCACTCCTCATTCTTCTAAAAGAATATTAGAGAATTCCTTTGCTCATTTGTAATTAGAATTAGTCGAGTGAAAATCTTTTGGACTGTATATCCTTTCTTAAGCAATGAGTCCAAGGTGGTGCACAGTGCTTAAGGTGTGGACCTCACCAGAACCCTATATGAATGTAACAATATTTCGTACAATATGTTATATTTAGAAGAAGATCATAGAACTCTACACCAGCGGAATGGGTCCTTTGGCCCAGCATGTTTGCACCGAACATGATGCCTAGCTCAACTGATCTCGTCTGCCTGCAAGTGATCCATATAACCCCCCATTCCCTGCAAATTCATGTGCCTATCTAAAAACTTCTTAAATGCCACTGTCATATCTGCCTCCACCACCACCACTCCTGGCAATGCATTCCAGTCCCCCACCACCCTCTGAGTACTTGCCCCATGCATCTCCATAATATTTTCCCCCTTTCACCTAATGCTGTGTCCTCTAGTGTAGGACATTTGGCCCAGAGTCCTCAACACTCTTCATATGTCAACCCTTCATCACTGGGATCATTCTCGTAAACCTCCTTTGGACCCCTCTCTAATATCAGTACATCCTTCCTCACATGTGGGGCACAAAACTGCTCACAATATTCCAAATGTGGTCTGATCATAAAGTCTCAGCATTACATCATAGAAACATAGAAAGATAGCAAATAGGTGCAGGTGGAGGCCATTCGGCCCTTCGTGCCAGCACTGCCATTCATTATGATCATGGCTGATCATTGCATTTATCGTTACATCGTTGCATTTATATTCTAGTCCTCTCGAAACATTGCATTTGACTTCCTGACTACTGACTCAACTTGCAAATCCAGAACTCCCAAGTTCCTTTGCAGCTCTGATTTCTATATTCTCTCCCCATTTAGAAAAGAGTCTCTGCCTTTATTCCTTTATTACTTCCACCAAAGTGCATGACCATGTACTTTGCCTTGCTATAGTCCAACTGCCACTTCTTTGCCCACTCTCCCAACCTGTCCAAGTCCTTCTGCAGACTCCCTATTTCCTCAGCACTACCTGCCCCTCCACCTGTCGTCCGAATCATCCAAAAACGTAGCCACAAAGCCATCAATTCCATCGTCCAGATCATTAACATATAACGTGTAAGGTAGCGGACACAACACCGACCCAGATGTGGAATACCACTAGTCACCGGCAGCCAACCTTAAAAGACCCCATTTATTCCCACTCTTTGCCTTCTGCCAAACAGCCAATCTTTAAAATATGCCAGTACCTTGCTTCTAATACCAAGGACTCTTATCATGTTTAGCAGCTTATCAAAGGTCTCCTGAAAATCCAAATAAACAATATCCACGAACAGTCCTTTGTCTATCCTGCTTGTTACTTCCTCACAGAATTCCAACAGATTTGTCAGGCAAGATTTCCGCTAGTGTTCAATAATAGTAACTTCAATAATATCTAATGAACTCTAAAATCTTACGAACCACTAAAGTCAAGCTAACCGCCCTATAATGTTCCTTCTTTAGCCTTGCTCCCTTCTAAAACAGTCGAGTTGCATTTGCTATTTTCCAGTGCTATGGAACCCTTCGTGACTATCGTCATTCTATGGAAGATTATTATTAATACCTCCACAATCTCTACAATTACCTCTTTCAGAACATTGGGATGCAGTCTAGCTGGTCCACCTTCCGATCTTCTGCACTCATTTCTGCCCCCTGAATTTTGGATTTTTGGCATCTTGCTGGTGCCTACCTCAGTGAAGACTGACTCAAAAATCTCACTCGCCCAAGTACTGTTGGGCGAGTCTGGAACCAGGGGCCACAGTCTTCGAATAAAGGGGAGGTCATTTAAGACTGAGGTGAGAACAAACTTTTTCACCCAGAGAGTTGGGAATTTGTGGAATTCCCTGCCACAGAGAGCAGTGGAGGCCAAATCACTGGATGGATTTAAGAGAGAGTTAGATAGAGCTCTAGGGGCTAGTGGAGTCAAGGGATATGGGGAGAAGGCAGGCACGGGTTATTGATAGGAAATGATCAGCCATGATCACAATGAATGGCGGTGCTGGCTCGAAGGGCCGAATGGCCTCCTCCTGCACCTATTTCCTATGTTTCTATGTTTCTATGTTTCACCCAACATTCTTTGTTTCCCCTCTACTAGTTCTCCAGCATCATTTTCCAGCTGTCTAATGCCCACTTTTTCCCTCTCTTTTTATTTATATATCTGAAAAACACTTTTGATATCCTCTTTTATATTATTTGCTAGCTTACATAAGCTATATATAACGTTTTCTCCCCTTATTGTTTTTTTAATTGCCTACTGTTGGTTTTAAAAAACTTCCCAATCCTCTAGCTTTCTTCTAATCTTTGCCATATTCTCATTTCTTTTTATGCTGTCCTTGACTTCCTTTGTCAGCCACTGTTGCCTCTTGGTATTCTTCTTCTTTGGGATGTAAATATGTTGTACGAGGTTCACAAGGTTAATTCCCGGGATGGCAGGACTGTCAAATGTTGAAAGAATGGAGCGACTGGGTTTGTATACACTGGAATTTAGGATTAGAGTGGATCTTATTGAAACGTATACGATTATTAAGGGATTGGACACGCTAGAGGCAGGAAACATGTTCTCGATGTTGGGGGAGTCCAGAACCAGGGGCCACAGTTTAAGAATAAGGGAGAGGTGAAAATATTTCCAATTGTTCACATTTAGAACGGAGATGAGGAAAAACCTTTTCACACAGAGTTGTGAATCTGTGGAATTCTCTGCCTCAGAAGGGAGTGGAGGCCAATTATCTGGATGCTTTCAAGAGAGAGTTAGATAGAGCTCTTAAAGTAGCAGTTAAGGGATATGGGGAGAAGGCAGGAAAGGGGTACTGATTGTGGATGATCATCCATGATCACAGTGAATGGCGGTGCTGGTTCGAAGGGCCGATTGTTATCTTCCAAATTTTCCCAGAAACTTCTGCCACTGCTGCTCCAACCCCGTCCAATTATTTAGCCACCTCCTCCCTCATGCCTCTGCAGTCACCTGTACTCGGTCACGGTGGCACAGCAGTGGAGTTGCTGCCTTACAGTGAATGCAGCACCGGAGACCCAGGTTCGATCCCGACTACGGGTGCTGCCTGTATGGAGTTTGCACGTTCTCCCTGTGACCTGCACGGTTTTTCTCCAAGATCTTCGGTTTCCTCCCTCACTCCAAAGACGTACAGGTTTGTAGGTTAATTGGCTCGGTAAATATAAAAATTGTCCCCAGTGGGTGTAGGATAGTGTTAATGTGCGGGGATAGCTGGCCGGCGTGGACCCGGTGGGCCGAAGGGTCTCTTTCCGCGCTGTATCTCTAAACTAAAACTAAACCACTCAATACCGATACATTCAATTTCTGCTTTTCCATCTCAAAGTGCAACTTACGTTCTATTATATTTTCATCTCTGTCTCTTAGGGGTTCCTTCACCTTAAGCTTCCAAATAAAATCTAGTTCATTGCACAACACCAAATACAGAATTGCCTTTTCCCTAGTGGGTTTCATAAGATCATAAGAGATAGGAGCAGAATTCGGCCATTCAAGTCCACGCCATTCAATCATGGCTGATCTATCTCCCTCTTAACCCCATTCTCCTGCCTTCTTCCCATATTCCCTGACACCCACACTAATCAAAAATCTATCTATCTCTGCTTTTAAAATATCCACTGACGGCCTCCACAGCCTTCAGTGGCATAGAATTCCACAGATTCACCACCCTCTGACAAAATAAATTCCTCCTCATCTCCTTCTTAAAGGAACATCCTTAAATTCTATGACCTCTAGTCCTAGACGCTCCCACTGGTCGAAACATCCACTCCACATCCACTCTATCCAAGCCAAGGGTTTGACCATCAGCTGCTCTAAAAAGCCATCGTGTAGGCATTCTACAAATTCCTTTCCTTGGGATCCAGTACCAACCTGGATTTTTCCAGTCTACCATATTGAAATCCCACATGACCACTGTAACATTGCCTTTCTCAGATGCCTTTCCTATCTCCTAATGAGTCATTTGTACCCAACATCCTGGCTACTATTTGGAGGTCTGTGTGTAACCCCCATCAGGGTTTTTTAAGCCTTGCAGTTTCTTGACACGAATCCACAATGATTCTGCACTTCTGATCCTATGTTGTGTCTTCTAAGGATTGAATTTCATTCCTTACCAATGGAGCCGCCCTTCCCGTCTACCTGTCTTTTTGATAGTATGTGTATCCTTGGGTTTTCGGCTCCCAGCTCTGATCCTCTTTCAGCCACGATCCTGTGATGCCCTCTCAGTGCTGCACTCATCTACAGTCTTTTTCTATTTTGATAACAATCTGTATTTAAATCCCACTTATCGAAGATACTGGAACTTAATTGTGTGATTCAGGGGATTTGTCTTTCTTCCCAAAAACCCTTTCTGGCTTAAGTCCTCCCTCCCACCACCTCCAGTTTAAATTCCAATTTGGAATATTTTGGAGGACCAAGAAACCAAGAACCAAGAAGTACTGCCCCTGCCAGAATTCTAAGTGGACAGTTCTGTCCAGTGAAATTTTATCCTGTGAATTGTATCCTGTGAATCCACAAAATCTATTGCTTAGAGAGAAATGTATCTCAATAAAAAGAGGAAATCTGCCATTTATCAAGTTAAATGGAGAAAACAGATGATATTTAATGGGGGAAAACATGAATGATGTAGTATCAAGATGGAAATTTGGTTATACAAAGAAAGGGATGAAAACACTGTTACTGCGGTCTAATGCAGTGGTAGAGATGGCAGGGTGGGTGTAAGGAATCACACAGTTTAGACTTTAGAGATACAGTGTGGAAACAGGTTCTTCAGCCCACTGAGTGTGCACCGACCAGCGATCACCCTGTACGCTAGCACTATCCGACACAATAGGTACAATTTAACAATTTTACCAAAGCCAATTACACCTACATTCCTGCATGTCTTTGGAGTGTGGAGGGAAACCAGAGCACCCGGAGGAAACCTACGTGGTCACAGGGAGAATGTACAAAGTCCAAACAGAGTCTACCGCTGCGCTATTGTGCCGTCCGAGCTACTTGTGGTATTTACAATAGAAAATTGTAGAAAAGTTGTAGAAAAATGAGGCCAGTTCGGATAAACTTATGGAGCTGTCAGGCCTTACCTAGTGCAAAACAAAGCTCACTAAAGACAACTATCAAAATATTTCCAATTATTCACAGCAGCATACTCTATAAGTAAATTAAGTAAAGTAAAATGAAGTAATCTGAAAGTAAGCCTGCAGGTACAGCAGGCAGTGAAGAAAGCAAATGGCATGTTGGCCTTCATAACGAGAGAATTTGAGTATAGGAGCAAGGAGGTCCTACTGTAGTTGTACAGGGCCTTGGTGAGACCATACCTGAAGTATTGCGTGCAGTTTTTGTCTCCTAATTTGCTGAATGGCATTCTTGCTATTGAGGGAGTGCAGCGTCGGTTCACCAGGTTAATACCCGGTGACTGACATATGATGAAAGAATGGATCGACTGGGCTTATATTCACTGGAATTTAGAAGGATGAGAGGGAGTCTTATATACACATGTACAATTCTTAAGGGATTGTACAGACTAGATGCAGGAAAAATGCTCCCCGATGTTGGGGGAGTCCAGAACCAGGGGTCACAGTTTAAGAATAAGGGGTAGGCCATTTAGGACCGAGATGAGGAAAAAGTTTTTTGCCCAGAGAGTTGAGAATCTGTGGAATTCTGTGCCACATAAGGCAGTGGAGGCCAATTCACTGGATGTTTTCAAGAAAGAGTTAGATATAGCTCTTAGGGCTAATTGAATCAAGGGATATGGGGAGAAAGCAGGAACGGGGTATTAATTTAGGATGATCAGCCATGCTCATATTGCTGGTTCGAAGGTCCGAATGGCCTACTCCTGCACCTATTTTCTATTTATCTCTGTCAATTCCTAGCTGTTCAAGTAACTACTGCTCAAATCAATAATTTGCACTGCAAAATTGTCTTTTCAGAATAAGTGAGCTCTTTTACCAAGAAGTTGATTGAAGAGCTGGTGACATTAACACCTTCTCCTCTCAATGGTCAATGTTGCTTTATTGTTTCTCATATGTAATTGCTCAGTAAAATTCTTTCTGTCCTGGGCTTCCTCCGTTGCCAGAGTAGGGCCACATGCCAACTGAGAAATAACATCTCATATACTGCTTCAGTAGCTTACATCCCAACAGTATGAATTTTGAATTTTCCAATTTTTGGTAACATCCCCACCTCCCTCTCCCCTTCCTCTTTCATCAGCCACCCCCCCCCCCCTCCTCCACCAAGTGTGCATTCATTTTACCCATTATCCCACACTCCCCTTTCTCCCCCCTCCCCTTTCTCCCACCTACCCCACATCCCCATCCACTTCCATCTATTTCTGTCCCTCTGGCTTTACATTCTACTTCAGGCCCTGTCCCACTTACATGTCCTTGGCACGCAAATTACGCGACCTCGTGGTCGCGTTGAGCCGAGACGGTCCCGCGAAGGTCGGGCGCGATTCCATGCGTACGCACAGCCGTCTGGAGCGCGTGACGTCATTTGAGGATGGACACAATGCTGGAGTAACTCAGCGGGACCGGCAGCATCTCTGGAGAGAAGCAATGGGTGATGTTTCGGGTCGAGACCCTTCTTCAGTCTTGACCCGAAACGTCACCCATTGCTTCTCTCCAGAGATGCTGCCAGTCCCGCTGAGTTACTCCAGCATTTTGTGTCTATCTTCAATTTTCTTGGCCCCGCTCTTTTTTTTTTTTTTTTTTCCGTAAATGTTTTTTTTATTAGAATTTTAAACAAAAGTACAATTTACAAGGAAGGGTAGAAAGCTCACACAATTTAAAAAACATTTACACAAAACTATCAAATTAAAATATTAACATTTTTATCTATAATATATTCAACCTCCTGCGGTGACCAGCGTTCACAGAAGGCCTCCACAGTCCCCGTGGACACCGCGTGTTCCCTCTCTAGGGACACGCGGGCACGGACGTAACCCCGGAAAAGGGGCAGGCTGCCGACCGCTGTGCGGCCATCGACCGCCCGCTGCCTGGACCCGCGAATGGCCATCTTGGCCAGGCCCAGAAGCAGTCCGACAGGGAGACCCCCTCCTCCCTCCCGACCCTCCCCCCCCTGCTTAATAGCGTTGGACTAAAATGTAGCCAAAACTTGAGGAGCAGCCCTTTCAGATACTCGAACAGGGGCTGCAACCTCTCGCACTCTATATACACGTGGAACACGGTCTCTTCCTCACCGCAGAAATGACACGCAGGGGAAGAGTCCGTGAACCGGCTCAAGTACCTATTACAGGCCACGGCTTTGTGCAAAACTCTCCACCCCAGGTCCCCGATGTAAAGGGGGAGGACTCCCTTGTAGAGAGACCTCCACTGGGGACCGCTCCCCTCGTCAGGTGGTAACACGGACCGCCAGGGTGTGTCTGGACGGAAGACGAGAGCGAGGAAGTGGAGAGTGTGCAAGAGCAGCCTGTACATTACACGCCTTCCGCGCCATGGAATGGCACACTGGGCATCTCAGAAAGGCGGCTCATGTTGCATGGGGCCGGCTCTCGGGGAGGGTCCCGGGCCATGGGCCCTATGAACAATTCCGACTGAGCGGGGGTAAGCTCGTCCGGAATCGCTCCATGCACACGCCTCTCCTCGACACCCACCGTCACAGCCACGACATCCCCCTCCCCCTGAGGAGCAGGGCCCTGGCTGAAGGTGACCAAATTCCTGGCCTTCAGGAGTTCACGGTAAAAGCCAGGCAATTCCCGCCTAGCGCGTCGACTCATGCCCGCTACCCGGAGCCGGGAGCCCTCCTGAAGGCACCGCCTCTGACGGAAAAAGTACGTCGCCAGCACGTGCCATTTAGGAGGGTAGTCCGAGTAGACGTACCTCCGCAGGGTCCTGAGTCGGAGAGCCGCCACCTGGGTACGAATACAGACCAGCGCCTGACCACCCTCCTCCAACGGGAGACTCAGAACCCCAGCAGAGACCCAGTGGTTCCTCTCCCCCCAGAAGAAGTTGACCAATCTCCTCTGTAACATGGTTATAAAATAAGAGGATGGGACCATAGTGGCCATCCGGTACCACAGCAGAGAGGCCACCAGCTGGTTTATAACTACAGCCCTGCCACGGTAAGAGAGCACACCAAGTAGGCCTGACCAACGTCCCAGCCGGGCGACCACTTTCGCCTCCAGCTCCTGCCAGTTCGCCGGCCACCCCTCCTCAGCGGGACTCAGGTAGACCCCCAGATAGAGGAGGTGCGTGGTACTCCACGCAAAACCTGCCATCTCCTCCGGCAGGGAGTCCACCTGCCACCCACCCATCAAGAGACCAGAACACTTCCCCCAGTTGATCCTGGCGGAAGATGCAGCCGAGAAAACCTGCTGGCACTCACGCATCCTCCGCAGGTCAACAGGGTCGGTGAACATCAGAAGGACATCATCGGCGTAGGCCGAGAGAACCACCTCCATCCCCGGCCCCGGTAAAGCCAGGCCTGTCAACCGCCTCCGGAGAAGGCACAGGAAAGGCTCGACACAGATGGAATACAGCTGGCCGGACATGGGACATCCCTGACGAACCCCCCTCCCAAAGGGAATGGGGGCCAACAAAGAGCCGTTGACCTTAACAAGGCATTCTGCAGCAGTATATAACAGTCGGACCCAGGCCACAAAATGCGGTCCAAATCCGAACACCTGCAGAGTCCCAAGAAGGTAGTCGTGCTCCACCCTGTCAAACGCCTTCTCCTGGTCGAGGGAGAGAAAGGCGACCGACTGACCAGCCCCCTGGGACAGATGGATCAGGTCCCGGAGCAGATGGATATTGTCCTGGATGGACCGGCCCGGGATTGTGTACGACTGGTCAGGGTGGATCACCTGGGACAGCACGGGACCCAGGCGATTCGCCAATGCCCGTGCAAAGACTTTATAGTCCGTGCTGAGGAGAGAGACCGGGCGCCAGTTCTTCAAAAGGCGAAGATCGCCCTTCTTGGGCAGCAGGACAACAACTGCCCTGCGCCAAGAGAAAGGCATCTCCCCGGTCGCCAGGCTCTCCCCCAGGACCTTCATATAGTCGCCCCCCAGGACATCCCAGAAGGCTCTAAGGTACTCCACAGTCAGCCCATCCAGCCCTGGAGACTTGCCCCTCCTGAGCTGGTGCAGGGCACCAGTCAACTCCTCCAGAGTTAGGGGATCATCCAGGTGTTCAGCCACATCATTGCACACAGCGGGTAAGCCCTCCCACAGGACTTCTTGCGCCTCCCCACTCGATGTGCCAGCTGAGAACAGAGTCCTGTAGAACGACCGAACTGAGGCACCAATGCTCTCTGGATCTGTGACAGAGGAGCCATTATCCGCAAGCAACTCTACAAGCTGCCTGCGGGCTCCTCGCCCCTTCTCCAGAGAAAAGAAAAAGGGGGAGGCGCGGTCCGGGTCGTGCAACATCTGGACCCGCGACCTCACATACGCACCCCGGGACCTCCTAAGCTGCAAGTCCCTCAGTGCTCCCTTCTTCTCCTGGTATTCCTCCCACTCACACGAAGCCCCACCATTCTGATCCAGACGAGCCTCCGAGTCGAGCAACTCTCTCTCAAGCCGTCCGATCTCGGATTCCCGCCCCTTGGTCGACCCCCTCGCATAGTCCTGGCAAAACTGACGGACGTAGACCTTCCCCACGTCCCACCACTGCCTTAGGGAAAGGAAACGCCCCTGCCTCTCTCTCCACCTCGCCCAGAACTGCCTGAATGAATCCCGGAATCGGCGATCCTCCAACAGCTGGCTATTAAAATGCCAGTACGTGGACTCTGCCCGTGTGCGCGCTGGGATAAAGTCCACTCGCACCAGGCAATGGTCCGAGCATGGCGCCAGCTGCATGGAGGCCGCCGAAACACAGGAGACATAGGCCTTGGACACGTATAAATGATCAATACGGGAACCACCACCCTCAAACCTGTACGAGAAGACGTTAGAGTCGGGATGGAAATTCCGCCAAGCATCTACCAGCTCAAAAGAGTCCACCATCTCCCTCAAAGTCTTCACTGCTCCCGGGTCACGCTGAACGCCAGAGCGATCTCTTGTCTCGAGGGCACAATTAAAATCTCCCCCAAGGAAAACACACTCCCCACGGTCGATAGTATTCAACAACGTGGTCACTTCCCTTGTTAAGCGCGTCTGCAAAAGCGCCGATCTTGGGGGCGTACACATTAACGAAGTGTAATGGCACGCCATCCAAGCGCACGGCCAGATACAGCAAACGGCCTGGTACAACCTCCTGCACTTTGAGGATCTCTGGCTGGAAAGACGGAGCCAACAGGAAGGCTACTCCACTCGATTTGGAGCTGAGATGACTCATGTAGACCCCCCCTTCCCACTCCAGGAGCCATGTGAGTTCATCACTAGCCACAGTATGTGTTTCCTGCAGGAAGCTCACCGCATACCTCCCGTCCCTGAGCACTGAGAGATGGTGAAACCTACGGAGAGACACGGGGCCACGGGTGGAGCAGTCCGTCAACTCACTGTCAACGTACTCCGCGTACCCTTCCTCCTCGCACTCAATG
Source organism: Malacoraja senta (assembly GCA_038087875.1). Lineage (NCBI taxonomy): Eukaryota > Metazoa > Chordata > Chondrichthyes > Rajiformes > Rajidae > Malacoraja > Malacoraja senta. The sequence continues at coordinate 60,740 of JAXLNO010000992.1, forward strand.
TCCGAGCCCGAGTCCAGAAGGTTACTACTCTCAGCCGCCTCGCTCACCCCTCCCTGTGAGGTGGGCATTCCAGCCACATCACACAGTCCCTCCTCTGTCACCATCCCACCCCCAGGATCAGTGACAGGGGCAGGTACCAGTGCCTCTGACCGCGGCAAGCTATCTGACAATTTGCCAGTCTCCTGCACGCTCCCACCGCCCTCTGTAACCGGATTGGGAACAGTGAAGTCAGAGCAAGTCTCCGGGCCTTGCTGTAAGCGGGTCTGTATGGAGTCCGACCTAAGTTCACGATCCGAAACGATCTTGCCCTCCTCCGCACCCATGGTATCCGCCCCTGCACCATCACCCAGAGAGCCCCGTCCCCCACCACCAGGTGAATCACCCCACTGTGGCCCTCAGGGGCCGATGTTACTGGAGTCTCCCATGCTCCCTCAGCCAGTGGGGCATCACACCCCTCAACTGGGCTTGTAGCCTCAACGGGGAGCTCATGCTGGGGACCCACCCCCTCACCCAAGTCCCCCCCTTCAGGCTGCTCCTGGTCATCCACTAAGCTAGCAGACGTGTTTTCTGGGGGAACAGCCCCCAAGAGCAATATATCGCCACTCTCAGGTGGTCCCAGACCTACAGAGGCATCCTCCCCCTCAGAGGAAACGTGCCCTGGGTACCCCACCTCAACAGGAGGGGAAGGCTCCCCTTCAGGTTGCCCCTGAACTTCAGGGCCCTTCTCTGTATCGGAGGACCCATGCCTCCTCCTCTTCGAACCACTGGCGTACGGTGGTACGGTGAGTTCCATTGCAGAAGCCTCTACCTCCGCACTACCGTCTATCTCAGAGGCGAGCACGAAATTATCTGCTGCCTGGGGTCCCGCTTGGAGGTGATCATCTTCTAGGGGACCCGCCTGGAGATGTTTCTTCTTTTTCTTGACTTTCCTCCCATTCTGATGCTCCCAAACCTTCCCATCCACCCTACGCACTTCTCCGGCATCCACTGCCACAGGTACGGGATATGGGGGTGGTGGGGGTATAGGGGTTGGGGGTAGGGGAGTAAAGCCTTCACGGGCCACCGTGGTAAAACCAGCAGCCCCAGATGGGCCAGTAGTGCTTTCCCGTGCCATCGTGGTTGAACTGGCAGCCCGGGTCCTGGGACAATTCTTGCGAAAATGCCCCACCTTTTTGCAAGTGTGACAACGCACTTGGCCCGCATTCCAGAACACGCGATAGGAGAAATCATCCACCTCCACCTCAAAACTCCCCTCCGTGTCCATCCCCTTTGCCAACTGTATATACACGCGACGCTTGAACGTATATATATGCTGCATCTCAGGATCGTCAAACCTGTACAACAGTTTGGTGAGCCCTGACCGCACCTCCCCCAGCTTCCTTACATGTGGGAGCAGGAGCGCATCCGGAACAAAAGTGGGAACGTTGGACAGAATGACCGGCAAAACGGGACCCCCCCATGGGTCCACCGCCGCGAAAATCCCCCCTGCTGTTACCCCCCTTTCCAGAGCCAGAGCCACCGCCTGTTCAGTCTTTAGTATAACCACAACCTTCCCACTGACCACCGCGCCCGAGACGATGGCTTTCTTGCCAACAGTCTCACCCAACGCATCTAGGAAGGCCTTTAAGGGCAGGTTGCTCTTCATGTACATTTTTACACCATATGTGCGCCCCATCAACTCGTGGCCCTCAGTCTCGAAGACTGCCGACCGTGCAACAGCTGCATAACTCTGAGGGGCCGCCATCTTTAGGGCATGGCACAACACACAAAGTATCAGTAGTTTATATCCAAAGCAGTCTTTCTGCTGTTGCTGCACCTCCACTCTTTTGCAGCAGTTAAATAGTCTTGTGAAGGCTTTCTTGGTAAGCAACAGAAGCAGTCTCCTCCTGATAAGATAGGAATGTCCGGGCCAATCCTCCCCGTCGTCAAAAATGGAGCTTCCGGAGGCTTCTTCCCCAGGTCTCCGTCGCCTCCCCGGCTTCAACGAAATCCAAGGCACTGTTGTCGTTCTAACCCAGCCCACCTGGACCGGGCAAGTCGGTGTAGGAGGGAGCTTTCCGATGTTACTGACCACAAACACCGCTCCAGTCTCAGCTCCCACTAGTTCAAGTGTAACTTGGCCTTCCGCCAGCCACTGCCGCTCCTACGACTTTACAGATACACGGACAAATCCTCCCTAATTAGAGGAATCTTTGAACAAAGAAAGTCTCTGCAGATCGACAAAGATCTGAACTGCAAAGTCTGACTGCTTTTGTTTCTCCCCGCCAATCAAAACCTTCCGAAAAGTTCATCCAATCCTCCCCGCCAGCAGAACAGCTCCTCACCTGGCCCCGCTCTGGGAGTAGAAGTGGGGGTGGATCCGGACCGCAACAGCCGTGAGCTCCAGGCCGAGTTTGGCGATCGTTTGCCTGCTTCTGCTGCTGTTGGAGGTGAGACGTTGCATCGTGCCAGGGTCTTGGGCCTGTCCCACTTTGGCCGTCAGTTCCGCGACAGGCCGTTGGCGCGCGAAGATTTTGCTCACTTCAAAAATTTCGGAGCCCCGCGCGATGTCGTGCACAACTACATACCCCTCCGCGCTTCTAAGTGGGACCGGCCCCTGCGCAGCCATAGGTTGCCCGTGCGCCTCAACGCGACCACGAGGTCGCGTAATTTGCGTGCCAAGGACAGTAAGTGGGACAGGCCCTTTACTCTTCTGTCCTTATCTTGCATCTTTTTGTCTCCTCTTTACCTCTAGCCTTTGTCCACTCATCTGCATATCAACCTCTTCTGCCCACTCCCCCCCCCACAACCTAGATCCACCTATCATTTGCCCGACTGTCCCACCCCCACCTGTGTTACAGCTTTCTTCTCCCCCCTACTACAATCAGTCCAAAGAAACGTCACAACCCATCCCAAACATTGCCTGTCTATTCCCTCCAGAGATGCTACATAACCTTTAGAGTTACTCCAGCTCTCTGTTTTACTCAAGGTTCCAGCATCTGCAGTTCCTTATGTCTCATTTTCTCTTGGTTGACTATTATCAAAGTGTCCCCAGATATGTTTTTATTTTATCTCTTTGATGGAGGTGATGAGGTGATTGGGCTTTGGTCCTTAAAATATAAAAGCACCAGAGACCGCATTTCAATCCTGACTATGGTTGCTGTCGGTATGGAGTTTGAACATTCTCCCCGTGACCGCGTGTGTTTTCTCCGGGTGCTCCAGTTTCCTTCCATGCTCCAAAGACGTACAGGTTTGCAGGCTGATTTGCTTTGGTAAAATTGTAAAAAAAAAAGCAGACAAAGAGGTGAGTGCAAACAGGTTAACATCACTAGTATATGTATGTTCAGAGGTAGACAAAAATGCTGGAGAAACTCAGCGGGTGCAGCAGCATTTATGGAGCGAAGGAAATAGGCAACGTTTCGTGCCAAAACCCTTCCTCAGACTGATGCAGTGTGGGGGGCGGGAAGAAGAAAGGAAGAGGAGGAGCCAGAGGGCTGAGGGAGACCTGAGAAGGGAGGAGACAGCAAGGCCTACCGTAAATTGGAGAAGTCAATGTTCAAGCCACTGGGGTGCAGACTGCCCCCCCAGGCGATAGTACCTGCCCCAATTAATTATGTATGTTCAGACTTCAGCCTTGGCATTTTATTCATTTACTTCGATGACAGGGCCACAGATACTTATTCCACAAAGTCGACTGCACTGAGATTGATGTATATGAGCACTTAAAAACAGAAACATGAATAATTGAAACTCAAGTACAGACTCTTGGGACCCAAGTTGCCATTTCTGGAGTAAAATGGTCATAAATAAGTCCATTCAAGTGGTTGATATTGGTTAAAAGATTTCCAGACGATCTGTACTTGAAAATGAGGAACCCGTATCAAGAGGAATTATAATATTGCAAAGCACTCATTCTATATCACTTTGAATTATAAAATCATACAACACAAAATTGTGCTCTACCAGTCCATATTCTCATTGTCGATCATGATGACATCTTACTAATCACATTTGCCTGCATTTGGCCCAGACACCTTTACCTTTCCGATCTAAATGGTCGTGTGGCAAATAAAGTTTCTATTCTATTCTATTCTATTCTAAATACCTGTCCAAACCCCTTAGTGATTGAGTTATGAGTTTGGTTTATTGGCATGTGTACTGAGGTACAGTGAAAAGCTTTTGTTGCTTGCTAACCCGTCTTCCTTGTGTCTTCCTTTACCACCTCCTCCGTCAGCTCATTTCAGATAACAACCAGCCTCTTTGTTCAAATCTTACTTCTCCAACCTCCTTTAAATTTCTCCTTAGTTACCTTAAACTTGAGCTCTCTGGTTCTAGCTCCCGGCCTTAAGAAAATGATTTGGATGTATCTATGCTCCTCATTATTTTCTAAACCTCAAAGGTCAATCGTCAGCCTCCTACATTGCGATGAGAATAAACCCAGCGTGTTCAATCTGTCCTCATGACTAAGCCCTCATGTCCAGGGAACATTCTGTTAATGTAGTTTAGTTTAGCGATGCAGTGTGGAAACAGGACCTTCGGCCCACTGAGTCCACGCTGACCAACGATCCCTGCACACTAACGCTTCCCTACACGCACTAACATTGCCTCTGCTAATTTATTATGCATCACCTTGCGTCAACGTCCGTAACCATGCTCTGCCCGTACGCCGTCGTGGCGCCATTTTCACGTCATTTGAACGCCGCACCACGTGACCACCCGGGTATAAAGCGCGCATAGTGTTGAAAATCTTTCACTAGGAAAATCCTTGCCATGGAGATCGGACTAAGTACGAATGACATCGCAAATGGATCCCGAAAGAAGCAGCGCCCTCAAGAGCACTTGGCGCGCGACTGTCGTACTGCTGGACGACTTTCACGTGATTGTCGCGCATCAGTCACTACCGGCCTGTCGCGTAAATGACGCGCAAATGACGCCCAAGTGGGACAGGCCCTTAACTCTGTGTCCCGTGAGTCCTTTATGATGCAAATTTTTAACTGATTAGCTTTGCAGATAATAAGCTTTGCATATAATTATTAGGTTTCATGTTGACCTCATGTTTACTTGTGTAACTCACGTCAGTGCGACATGGGAGGCTTATATTTACAAAGGGGATCCACCACAAAACTATGCATGTTCGTCAATAATCTGAATAAAATCCATTGCCTACCCAAAAGAACAATGCAAAGTCATTGGTTTTGGCCATTTGTCAAGTAATAGAATGCTCAAAGTATGTTATTATGGGTGCTTTTGTCTCAGTCTTGAACAAGAACACAGGTCTTAGAAACACATCACAAGATGACGCGAATAAATGTGTCGGAATGAGCTGCAGATGTTGGTTTAAACCAAAGATGGGTACAAATTGCTGGAGTCACTCAGCGGGGCAGGCAGCATCTCTAGAGAGAAGGAATGAGTGACGTTTTGGGTCGAGATCCTTCTTCAGGTTTGAAGAGGGGTCTCGACCCAAAACTTCACCCACTCCTACTCTCCAGAGATGCTGCCTGTCCCGCTGAGTTACTCTAACATTTTGTATCTGTGACTGGAACACAAACAGATAACCAATATTGCCAATAGTCAGCAGATCGAGGAGTATCGGTGGAGAGAGAAAGAAACAGGATGAATGTTTTAAATCAATACCTTTTACATTAGCTGGCCTGCCCGTGCTTGTTTCCTGACCAGCCGTTTTGGAGCCCACTCCTGCCATCTCACAATTGATGTAGTCTAGGGCAGATCTTAAATGTTAATCCTATTTCCCTCTCCAAAGAAGTCCCTGATTTGTTGAAGATTCCAGAACATTCTGTGTTTCCTTTGACTTTCCAACACACAGTTTTTTTTTTACCTTTCGTTTAAACAAGATTACTGGTGTGAGATCTATGGGGTGATCAGGAACTGTGCAAATAAGAGGAGTGGCACAATGACGCAGCAGT
>JAXLNO010000993.1:0-17500 GCA_038087875.1 Malacoraja senta
AACCTTAATTTATGAATCTGCAATATCCAGGGGGATGGGATAAGTGTAATTTTAAATGACATGCAAGGTGTCAGGCTGTCTGTCACAACATACAGCCCAGATAACCCATTATTTCCTTCAGTTAAATATTGGGAAGGTAACACTATTGTCATTTGCCACTCAACTATTTTGTTTGTTTACCTCACTGACTATTTCTAACCCCCCCCCTAAATTCCTTTGACAGGTTGAATAGAAATGTCCCCAATCTGGTTGTTTTATTAATTCAACACATAGATGAACATCCTCAAGGATTGTAATCAAATGGAAACGGATTCAGATGCGATATTTAAGAGCTTGTTCAAAGAAGGGGCGTATTTTAAAGGAGTGACAGAGATACCTGCAGGGGAATGTGTGAGGAGGTTATTATTTTCTTTCATTTTAGCTTGAACCAGGACATCTGAAGATTCAAACTTTAATACAGTAATTGTACTGATACTGACCCCAACCAACCACGTGATGAATATCATCCATTCCGGAAGTTTGACTTTTATGATGCCATTTAAACTTCACTTGGATTTCAATCACTTCAATGTAAAAGTAATTGGGAATGGGGAGCATTGGAACAAAAATTTGCCCTCGGTACATATTAACTGTAATATAATAATGTATGCATGTTGGGAGGTGCAATCAAAACAAAGATCTTTTTATCATTGTTGTATTATGAATACCACAGAAAATATTATGTACACTCAAGATCAAATTAATAGATTAATATTGCTTAAATATATAGTTATTGGACTTTGCATTTCGGAAAAGTCCCAGCTGAGAGGAAGACAGCAAAATACTGAAAATATTGGGGGTGAAAATGATTTCAGGACAGTTTGTTAGGAAAATGAAGGAAATGGTAACAGAATACTTATACAGCTGAGTGAGTATAATTTTATGGATGAGAAATTGTGTTCAACCAATTGATGACTTCTTTGACAAAGTAACTAGCATGTTAGATAACGAAGAAGCCAATGGATGTAGCAAATGTTGTTATAGATAATGTGGTCTGTGAAGTGCCCCATAAAAGATTACTGCATTAGATAAGCACCTGTGGACTTGAACGTTAAAGGTTAAGTCCAGGTGTTCAGATATGGGGCTTTATGTGAGGGCCAGATATATTGTCAGTGCAGAGGGGCTAGGGGCAAGGCCAAGTGTACATCCAGAGTCAAGGTCTGGAATAGTACTAGGTGTGCAGTCAAAGCTGGGACCAGGCGAGTGTTCAGCACTGGAAACCTAAGCAGGTAAGCAGCTATGACCAGGGTAGAATAGGGGGGGGGAGGTGTAAGGCTGGACTCAGGGACAGGAATGAGAGAAGGTATGCAACTGGAGTCAGTCAGGAGTAGTACCAGGTGTGCAGTGAAACCCAGGTTGGTCAACATGGGCCGTGTTTGATTATAATCTGATTTCCATACATGAATATACTAAGATCAGTCATGTGCTGCACCTGTTGATCAGAGCCTGGGCTCTACTGTGAAATGTACTTAGGAATGTAATTTAGTCTAACCTTATTCATAGCTAATTAAATTTAAAGCATATATATTGCATTCAAGTATTGTTAAAAGACGCGCTACAGTATGCATCATATTGTAGTGAGTGCACCCTCCTCCCCCCCTCCCGGTCGCTATGTTCCCTCGGGCTTGGTCTCTCACAATTTCTCACTCCCAACTCTCACCCTATGTTGGCAGCCCTGCTCTCCCCCAACTTTCTCCTCTCTCTCTCCCCCTCTCTCTCTCTCTCCCCTCTCTCTACCCCCTCTCTCTCTCTCTGCCAACTTTCTCCTCTATCTCTCTCCCCCTCTCTCTCTTTCTCCACCCTCTCTCTCCCACCCTCTCTCTCACCCCTCTCTCTACCACCCCCCACTCTCTCCCCCATCTCATTCTCCCCCTCTCTCTCTCTTTCTCTCTCCCTCCCCCCCTCTCTCTCTCCCCTCTGTCTCTCTCCCCTCTCTCTTTCTCCCTCCCTCTCCCCCTCTCTCACTCGGCCCTTTATCTCTCCGCTGCGAATTCATGCACAGGATGGAAATTGGAAACTGAAAACTGGGGGAACGATGTCCCCCTGCGTACCCCCCCATTTCCATCGGTGACTCACACACACACACACACACACACACACACACACACACACACACACACACACACACACACACACACACACACACACACACACACACACACACACACACACACACACACACATTCACACACACATTCACACACACACACACACACACACACACAATTCACACACACACACACACATTCACACACACACACACACACACACACACACACACACACATTCACACACACACACACACACATTCACACACACACACACACATTCACACACACACACACACACACATTCACACACACAGACACAGACACACACACACACACGGACACAGACACACACGGACACCGACACACACACACACACACACACACACACACACACACACACACACACACACACACACACACACACACACACATACACACACACACACACACACACATTAACCCACAGGCACTTTTTAAGCACACATTTTGATTACCTTCCATTCTACCATAGAGATATAAAGTCTATAATAGACTTTATTTGTATTTCTATGATTCTACAGACCTTGGCTGGGAACCTGGGGCTCACCAACATTGTTTCCAATTGGGCCCCGCACCTCCTAAGGCCGGCCCTGCCTTCTCCCCATTCCCCTTGATTCCGCTAGCCCCAAGAGCTCTATCTAACTATTTTAAATGCATCCGGTGAATTGGCCTCTGCTGCCTTCTGTGGCAGAGCATTCCACAAATTCACAACTCTCTGGGTGAAGTTTTTTCTCATCTCCGTCTTCACCGCATGAACCTACGCTGCACTGCCTCAATAGCAAGGATGTCTTTCTTCAAATTAGGAGACCAAATTTCACATAATACTCCAGATATGGTCTCACCAGGGCCCTGTCCATCTGCAGAAGGACCTCTTTACTCCTGTACTCAAATCCTCTTGATATGAAGGCCAACATTTCATTCGCTTTCTTCATTGCCTGTTGTATCCACATCTTTACTTTCAGTGACTGATGCACAAGGACATCCAGGTCTCGTTGCACTTCCCCTTTTCCCCTGGTTCTGGACTCCCCCAACATCGGGAACATGTTTCCTGCCTCTAGCGTGTCCAAACCCTTAATAATCTTGTATGTTTCAATAATATACCCTCTCATCCTTCTAAATCCCAGAGTATACAAGCCCAGCCGCTCCATTCTCTCAGCATATGACAGTCCCACCATCCCGGGAATTAACCTTGTAAACCTACGCTGCACTCCCTCAACAACCCCTGATTTTTGTACTAATCAAGAATCTTTCTAGAACACGCTAGAATTTAGAAGATTGAGTTGGGATCTTATAGAATCTTACAAAATTCTTAAGGGGTTGGACAGGCTAGATGCAGGAAGATTGTTCCCAATGTTGGGGAAGACCAGAACTAGGGGTCACAGATTAAGGATAAGAGGGAAGTCTTTTAGGACCGAGATGAGAAAAATATTTTTTATGCATAGTGGTGAATCTGTGGAATTCTCTGCCACAGAAGGTAGTTGAGGCCAGTTCATTGGCTATATTTAAGAGGGAGTTAGATGTGGCCCTTGTGGATAAATGGATCAGGGGGTATGGAGAGAAGGCAGGGATGGGATACTGAGTTGGATGATCAGCCATGATCATATCGAATGGCGGTGCAGGCTCGATGGGCCGAATGGCCTCTACTCCTGCACCTATTTGCTATATTTCTATCTTACTATGTTTCTACCTCTCTTACAAATATCCACTGACTTGGTCTCCACAGCCTTCTCTGGCAAAGAATTCCACAGATTCACCTCCCTCTAACTGAAGAAATTCCTCCTCCTCTCCTTCCAACATGAACAGCCTTTAATTCTGAGGCTCCGCCCTCTAGTCCTCGACTCAACCACTAGTGGAAACATCTTCTCCCGATCCACTCTATCAAAGCCTTTCACTATTCTGTACGTTTCAATGAGGTCCCGCCTCATTCTTCTAAACTCCAGCGAGTACAGGCCCAGTGACGACAAACGCTCATCATAGGTTAACCTACTCATTCCTGGGATCTTTCTTGTAAACCTCCTCTGGGCCCACTACAGAGCCAGCCTATCCTTCCTCAGATATGGTGTCCAAAATACGATGATACGAATAGTTTTTGTTCCGGTGACAATTTGAAGCAGTTTTTGTGGTTTGATGTCAACAAATTGTCTGTACATTTAAGCAAAACAAAGATTATGCTATTTGAAAAACATAAAACAAACCCTCAAGTACAATTGAAAATAGATAACATAAGTATAGAAAGAGTATGTGAAAATAAATTTCTTGGTGTGATCTTAGACCACAAAATCTGCTGGAAACCACATATAAACCACGTCAAAGCAAAACTGGCAAAGTCTATAGCAATACTGGGAAAATCAAGACACATTCTGGACCACAAATTATTACATAAAATTATTAAGGGATTGGACAGTCCAGATGCAGGAAAAATGTTCCCGATGTTGGAGGAGTCCAGACCCAGATGTCGCAGTTTAAGAATAAGGGGTAGGCCATTTAGGACTGAGATGAGGAAAACCTTTTCCACCCAGAGAGTTGTGAATCTGTGGAATTCTCTCCCACAGAAGGCTGGGGAGGCCAAATCGCCAGATGTTTTCAAGAGAGTGTTAGTTATAGCTCTTGGGGCTAACGGAATCAAGGGAGATGGGGAGAAAGCAAGAACAGGGGTACGGATTTTGGATGATCAGCCATGATCATATTGAATGGCGGTGCTGGTTCAAGGGCCGAATGGCCTTGTCCTGCGCGTATGTTCTATGTTTCTATGTTTCTATTCTGAAAGGGGCAGCCAGAGCTCACAGTCCATATTACTAGCAATGACACAGGTAGAGAGGGAGATGAGGCAGGGAGTGAGACAGGTGGTTAAAAAGTAACTCCAGTCTTGTAATCTCACTCTGTGTAAGAAGGAACTGCAGATGCTGGTTTAAACCGAAGGTAGACACAAAATGCTGGAGTAACTCAGCGGGACAAGCCCCTTCTTCAGACGGAGGGTCAGGGGAGACAGAGACACGGAGATAAGGGATCGCACTACCTGTGCCCCGTGTTCAAGAGACAAGAAAGAGAAGACAGTACAGATCAGTAGGTGACTCAGGAGCTGGTGCAGGGGGTGGGGGCTTCAGAGTCATACAGCATGGAAACAGGCCCTCTGGCCCAACATGTCCATGCCCATGACCCATACACTCGTACTACCAGCCTGTGTTTGACCCATATCCCTGTAAACCTGTCCTATCCATGTACCTGTACACATGAATGTTCAATGTTATCATAGACTTTGTCTTTGGAACTGATGTGTTACAATGCTGGGAGATATATTCTACACTCTGTATCTTGCACTTTGCTCCATCTGTTGTACTCCAGTTTGACTTGATTGTGTTTATGTTCAGTATATCCTTATCTGATTATATAGCATGTAAAACAAAGCTTGACACTGTACCACTGGGCTTCACTCGACTGATTTGACCTACCTCTTAGAAGGTAATGGTCAATGTGAGGCCCCACACCAAGCTCTCCCAGGCACTTTTCACTGCCCTGGTGGATCTTGTGACCCTTCTCTGATGTTATCTTTTCCCAGCCACAGATGCAGCTTCATAGCTTATGTCCTGCCAGGGCTGCTGCTCTGTCAATTGCTGTGCTAGTTGTCTTATTCATAGTCGATTCCTTCTGTAGCAATATAAGGGTCGATCCAAAACGCTGATTAGCGATGGATCTTGCTAGCATGAGGAGCTAGCCCATGCCAGCCCCGGTGGTGTCTATTCCCTCCGGTCAGCAGTGGGTGGTATTGGAGATACTGAAAATGTTTGTGAGAAATTGCAACAAGATCTTGATCGGTTGGGCAGGTGGGCTGAGGAATGTCTGATGGAGTTTAATACAGAGAAATGTGAGGTGTTGCATTTTGTGAAGTTTATAAGAGAAGCACCTACACAGTGAATGGTTGGGCTCTTGGAAGTGCTGTGGAGCAGAGGGATCTACGAGTGCAGTTACATAGTTCCTTGCAAGTGGCATGATGGGTAGATATGGTGATTAAAAAGGCATTTGGCACATTGGCCTGCATCAGAATATTGTGTAGAAGTTGGGAGGTCATGTTACAGATGGATCAGACGTTGATGAGAACACAGTTAGAGTATTGTGTTCAGTGTTGGTCACCGTGTTATAGGAAATATGTTGTCAAGCTGGAAATGGTGCAGATAAGTTTTACCAGGCTGTTGCCAGGACACGAGGGCCTGAGCTGTAGAGGGAGATTGGGCAGGCTAGGACATTATTCCTTGGAGCGCAGGAGGGTGAGGAGTGATCTTATAGAGATGTAGAACATCATGAGAGCAACAGATCAGGTAAATACACAGTCTATTGCCCAGATTAGGCAAATCAAGAACCAGGGACATGGGTATCAGGTGAGGGGGTAAATATTTAATAGGAACATGAGGAGTGACTATTTACACAAAGGGCGTTGTGTATATGGAACGAACTGCCAGAGGAGGTAGTTGGGGCAGGTACTATCATAATACATGAGATATATCTGTGCAGGTACATGGATAGGATAGGTGTAGAGGGAAATGGGCCAGTTGACATAGTGTAGATGGAGCATGTTGTTTGGAGTGGGCAAGTTGGGTCATAGGGCCTGTTTCCATGCTGTATGACTCCATACCCATTGACCATTAAGCATCTGCTTATCAACCACACCCCCTTCACCTGTATCCACCCACCACTCACCAAGGTTTGTCCTGACCCTCTCTCCACCTTTCTCATCCCCCCCCCAACACAATCAGTTTGAAGAAGTGTCCCAACCAAAACACCACATATCCATGTTCTCCAGAGATGCTGCCTGACGCGCTGAGATACTCCAGCACTCTGTGTCTTTATTTGGAACCAGCATCTGTAGTTCTTGTATCTCCTGGTTACTGTAAAAGTTTTAAGGGACATCGCTCGATATGTTTGCATCAGACAGAATCCCGGTGCACATGTTCATAATACTATGTTCATAAATGTAATTCCAATAAAGATAGATATCTCTATTGAGGGTGTAGTTTACCATTACTACACATTGACCCCGGTTCCATCCACTCTTCGGGTGCTGTCTATGTGGAGTTTGTATGTTCTTCCGGTGTTGTGTGGGTTTTCTCCGGGTGCTTCGGTTTCTCCACCAGACAGAGGGTGGTGGGTAGATGGAACAAGCTGCCATAGGAGGTAGTTAAGGCAAGTACCATATCAACAGTTGAAGTACATTTGGACAAGGATACGAACAGGAGAGTGTGAGAGGGACATGGGCCAAACACGGGCAGGTGGGACTAGTGTAGATGGGGCATCTTGGTCAGAATGGGCAAGTTGGGCCGAAGGGTCTATTTCCGTGCTGTGTGACTCTATGCAAGGTTCCCTACAAGTGGCGAGTCAGGTGGACAGGGTGGTGAAGAAGACACTTGCCTTCATGGGCAAGCGGACTGAGCACAAAGGTTGGGGCATCGTGATACATCTGTACAACTCGTTGGTAAGACCACACTTGGAGCACTGTGTACAACTCTGGTCACCAAGCCACAGGAAGGATGCCATTGTATTGGAAATACTACAAACGAGATTCACCAGCAAAGTTACCTGGGCTGGCAGACTTGATATGGGGAGAGGTTGGATAATCTGGGGCCTCTTCCTTTGGAGAGAGGGAGGATGAGGTGTGACCTTATTGAGGTGTACAAGTTCACGAGGAGCATGATTTAAACTACCATTCACAAGTAAGGTATGTGCCGTAATAAGCACCGGGCAGTGGCTCTGACATCCACCATCATGAAGTGCTTTGAGGGACTGGTGTTGGCGCATATTAACTCCAATATCCCAGCCAGCCTTGACCATTACAGTTTGCTCATCAACGCAGCCGGTCTCCAGCAGTGACCATCTCCCGGCCCTAAACCCATCTCTGGAATACATAGACAACAAGGTGGCATAGAAACATAGGAAATAGGTGCAGGAGTAGGCCATTCAGCCCTTCCAGCCTGCACCGCCATGCAAAATGATCATGGCTGATCATCCACAATCAGCACCTCATTCCTACTTTCTCCCCATATTCCTTGATTCCGTTAGCCCTAAGAGCAAAACCCAACTCTCCCTTGAAAACATCCAGGGACTTGGCCTCCACTGACTTCTGTGGCAGTTAATTCCACAGATTCACAACACTGTGTGAAAACATTTTTCCTCATCTTAGCCGTAAATAGCCTAGCCCTTATTCTTATTCCTAACCCTTATTCTTAGCCCTTATTCATAACTGTACCCCTGGTTCCGGACACAACCAACATCAGGAACATTTTCCCTACATCTAGCCTGTCCAATCCCTTAATGTTATATGTTTCTGTAAGATCCCCTCTCATCCGTCTAAATTCCAGTGAATATAAGCCCAGTCGACCCATTCTTTCATCATTTGTCAGTCCCGCCATCCAAGGAATTAACCTGGTGACCCTACCCTGCACTCCCCTAATAGCAAGAATTGATATGTTAGGAATTGTCCCACGTTAGAATCCTATCTATCCGTAATAGCTCTGCCACCATAATCCCATCCAAACTGATCTCCAAGCTGCTGGAACTAGGAATCAGCTCCACCCTCTACCACTGGATCTACAACTTTCTGACCCTTCCAATCGGTGAAGATAGGTGACAGCATCTCATCCACAATAATCCTCAACACTGGTGCCCCACAAGGATGCGTTCTCAGTCCTCTAATACACTCCCTATACACATGACACCGAGGCCAAATGTGGATCTAATTCAATCTACAAGTCTGCAAACGACAACACTGTGGTGGGATGAATCACGACCAATAACGGGATGGAGTACAGGAAGGAGATGTCATAAGGTCATCAGTGATGGTGGAATTAGGCCATTCGGCCCATCAGGTCTACTCCACCATTCAATCATGTCTGAGCCATCTCTCCCTTGTAACCCCATTCTCCTGCCTTCTCCCCATAACGTCTGGCACCTGTACTAAATAATCTATCTATCTCTGCCTTATTAATATCCACTAACATGGCCTCTATTCTGGAAAAGAACTCCACAAATTCACCATCCTCTGACTAAAGATATTTATCATTTATTTCCTAAAAATTCACTACCATTCACTGTGTAGATCCTCCCCATGTTAGACTTCCCAAAATGCAATACCTCACAATTCTCTGCATTAAATTCCACCAACCATTCCCCAGCACACTTGGCCAATCGATCAAGATCCTACTGCAATTAATCACAACCATCTTCACTATCTGCAAAACCACCCACTTTTGTATCATCTGCAAACTTGCTAAACTTGCTCTGTAAGTTCTCATCCAAATCATTGATGTAGATGACAAACAGTAACGGGCCCAGCACTGAACACTGAGGCACACCACTAGTCACAGGCCTCCAGTCTGAGAAGCAACCTTCCTTCCACCATCACCCTCTGCTTCCTACCCTGAAGCCAAATTTCAATCCATTCAGCTATCTCTCCTTGTAACTATATAAAGGTCTGAACTAAAAAGTACTACGGCAAACTTTAAGGAACATTTAGACAGGTGCATGGACAGACAGACCGACAGGCCATTTATAGGAATATGGGGATGGGACATGTTGGCTGGTGTGGGCAGGCAGGCAGGCAGGCTGGGCTGAAGATGCTGTGATACTCTATGTCTCTATGGCTCTATAACTGGAGGGTGTGTGTGTGTACAAATAGTGCAGTAAGATATTCCTCACTTGGCCATGGATCTCTGCGCTGGGATCGTAGAACAGATTCATTTTAAGACAAACCCGGTTAATCACACTTTTTAACATTATTATTACAGCAGTTTGTCCAATGGTCGCACATGGATAGGTAACCTGCAAACATGTCCAATCTTCTACAAGGCAAATGTTGTCAGTGTTGTCGCTGGTGAAAATATATCTGGGTAGTGTGGGACGGAACTGGCAACTGGTTGTTATTTCAAATGTTTGACTAGAATGGGTTAACTGAAGTTCAGTATCCATAATTAATCTCATCTATAATGAGCACAACTCCATCTTGCTGCTCTATCCACGCTGGTTAACACGGCACATGAAGATGCATTAACTTGTTGTTTTCATCTTAATTAACAGTGGTTAGAAATACTAATTGCCTCTCTCCGGGATACAATGGAAAGAAAAACACATAATGTGGAAAATTAAAGTTCAGAACTGAGAAGGGGGCAGTTACGTAACAGTGCTGTATCCTTCGTCCAGTGGGAATATTAGTTCCAGACGTTGGTGAGACCACATTTACAGTGTTGTGTTCAGCTTTGGACACATTGGTATCGGTAAAATGGTGTCAAGGTGGAAATGCCGTAGAGAAGATTTACGAGGATGTTGGCAAGAATCGAGGGCCTGATCTAGATGGACATCTTCAGCAGCCTCGTGCTTTAGTCCTTGGGGCACAGGGGGATGAGGGATGATCTTTCAAGGTGACTTCTTCTTGTGCATGGTGTACACTGACTAAAGTTGTAGGACAACTTGTTCTATTTGATCGTATTTGTTTGTACAAACTGTTGTCAGGTCACCGTTTACATAGATACATAGAAAATAGGTGCAGGAGTAGGCCATTCGGCCCTTCGAGCCTGCACCACCATTCAATATGATCATGGCTGATCATCGAACTCAGTATTCCGTACCTGCCTTCTCTCCATACCCCCTGATCCCATTAGCCACAAGGGCCACATCTAACTCCCTCTTAATTATAGCCAATGAACTGGCCTCAACTACTCTCTGTGGCAGAGAGTTCCAGAGATTCACCACTCTCTGTGTGAAAAAGTTTTTCCTCATCTCGGTCTTAAAGGATTTCCCCCTTATCCTTAAGCTGTGACCCCTTGTCCTGGACTTCCCCAACATCGGGAACAATCTTCCTGCATCTAGCCTGTCCAACCCCATAAGAATTTTGTACGTTTCTATAAGATCCCCTCTCAATCTCCTAAATTCTAGCGAGTATAAGCCAAGTCTATCCAGTCTTTCTTCATATGAAAGTCCTGACATCCCAGGAATCAGTCTGGTGAACCTTCTCTGCACTCCCTCTATTGCTATAATGTCCTTCCTCAGATTTGGAGACCAAAACTGTACGCAATACTCCAGGTGTGGTCTCACCAAGACCCTGTACAACTGCAGTAGAACCTCCCTGCTCCTATACTCAAATCCTCTTGCTATGAAGGCCAACATACCATTTGCTTTCTTCACTGCCTGCTGCACCTGCATGCCTACTTTCAATGACTGGTGTACCTTGACACCCAGGTCTCGCTGCATCTCCCCATTTCCTAATCGGCCACCATTTAGATAATAGTCTGCCTTCCCGTTTTTGCCACCAAAGTGGATAACCTCACATTTATCCACATTATACTGCATCTGCCAAACATTTGCCCACTCACCCAGCCTATCCAAGTCACCTTGCAGTCTCCTAGCATCCTCCTCACAGCTAACACTGCCCCCCAGCTCAGTGTCATCCTCAAACTTGGAGATGTTGCTTTCAATTCCCTCATCCAGTTCATTAATATAAATTGTAAATAGCTGGGGTCCCAGCACTGAGCCTTGCGGTACCCCACTCGTCACTGCCTGCCATTGTGAAAAGGACCCGTTTACTCCTACTCTTTGCTTCCTGTTTGCCAGCCAGTTCTCTATCCACATCAATACTGAACCCCCAATACCGTGTGATTTAAGTTTGTATCCTAATCTCTTATGTGGTACCTTGTTGAAAGCCTTCTGAAAGTCCAGATACAACACATCCACTGGTTCTCCCCTATCCACTCTACTAGTTACATCCTCGAAAAATTCTATAAGATTCGTCAGACACCATTTACCTTTCGTAAATCCATGCTGACTTTGTCCAATGATTTCACCACTTTCCAAATGTGCTGCTATCCCATCTTTAATAACTGACTCTAGCAGTTTCCCCACTACCGATGTTAGACTAACTGGTCTGTAATTCCCCGTTTTCTCTCTCCCTCCCTTCTTAAAAAGTGGGGTTACATTTGCTATCCCTCCAATCCTCAGGAACTACTCCAGAATCTAAAGAGTTTTGAAAAATTATCACTAATGCATCCACTATTTCTGGAGCTACTTCCTTAAGTACTCTGGGATGCAGCCTATCTGGCCCTGGTGATTTATCGGCTTTTAATCCATTCAATTTACCCAACACCACTTCCCGACTAACCTGGATTTCACTCAGTTCCTCCATCTCCTTTGACCCGCGACCCCCTGCTATTTCCGGCAGATTATTTATGTCCTCCATAGTGAAGACGGAACCAAAGTAGTTATTCAATTGGTCCGCCATATCCTTGTTCCCCATGATCAATTCACCTGTTTCTGACTGCAAGGGACCTACATTTGTTTTAACTAATCTCTTTCTCTTCACATATCTATAAAAACTTTTGCAGTCAGTTTTTATGTTCCCTGCCAGTTTCCTTTCATAATCTATTTTCCCTTTCCTAATTAAGCCCTTTGTCCTCCTCTGCTGGTCTCTGAATTTCTCCCAGTCCTCTGGTATGCTGCTTTTTCTGGCTAATTTGTATGTATCATCTTTTGCTTTGATACTATCCCTGATTTCCCTTGTTATCCACGGATGCACTACCTTCCCTGATTTATTCTTTTGCCAAACTGGGATGAATGATTTTTGTAGTTCATCCATGCAGTCTTTAAATGCCTTCCATTTCATATCCACCGTCAACCCTTTTAGAACTAATTGAGAGTCAATCTTGGCCAATTCACGTCTCATACCCTCAAAGTTACCTTTCTTTAAGTTCAGAACCGTTGTTTCTGAATTAACAATGTCACTCTCCATCCTAATGAAGAACTCAACCATATTATGGTCACTCTTGCCCAAGGGGGCACGCACAACAAGTCTGCTAACTAACCCTTCCTCATTACTCAATACCCAGTCTAGAATAGCCTGCTCTCTCGTTGGTTCCTCTACATGTTGGTTTAGATAACTATCCCTCATACATTCCAAGAAATCCTCTTGCTCAGCACCCCTGCCAATTTGATTCACCCAATCTATATGTAGATTGAAGTCACCCATTATAACTGTTTTGCCTTTGTTGCACGCATTTCTAATTTCCTGTTTGATGCCATCCCCAACTTCACTACTACTGCTAGGTGGCCTGTACAGAACACCCACCAGCGTTTTCTGCCCCTTAGTGTTTCGCAGCTCTACCCATACCGATTCCACATCCTCCAAGCTAATGTCCTTCCTTTCCACTGCGTTAATCTCCTCTCTAACCAGCAACGCTACCCCACCTCCTTTTCCTTTCTCTCTATCCCTCCTGAATATTGAATATCCCTGGATGTTCAGCTCCCAGCCTTGGTCACCTTGGAGCCATGTCTCCGTGATCCCAACTATATCATAATCATTAATTGCTATCTGCACGTTCAACTCATCCACCTTATTACGAATGCTCCTTGCATTGAGACACAAAGCCTTCAGGCTTGTTTTTACAACGCTCTTACCGCTTATACAATTATGTTGAAAAGTGGCCCTTTTTGATTTTTGCCGTGGATTTGTCTGCCTGCCACTTTTACTTTTCACCTTGCTACCTATTGCTTCCGCCCGCATTTTACACCCCTCTGTTTCTCTGCTCACCCATTTAAGAACCCAACCACCTCTTATTCTCTGTTTATTATTGTTTTCTTCTTTCCCCCTACATGTTGGGTCTGAGTGCTTTCCTTCTCTGCCTCCTGCCTCACACACAGTCTAATAGCGTTCTCTATTTGAGTCACTCCCCCCAACCATTCTAGTTTAAAGTCTCCCCAGTAGCCTTTGCAGATCTCCCCGCCAGGATATCGGTCCCCCTCAGGTTCAAGTGCAACTCATCCTTTTTGTACAGGTCGAACCTTCCACAAAAGAGGTCCCAATGATCCAGAAATTTGAATCCCTGCCTTCTGCACCAGTCCTTCAGCCACGCATTTATCCTCCACCTCGCTCCATTCCTACTCTCACTGTCGTGTGGCACAGGCAGTAATCCCGAGATTATTACCTTTGCTGTCCTTCTCTTTAACTCCCCTCCTAACTCCCTAAATTCTCCTTTCAGGACCTCTTCTCTTTTTTTACCTATGTCATTGGTACCTATATGTATCATGACCTCGGGCTCCTCTCCCTGCCCTTTCAGGATATCTTGGACACGTTGAGACACATCACAGACCCTGGCACCAGGGAGGCAAACTACCATCCGGGTCTCCCGACTGCGTCCACAGAATCGCCTGTCTGACCCCCTAACTATAGAGTCCCCTATTAATATTGCCCTCCTCTTCTGTTCCTTACCCTTCTGAGCAACAGGACCGGTCTCTATACCGGAGGCCCGGCCGCTGTCGCTACCCCCAGGTAGGCTGTCCACCCCAACAGTGCTCAAACAGGAGTACTTGTTGTCAAGGTGTACAGCCACCGGGGTACTCTCTAGTCCCTGCCTGTGCCCCTTGCCTCTCCCAACCGTGATCCACTTGCCTGCCTCCTGTGGTGTTGGAGTGACCACATCCCTGTAACTCCTCTCAATGACTTCCTCGCTCTCCCTGGCCAGACGGAGGTCATCAAGCTGCTGCTCCAGGTTCCTAATACGGTCCATTAGGAGCCCCATCTCGATACACCTGACGCAGATGTGGACGTCTGGAGGGCTATCAGACTCCATGACTTCCCACATCTGACATCCAGAACAGTAAACTGCCCTGGCCTTCATACTCCCCTTACCCTGGATAGAATACAAAACAACCTGCTACAATACAAAACAAACTGCTACAATACAAAACAAACTGCTAGAATATAAAACAAACTGCTACAATACAAAACAAACTGCTAGAATACAAAACAATCAGGGATCTGACTCCCAATCAGCTGCTCCCTCTTGGCTGCTTCCACCAATCAGCGGTTTCCTCAAACCCACTTGTTTTTGAAGTGGAACTTGGAACGTTACAGATTCAACGGCTCTCGGGCCTCTGTAGAAGCAAGCCCCGCGTTCCTCTTTAACTACTACCGCTCGGGTGTAGCTCCTCCCTCTGCGACCTCTCCAACGGCTCTCAGTTTATTTCATAGTGCTGTACCTGGTGCAAACTTCACACACAGGTTTACCCTGTTTCACAGAGAGAGAGAGAGAGAGAGGGAGAGAGGGGAGTAGAGAGAGATGTGGGGGGAGAGAGGTGGGATAGAGGGGGAGATAGGGATAGGGGGATTGATTTATTTCAATCAATACCGATATACCTAACTACATTTTTTTTCAAAAATCTTGATTCTCTGATTACAAACTTTATCTGGGATTATAAAACACATAGAATTCACAAACGACATCCATGTAAACCCAAAGAAACGGGCGGATTATGAACCAAGATGGCGGCGCAACCGGTGTTTGCAGCGGCCTCTCAGTGGAAATTCAGTGTTTTTGCGTGTTAGTGGAGCGAGTGGTGTGACTGGAGTATGTGTGTTGAGAGAGTGTATGTATGTGTGGCAGTATGAGCGACAGTTTCTGTTGGACACCCACAACAAAGCTTCTTGTTGTAACAAAGACTTACGGAGTGTTCTGGGCGAGCTGGGACTTCTGCGCTGCGTAGGCCCACGGAAAGCCGCGGCTGCACATGGAACAACATTGGTGAGGATTCACCGCAAGCGGTGTAGCAGGATGCGGAAGCGGGGGAAGCGTGGAGTAGTCTACGCTAGGCTAGTCGCTAACCCACACAAACCAACAGTGCCTACACTCATGTTGGCAAATGTCCGCTCCCTCGACAATAAGATGGACTACATCAGAGCGTGGAGAGCTACTCAACGTAGCGTGAAGAACTGCTGTGTCTATGTCCTTACGGAGACCTGGCTGAATCAGAACATCACGGACGCTGCGATCCAGCTAGAGGGGCTAATGCTACACAGAGCTGACAGAGTAGCTTCGCTAGCTGGTAAGTCAAGGGGAGGCGGCCTGGCTGTGTATGTTAATAGATCGTGGTGTCGGGATGCCGTGGTAGTTTCCACTTACTGCTCACCCCACGTAGAGTTAATGACTGTGAAATGCCGACCCTTCTACTTACCGAGGGAGCTAACGACAATCTTCACAACGGCCGTTTATGTACCACCGAGCGCGGACGTGAAGGACGCTATGACAGAACTCTACAACAACATCAGTGAGCAGCAGAGGGAACATCCCCATGCTTTCTTCATAGCAGCTGGGGATTTTAACCAGGCAAGTCTTGCATCTGTTCTGCCTAAATTCTACCAGCATGTGAACATTGCAACCAGGGGAAAGAACAAACTAGACCTGGAGTACACCAACATTAAAGATGCATATAAAGCAGCCCCCCTCCCCCATATCGGCAATTCTGACCACCTGCCGGTTATGCTCACACCTGCATACAGACCCAGGGTGAAACAGGACAGGCCAATGGTCAAAGAAGTCAGAATATGGCCACAGGGAGCTACCGCAGCACTGCAAGACTGTTTTGAAATCACACAGTGGGCCATTTTCAGAGAGGCAGCAACAGGTGACAGTGGCATTGACCTCCAAGAATACACAGAATCCGTCATCGGATACATCAATAAATGCATTGATGATGTGACGGTGGTTAAACCCGTCAAGAGGCGTGCCAATCAGAAACCTTGGCTAACTGGGGAAGTTTGTTCCCTGCTGAGAGTCCGGAATGCTGCATTTAAATCTGGGGACAACGCAGCACACAAACTGGCACGGAGTAATCTATCCCGGGGGAGCAGGGAAGCGAAGAGGCTGTATGGACAAAAACTTAACAGCCACTTCACAAATGACAAAGACACACGTCGCTTGTGGCAGGGATTTCATACCATCACTGCCTACAATCCCCCCCCCCCCACCCCCGCTGCGGATATGCCAAAACGACCCCTCTCTAGCAGATGAACTGAATGAGTTCTACGCACCGTTTAAGGTTAAAAACACCACCCAGATACGAGCACTCCTGCCATCACCCAGCGACCAGTCACTCAGGCTGTCCACAGCCAGAGTTAAAAAGGCCTTTGCCAGCATCAATCCACGCAAAGCTGCAGGGCCGGATAACATCCCTGGATGCGTTTTAAGGGACTGCGCTGATCTACTAATAGATGTCTTCACAGACATTTTTAACCTCACTCAGCCAGGCAGTAGTGCCCAACTGTCTTAAAAGTGCCAGCATCGTTCCTGTCCTGAAGAAACCAAACCCAGCCTGTCACAATGACTTCCGCCCAGTGGCTCTCACACCCATATTAATGAAGTGTTTTGAGCGGCTGGTTATGCAGCATATCAAAAATGGTCTCCCTGCCAACCTAGACCCTACTGCAGTTCGCCTACAGAGCCAACATGGTCCACAGAGGATGCAGTCTCCACTACACTGAACCTCGCACTGTCACACCTCGACCGGAAAAATACTTATGCCAGGATCCTCGTTTTAGACTTCAGCTCTGCTTTTAATACAATCAT
>JAXLNO010000994.1:0-40000 GCA_038087875.1 Malacoraja senta
TGTAACATGATGGAGATCAGGTCAACACCAGTTAAGCACACGGATGGAATTATATACAACTTGAATTTTCTGCTCACTTACCAGGGACTCCATTGGCAGCAATGATCACGTACACGATTCCCTGCACGGCGTAATATTCATAAATATGCTGCCCCATTTTTCTGTGCCCAGCGACTGTGTCCCGTGAGCTTACCGTAATGTCTCGGAATGAAATGCTGGGACAGAACATTCCTGGGGATTTTATACCATTTTCCGTCTCCACCGGGACAGTGAAGTTTCAACCAGAGTTTTAAAAATAGAGATTTTGAAATGATTCACAAACAGATGACATCAGCCGAGTGAAATCCCTGCTGAGACAGTTGTGATTTATTCAGGGAATTGATTGAGAAACTCCAAAGACTGGGAATTGTGGCGATAGATACTGAGGGATGGAAATTGGGAGCGGCGGCATTGTTCCAGCAAAGGGGATATTGTTTCAAACTCCATCAGATCCAACTCTCCACCTCATGTTGGTTGTCTGATTTCCTTCAATCCGTTTCACTCAGCAAGGCAATGCCAAATTCCAGGGACCCTCTCAGGCTTCTGGTGCCCAGTTTGAAGGTGGACTGGACTGGGCGACCTTTGTCCACAGGTTGAGGAATTAGTTCAACACATCACCTCCGGACTAAAATGCCCCCCCCCTCCACTCTGCTTCACCACTCAATATGATCGCGGCTTGGACTGACTGTGACCTCAACCCCACACTCCCGCTGACTGACCCCGGTAACCATTCACTCCCTGCTTGCCTGGAATAGATCTGACTATACCAGGGACAATAACATTCTCTGCCTTCCTTCATCACCTCTGAGGGGGAACGACCCAAAGACTCACGACACTCAGAGAACAGAAACATTGCCGCCTCAGAAATTGTCCTAACCTAAATAAAACGGCGATGATGCAGCACCTCTCCCTCCTCTCTTTCTCTCTCCCTCCATCCTCACTGCTGTCACTCTCTCTGAACTGTTACTCTATTTCCTACGCTCTCTATTCCCCCTCTCTGGGCTGCCCTCTCTCCGTCCACTGATGAGTGACACACAGTGGGATAGTACTGATGGAGGGGTAACAATGGGGCAGATCTGACGCAGTGACAAACTGTGGTGGTACTGGAGGAGGGGACACACTGTGGTGGTACTGATGGAGGGACACACTGTGGTGGTGGTACTGATGGAGGGACAGACTGTGGTGGTACTGATGGAGGGGACACACTGTGGTGGTACTGAGGAGGGACACACTGTGGTGGTGGTACTGATGGAGTGACACACTGTGGTGGTGCTGATGGAGGGACACAATGGTGGTGGTACTGATGGAGGGACACACTGTGGTGGTACTGATGGAGGGGACACACTGTGGGTGGGTACTGATGGAGGGACACACTGTGGTGGTGGTACTGATGGAGGGACACACTGTGGTGGTACTGATGGAGGGACAAACTGTGGTGGTACTGACGCAGGTGACAAACTGTGGTGGTACTGATGGAGGGACACACTGTGGTGGTGGTACTGATGGAGGGGACACACTGTGGTGGTGGTACTGATGGAGGGACACACTGTGGTGGTACTGATGGAGGGGACACACTGTGGTGGTACTGATGGAGGGACACACTGTGGTGGTACTGATGGAGGGACACACTGTGGTGGTACTGATGGAGGGACACACTGTGGTGGTACTGATGGAGGGGACACACTGTGGTGGTACTGATGGAGGGGACACACTGTGGTGGTGGTACTGATGGAGGGACACACTGTGGTGGTACTGATGGAGGGGACACACTGTGGTGGTGGTACTGATGGAGGGACACACTGTGGTGGTACTGATGGAGGGACACACTGTGGTGGTACTGATGGAGGGACACACTGTGGTGGTGGTACTGATGGAGGGACACACTGTGGTGGTGGTACTGATGGAGGGACACACTGTGGTGGTACTGATGGAGGGACACACTGTGGTGGTGGTACTGATGGAGGGACAAACTGTGGTGGTACTGATGGAGGGACACACTGTGGTGGTGGTACTGATGGAGGGACACACTTTGGTGGTACTGATGGAGGGACACACTGTGGTGGTGGTACTGATGGAGGGACAAACTGTGGTGGTACTGATGGAGGGACACACTGTGGTGGTGGTACTGATGGAGGGACACACTGTGGTGGTACTGATGGAGGGACACACTGTGGTGGTACTGATGGAGGGGCACACTGTGGTGGTACTGATGGAGGGACACACTGTGGTGGTACTGATGGAGGGACACACTGTGGTGGTGGTACTGATGGAGGGGCACACTGTGGTGGTACTGATGGAGGGGACACACTGTGGTGGTGGTACTGACGCAGTGACCCACTGTGGTGGTACTGATGGAGGGACACACTGTGGTGGTACTGATGGAGGGACACACTGTGGTGGTGGTACTGATGGAGGGGCACACTGTGGTGGTACTGATGGAGGGGACACACTGTGGTGGTACTGATGGAGGGGACACACTGTGGTGGTACTGATGGAGGGGACACACTGTGGTGGTACTGACGCAGTGACCCACTGTGGTGGTGGTACTGATGGAGGGACACACTGTGGTGGTACTGATGGAGGGACACACTGTGGTGGTACTGATGGAGGGACACACTGTGGTGGTACTGATGGAGGGGACACACTGTGGTGGTACTGATGGAGGGGACACACTGTGGTGGTGGTACTGATGGAGGGACACACTGTGGTGGTACTGATGGAGGGACACACTGTGGTGGTGGTACTGATGGAGGGACACACTGTGGTGGTACTGATGGAGGGACACACTGTGGTGGTACTGATGGAGGGGACACTCTGTGGTGGTACTGATGGAGGGACACACTGTGGTGGTGGTACTGATGGAGGGACACACTGTGGTGGTGGTACTGATGGAGGGACACACTGTGGTGGTGGTACTGATGGAGGGACACACTGTGGTGGTACTGATGGAGGGACACACTGTGGTGGTGGTACTGATGGAGGGACAAACTGTGGTGGTACTGATGGAGGGACACACTGTGGTGGTGGTACTGATGGAGGGACACACTGTGGTGGTACTGATGGAGGGGCACACTGTGGTGGTGGTACTGATGGGGGGACACACTGTGGTGGTACTGATGGAGGGACACACTGTGGTGGTACTGATGGAGGGACACACTGTGGTGGTGGTACTGATGGAGGGACAAACTGTGGTGGTACTGATGGAGGGACACACTGTGGTGGTGGTACTGATGGAGGGACACACTGTGGTGGTACTGATGGAGGGGCACACTGTGGTGGTGGTACTGATGGAGGGACACACTGTGGTGGTACTGATGGAGGGGACACACTGTGGTGGTACTGATGGAGGGACACACTGTGGTGGTACTGATGGAGGGGACACACTGCGGTGGTACTGATGGAGGGACACACTGTGGTGGTACTGATGGAGGGGCACACTGTGGTGGTGGTACTGATGGAGGGACACACTGTGGTGGTGGTACTGATGGAGGGACACACTGTGGTGGTGGTACTGATGGAGGGACACACTGTGGTGGTACTGATGGAGGGGACACACTGTGGTGGTACTGATGGAGGGACACACTGTGGTGGTACTGATGGAGGGACACACTGTGGTGGTACTGATGGAGGGACACACTGTGGTGGTACTGATGGAGGGACACACTGTGGTGGTGGTACTGATGGAGGGACACACTGTGGTGGTGGTACTGATGGAGGGACACACTGTGGTGGTACTGATGGAGGGACACACTGTGGTGGTGGTACTGATGGAGGGACACACTGTGGTGGTGGTACTGATGGAGGGGCACACTGTGGTGGTACTGATGGAGGGGACACACTGTGGTGGTGGTACTGATGGAGGGACACACTGTGGTGGTACTGATGGAGGGACACACTGTGGTGGTGGTACTGATGGAGGGACACACTGTGGTGGTGGTACTGATGGAGGGACACACTGTGGTGGTACTGATGGAGGGACACACTGTGGTGGTACTGATGGAGGGACACACTGTGGTGGTACTGATGGAGGGGCACACTGTGGTGGTGGTACTGATGGAGGGACACACTGTGGTGGTACTGATGGAGGGGACACACTGTGGTGGTACTGATGGAGGGACACACTGTGGTGGTGGTACTGATGGAGGGACACACTGTGGTGGTACTGATGGAGGGGCACACTGTGGTGGTACTGATGGAGGGACACACTGTGGTGGTACTGATGGAGCGACACACTGTGGTGGTACTGATGGAGGGGCACACTGTGGTGGTACTGATGGAGGGACGCACTGTGGAGTATTACTGATAGCGTGACACACTGTGGGGTAGTAATCTGGGGCAGTACTTATAGTGACAGATTTTCATATCGTTTCGAGGATTCTTTCCTTTAGTCACTCTGATTGAAGACACGGGTTCAGGAGATAATCGAAACGCATTCACGAGCTCTCCCCGAGACATTCAATGCCGTCGAAAGGGAAATCTTCCAAACACAGTCTCTTGATTAATAGTTTCTTTAGTGTAGTAGCAAAAACAGTAAGATATTCATCCAAACTTCTTCTTGTATAACTACACTAGACTAAGTGAGACCCGTTGGATCCCAGCTTCACACAGGAGGGCTGGTCCCACAAAGCAATTTTCCACCTCTCCACCAATTCCAATATTGCTGGCCAGTGGGGGGGGGGGGGGGGGTTACTGGACCACTAACATCAGTTTTGTGTGCCGAATGGATTCTTGGGCTGGCAGCTCAGAAACTCAGGCCTGATGGGCTGGCAGCTCAGAAACTCAGGCCTGGTGGGATGGCAGCTCAGAAACTCAGGCCTGGTGGGCTGGCAGCTCAGAAACTGCCAGAAATTCTACTGAAAACAGGTGACAGAGTCTGTGAGAGAGAAGGAGGAGAGGGTGGACAATCAATTTTAGACATTTTCATCTCTTTTTACAGATCACAGCAATGAAGGAGGAACGTCTATCCTTGCGTTGATCGCTGGAGTGCTAGTATGGGTGTTGTGGGCTGAAGGGACTGGTTTCCAGAGGGCTAGTATGGACATTGTGGACTGAATGGATTCTTGGACATGCAGTTCACTAAGTCATGACTGATGGGCTGGCACTTCAGTCAATTACAGCTGGTGTGGTGCCAGTTCACTCAGTTACCCCTCCTTCCTTCACCCCCCAACTCTGCTCCTTGCATTTCCCCTCCCCCCCACGCATTCAGTCCATCTCTCCTCAACCTCCCCCCCAGGCACTCTTAGTGGCTCCCTGACAGCGCAGCCATTCCTGCCCATTACGTACCCATTGTGATGAGGAACACGCAGACATGGCAAGGTGAAAAAGGATTTATTAATGTTTAAAATATGAACGAGTCTTAAAACAATGCAAGTCCAACCTCACAGCACTCCAAGCACAGTGCAGGCAACAAGTCCAACCTCACAGCACTCCAAGCACAGTGCAGGCAACAAGTCCAACCTCACAGCACTCCAAGCACAGTGCAGGCAGCAACTCCAACCTCACAACACTCCAAGCACAGTGCAGGCAGCAAGTCCAACCTCACAGCATTCCAAGCACAGTGCAGGCAGCAACTCCAACCTCACAGCACTCCAAGCACAGTGCAGGCAGCAAGTCCAACCTCACAGCACTCCAAGCACAGTGCAGGCAGTAAGTCCAACCTCACAGCACTCCAAGCACAGTGCAGGCAGCAAGTCCAACCTCACAGCACTCCAAGCACAGTGCAGGCAGTAAGTCCAACCTCACAGCACTCCAAGCACAGTGGGGGCAGCAAGTCCAACCTCACAGCACTCCAAGCACAGTGCAGGCAGCAAGTCCAACCTCACAGCACACTAAGCAGAGAGCAGGCAGTAAGTCCAACCTCACAGCACTCCAAGCACAGTGCAGGCAGTAAGTCCAACCTCACAGCAAGCAGAGTACAGGCAGTAAGTCCAACCTCACAGCACTCCAAGCACAGTGGAGGCAGCAAGTCCAACCTCACAGCACCCCAAGCAGAGTGGAGGCAGCAAGTCCAACCTCACAGCACTCCAAGCACAGTGCAGGCAGCAAGTCCAACCTCACAGCACTCCAAGCACGGTGCAGGCAGCAAGTCCAACCTCACAGCACTCCAAGCAGAGTGAAGGCAGTAAGTCCAACCTCACAGCACTCCAAGCACAGTGCAGGCAGTAAGTCCAACCTCACAGCACTCCAAGCAGAGTGCAGGCAGCAAGTCCAACCTCACAGCACTCCAAGCAGAGTGCAGGCAGTAAGTCCAACCTCACAGCACTCCAAGCAGAGTGCAGGCAGCAAGTCCAACCTCACAGCACTCCAAGCAGAGTGCAGGCAGTAAGTCCAACCTCACAGCACTCCAAGCACAGTGCAGGCAGTAAGTCCAACCTCACAGCACTCCAAGCAGAGTGGAGGCAGCAAGTCCAACCTCACAGCACTCCAAGCACAGTGCAGGCAGCAAGTCCAATCTCACAGCACTCCAAGCACAGTGCAGGCAGCAAGTCCAACCACACTCCAAGCAGAGTGCAGGCAGTAAGTCCAACCTCACAGCACTCCAAGCAGAGTGCAGGCAGTAAGTCCAACCTCACAGCACTCCAAGCAGAGTGGAGGCAGCAAGTCCAACCTCACAGCACTCCAAGCACTCCAACAGAGACACACACATAGAGACACACACATACACAAACACACACACAGAGCACACACACAGAGACAAACACACAGAAACACACACACAGAGACACACACACACACGCACAGGAACACACAGCGAGGCACACACAGGGACACACACACACAGGGACACACACACAGGGACACACACACAGGGACACACACAGGAACACACACACACAAAAACACACACACACACACACACACACATACACAAAAACACACACACACACACACACAAACAAACACAGAGACACACACACACACTCACACAAATAAAGACACACAAACACAGACACACACTCACGCACAGCACCAATAATAAAATGCCAAGTAACTTCAGAATGTGGCAACCATACTGAATCCTGTTACTAACGGTTCAGGGCGGTGTCTCCACTTGACCCTTCCGCACTGAGCGCCACCTCTGAACTCACCGGAAATAATGCAATCAGCACCATCTCTCCACTAAGTCACGGAATGAGCGGCAATTTTGCATTAAACACAGTCCTGATCTAATAAAACGTTTATTCACTGTTTTTCCTTCCAAAAACGGTTGCACAGCAAGCCACATTTAAAACGCAAGCCACATTAAAACGCAAGCCACATTTATAAAGCAAATCACATTTTAAAATATAGGCACAGCTTAGCGGCACAGTCAACGGGCACAGTTGTCAATTAGCGGCACCGTCAAAAGGCACACTTTTCAATTAGCGGCACAGCCAAGAGGCACACTTTTCAATTAGCGACACCGTCAAAAGGCACTCTTCAATTAGCGGCACAGTCAAAAGGCACACTTTTAAATTAGAGGCACAGTCAAAAGGCACGTAAAAACATTTATTCCTTCCAAACACAGTTCCAAATAAACCACATAAAAGCACATAAAACCACACTCACAGTTTAGTGGACATGTGTTCAGTGATCAGTTTATTCACTGCTCAGACTGAGAGTCGTGAACTCTCCCTCCCTCATCTTGCAGCGACTGCGGCAATTCCACACTTCCGGGTTTATAGTCCCTCCCCCTCCCACCGGATGGGGCGTGTCCTCCATGGCATGATTGACAGGAGAGAGAATTTCAACATTATTTAAACATTAATAAGTCTTATATTTTTCATATATGGCCCTGACAGCGGGAGGGGGACTGAATAATATGGCCAAAAATCGAAGCCGTGAGTGGATGTGATTTTTCTAAAGCCAATATACAGTGCAAACAGGAAGTGGTCAAGATTTGACTTTGAATCACTTGCCTATGCATTTTCAAAGCAACCGCACTTGCCTTTGCATTTTCAAAGCAACCGCACTTGCCTTTGCATTTTAAAAGCAACCTCACTTGCCTTTGCATTTTCAAAGCAAACCACCTTTTGCATTTTGAAAGCAAACCACGTTTTGCATTTTCAAAGCAAACCACCTTTTGCATTTTCAAAACAAACCACCCTCTGCATTTTCAAAACAAACCACCTTTTGCATTTTCAAAGCAAACCTTTATGTATTTTCAAAGCAAACCATCTTTTGCATTTTCAAAGCAAACCACCTTTTGCATTTTCAAAGCAAACCACCTTTTGCATTTTCAAAGCAAACCACCTTTTGCATTTTCAAAGCAAACCACCTTTTCAAAGCAAACCACCTTTTGCATTTTCAAAGCAAACCACCTTTTGCATTTTCAAAACAAACCACCTTCTGCATTTTCAAAACAAACCACCTTTTGCATTTTCAAAGCAAACCTTTATGTATTTTCAAAGCAAACCATCTTTTGCATTTTCAAAGCAAACCACCTTATGCATTTTCAAAGCAAACCACCTATTCAAAGCAAACCACCTTTTGCATTTTCAAAGCAAACCACCTTTTGCATTTTCAAAGCAAACCACATTTTGCATTTTCAAAGCAAGCCACCTTTTGCATTTTCAAACAAACCACCTTTTGTATTTTCAATACAAACCACCTTTTGCATTTTCAAAGAAACCACATTTTGCATTTTCAAAGCAATTTTTTTTCGCATTTTCAAAACAAACCAGCTTTTGCATTTTCAAAGCAAACCACCTTTTGTAATTTAAAAGCAAAGCACCTTTTGCATTTTCAAAGCAAACCAGTTTTAGCATTTTCAAAGCAAACCACCTTTTGCATTTTCCAAGCAAACCACATTTTTGCATTTTCAAAGCAAACCCCCTTTAACATTTTCAAAGCAAACTACCTTTTGCACTTTCAAAGCAAACGACCTTTTGCATTTTCAAAGCAAATCACCTTTTGCATTTTCAAAGACCACCACCTTTTGCATTTTCAAAGTAAACCACCTTTTGCATTTTCAATGCAAACCACTTTTTGCATTTTCAAAGCAAACCACATTTAGTATTTTCAAAGCAAATCACCTTTTGCATTTTCAAAGCAAACCACCTTTTGCATTTTCAAACTAAAACACCTTTTGCATTTTCAATGCAAACAGCAAACCACCTTTTGCATTTTCAAAGTAAACCACCTTTTGCATTTTCAATGCAAACCAGCAAACCACCTTTTGCATTTTCAAAGCAAACCACCTTTTGCATTTTCAAAGCAAACCACGTTTGAATTTTCAAAGCAAACCACCTTTTGCATTTCAATGCAAACCACGTGTTGCATTTTCAAAGCAAACCACTTTGTGCAATTTCAAAGCAAACAACGTTATGCTTTTTCAATGCAAACCACCTTATGCATTTTCAAAGCAAACCAGCTATTCTAAGCAAACCACCTTTTGCATTTTCATGGCAAACCACCTTTTGCATTTTCAAAGCAAATCACCTTTTGCATTTTCAAAGCAAAGCACATTTTGTATTTTCAAAGCAAACCACCTTTTGCATTTTCAAAGCAAACCACCTTTTGCATTTTCAAATCAAACCACCTTTTGCATTTTCAAAGCAAACCACTTTTTGCATTTTCAAAGCAAACCATCTTTTGCATTTTCAAAGCAAACCTTTTTGCATTTTCAAAGCCAACCATCTTTTGCATTTTCAAAGCAAACCGCCTTACGCATTTTCAAAGCAAATCACCTTTTCAAAGCAAACCACATTTTGCATTTTCAAACCAAACCACCTTTTGCATTTTCAAAGCAAACCACCTTTTAAATTTTAAAAGCAAACCACCTTTTGCATTTTCAAAGCAAACCATCTTTTGCATTTTCAAAACAAACCACCTTCTGCATTTTCAAAACAAACCACCTTCTGCATTTTCAAAACAAACCACCTTTTGAATTTCCAAAGCAAAACATTTTTCGCATTTTCAAAGCAAACCACCTTTTGCATTTTCAAAGCAAACCACCTTTTGCATTTTCAAAGCAAACCACCTTTTGCATTTTCAAAGCAAACCACCGTTTGCATTTTCAAAGCAAACCACCTTTTGCATTTTCAAAACAAACCACCTTCTGCATTTTCAAAACAAACCACCTTTTGTTTTTTCAAAGCAAACCTTTATGTATTTTCAAAGCAAACCATCTTTTGCATTTTCAAAGCAAACCACCTAATGCATTTTCAAAGCAAACCACCTATTCAAAGCAAACCACCTTTTGCATTTTCAAAGCAAACCACCTTTTGCATTTTCAAAGCAAACCACCTTTTGCATTTTCAAAACAAACCACCTTTTGTATTTTCAATACAAACCACCTTTTGCATTTTCAAAGAAACCACATTTTGCATTTTCAAAGCAATTTTTTTTTCGCATTTTCAAAACAAACCAGCTTTTGCATTTTCAAAGCAAACCATCTTTTGCATTTTCAAAGCAAACCTTTTTGCATTTTCAAAGCCAACCATCTTTTGCATTTTCAAAGCAAACCACCTTACGCATTTTCAAAGCAAACCACCTTTTCAAGGCAAACCACATTTTGCATTTTCAACCCAAACCACCTTTTGCATTTTCAAAGCAAACCACCTTTTGCATTTTCAAAGCAAACCACGTTTTGCATTTTCAAAACAAACCACCTTTTGCATTTTCAGCACCATCTCTCCACTAAGTCACGGAATGAGCGGCAATTTTGCGGGAATTTAGCATTAAACACAGTCCTGATCTAATAAAACGTTTATTCACTGTTTTTCCTTCCAAAAACGGTTGCACAGCAAGCCACATTTAAAACGCAAGCCACATTGAAAGGCAAGCCACATTTATAAAGCAAATCACATTTTAAAATATAGGCACAGCTTAGCGGCACAGTCAAAAGGCACAGTTTTCAATTAGCGGCACCGTCAAAAGGCACACTTTTCAATTAGCGGCACAGTCAAGAGGCGCACTTTTCAATTAGCGACACCGTCAAAAGGCACTCTTTTCAATTAGCGGCACAGTCAAAAGGCACACTTTTAAATTAGCGGCACATTCAAAAGGCACGTAAAAACATTTATTCCTTCCAAACACAGTTCCAAATAAACCACATAAAAGCACATAATACCACACTCACAGTTCAGGGGACATGTGTTCAGTGATCAGTTTATTCACTGCTCAGACTGAGAGTCGTGAACTCTCCCTCCCTCATCTTGCAGCGACTGCGGCAATTCCACACTTCCGGGTTTATAGTCCCCCCCCTCCCACCGGATGGGGCATGTCCTCCATGGCATGATTGACAGGAGAGAGAATTTCAACATTATTTAAACATTTATAAGTCTTATATTTTTCATCTATGGCCCTGACAGCTGGAGGGGACTGAGTAATATGGCCAAAAATCGAAGCCGTGAGTGGAAGTGATTTTTCTAAAACCAATATACAGTGCAAACAGGAAGTGGTCAAGACTTGACTTTGAATCACTTGCCTATGCATTTTCAAAGCAACCGCACTTGACTTTGCATTTTCAAAGCAACCGCACTTGCCTTTGCATTTTCAAACCAAACGCACTTGCCTTTACATTTTAAAAGCAACCTCACTTGCCTTTGCATTTTCAAAGCAAATCACCTTTTGCATTTTCATGGCAAACCACCTTTTGCATTTTCAAAGCAAACCACCTTATGCATTTTCAAAGCAAACCACCTTTTCAAAGCGAACCACCATTTGCATTTTCAAAGCAAACCATCTTTTGCATTTTCAAAGCAAACCTTTTTGCATTTTCAAAGCCAACCATCTTTTGCATTTTCAAAGCAAACCACCTTTTGCATTTTCAAAACAAACCACCTTTTGCATTTTCAGCACCATCTCTCCACTAAGTCACGGAATGAGCGGCAATTTTGCGGGAATTTAGCATTAAACACAGTCCTGATCTAATAAAACGTTTATTCACTGTTTTTCCTCCCAAAAACGGTTGCACAGCAAGCCACATTTAAAACGCAAGCCACATTAAAACGCAAGCCACATTTATAAAGCAAATCACATTTTAAAATATAGGCACAGCTTAGCGGCACAGTCAAAAGGCACACTTTTCAATTAGCGGCACAGTCAAAAGGCACACTTTTCAATTAGCGGCACCGTCAAAAGGCACACTTTTCAATTAGCGGCACAGTCAAGAGGCACACTTTTCAATTAGCAACACCGTCAAAAGGCACTCTTTTCAATTAGCGGCACAGTCAAAAGGCACACTTTTAAATTAGCGGCACATTCAAAAGGCACGTAAAAACATTTATTCCTTCCAAACACAGTTCCAAATAAACCACATAAAAGCACATAAATCCACACTCACAGTTTAGCGGACATGTGTTCAGTGATCAGTTTATTCACTGCTCAGACTGAGAGTCGTGAACTCTCCCTCCCCCATCTTGCAGCGACTGTGGCAAGTCCACACTTCCGGGTTTATAGTCCCCCCCCCTCCCACCGGATGGGGCGTGTCCTCCATGGCATGATTGACAGGAGAGAGAATTTCAACATTATTTAAACATTTATAAGTCTTATATTTTTCATCTATGGCCCTGACAGCTGGAGGGGGACTGAGTAATATGGCCAAAAATCGAAGCAGTGAGTGGAAGTGATTTTTCTAAAACCAATATACAGTGCAAACAGGAAGTGGTCAAGATTTGATTTTGAATCACTTGCCTATGCATTTTCAAAGCAACCGCACTTGCCTTTGCATTTTCAAGGCAACCGCACTTGCCTTTGCATTTTCAAACCAAACGCACTTGCCTTTGCATTTTAAAAGCAACCTCACTTGCCTTTGCATTTTCAAAGCGAACCACCTTTTGTATTTTCAAAGCAAACCAGTTTTAGCATTTTCAAAGCAAACCACCATTTGCATTTTCCAAGCAAACCACATTTTTGCATTTTCAAAGCAAACCCCCTTTAACATTTTCAAAGCAAACTACCTTTTGCACTTTCAAAGCAAACGACCTTTTGCATTTTCAAACTAAAACACCTTTTTCATTTTCAATGCAAACAGCAAACCACCTTTTGCATTTTCAAAGCAAACCACCTTTTGCATTTTCAAAGCAAACCACGTTTGAATTTTCAAAGCAAACCACCTTTTGCATTTCAATGCAAACCACGTTTTGCATTTTCAAAGCAAACCACTTTGTGCAATTTCAAAGCAAACAACGTTATGCTTTTTCAATGCAAACCACCTTATGCATTTTCAAAGCAAACCACCTATTCTAAGCAAACCACCTTTTGCATTTTCATGGCAAACCACCTTTTGCATTTTCAAAGCAAATCACCTTTTGCATTTTCAAAGCAAAGCACATTTTGTATTTTCAAAGCAAACCACCTTTTGCATTTTCAAAGCAAACCACCATTTGCATTTTCAAAGCAAACGACCTTTTGCATTTTCAAAGCAAATCACCTTTTGCATTTTCAAAGACCACCACCTTTTGCATTTTCAAAGTAAACCACCTTTTGCATTTTCAATGCAAACCAGCAAACCACCTTTTGCATTTTCAAAACAAACCACTTTTTGCATTTTCAAAGCAAACCACATTTAGCATTTTCAAAGCAAATCACCTTTTGCATTTTCAAAGCAAACCACCTTTTGCATTTTCAAACTAAAACACCTTTTGCATTTTCAATCCAAACAGCAAACCACCTTTTGCATTTTCAAAGCAAACCACCTTTTCCATTTTCAAAGCAAACCACGTTTGAATTTTCAAAGCAAACCACCTTTTGCATTTCAATGCAAACCACGTTTTGCATTTTCAAAGCAAACCACTTTGTGCAATTTCAAAGCAAACAACGTTATGCTTTTTCAATGCAAACCACCTTATGCATTTTCAAAGCAAACCACCTATTCTAAGCAAACCACCTTTTGCATTTTCATGGCAAACCACCTTTTGCATTTTCAAAGCAAATCACCTTTTTTCATTTTCAAAGCAAAGCACATTTTGTATTTTCAAAGCAAACCACCTTTTGCATTTTCAAAGCAAACCACCTTTTGCATTTTCAAAGCAAACCACCTTTTGCATTTTCAAAGCAAACCACTTTTTGCAATTTCAAAGCGAACCACCTTTTATATTTTCAAAGCAAACCACCTTATGCATTTTCAAAGCAAACCATCTTTTCAAAGCGAACCACCATTTGCATTTGCAAAGCCAACCATCTTTTGCATTTTCAAACCAAACCACCTTACGCATTTTCAAAGCAAACTACCTTTTCAAAGCAAACCACATTTAGCATTTTCAACCCAAACCACCTTTTGCATTTTCAAAGCAAACCACCTTTTGCATTTTCAAAGCAAACCACCTTTTGCATTTTCAAAACAAACCACCTTTTGCATTTTCAGCACCATCTCTCCACTAAGTCAGAATGAGCGGCAATTTTGCGGGAATTTAGCATTAAACACAGTCCTGATCTAATAAAACGTTTATTCACTGTTTTTCCTTCCAAAAACGGTTGCACAGCAAGCCACATTTAAAACGCAAGCCACATTAAAACGCAAGCCACATTTATAAAGCAAATCACATTTTAAAATATAGGCACAGCTTAGCGGCACAGTCAAAAGGCACACTTTTCAATTAGCGGCACAGTCAAAAGGCACACTTTTCAATTAGCGGCACCGTCAAAAGGCACACTTTTCAATTAGCGGCACAGTCAAGAGGCACACTTTTCAATTAGCGACACCGTCAAAAGGCACTCTTTTCAATTAGCGGCACAGTCAAAAGGCACACTTTTAAATTAGCGGCACATTCAAAAGGCACGTAAAAACATTTATTCCTTCCAAACACAGTTCCAAATAAACCACATAAAAGCACATAAAACCACACTCACAGTTTAGCGGACATGTGTTCAGTGATCAGTTTATTCACTGCTCAGACTGAGAGTCGTGAACTCTCCCTCCCCCATCTTGCAGCGACTGTGGCAAGTCCACACTTCCGGGTTTATAGTCCCCCTCCCACCGGATGGGGCGTGTCCTCCATGGCATGATTGACAGGAGAGAGAATTTCAACATTATTTAAACATTTATAAGTCTTATATTTTTCATGTATGGCCCTGACAGCTGGAGGGGGACTGAGTAATATGGCCAAAAATCGAAGCCGTGAGTGGAAGTGATTTTTCTAAAACCAATATACAGTGCAAACAGGAAGTGGTCAAGATTTGATTTTGAATCACTTGCCTATGCATTTTCAAAGCAACCGCACTTGCCTTTGCATTTTCAAAGCAACCGCACTTGCCTTTGCATTTGCAAACCAAACGCACTTGCCTTTGCATTTTAAAAGCAACCTCACTTGCCTTTGCATTTTCAAAGCAAACCACCTTATGCATTTTCAAAGCAAACCACCTTTTCAAAGCAAACCACCTTTTGCATTTTCAAAGCAAACCACCTTTTAAATTTTCAAAGCAAACCACCTTTTGCATTTTCAAAGCAAACCATCTTTAGCATTTTCAAAACAAACCACCTTCTGCATTTTCAAAACGAACCACCTTCTGCATTTTCAAAACAAACCACCGTTTGCATTTCCAAAGCAAAACATTTCTCGCATTTTCAAAGGAAACCACCTTTTGCATTTTCAAAGCAAACCACCTTTTGCATTTTCAAAGCAACCCACCTTTTGCATTTTCAAAGCAAGCCACCTTTTGCATTTTCAAAACAAACCACCTTTTGCATTTTCAAAACAAACAACCTTTTGCATTTTCAAAGCAAACCACCCTTTCAAAGCAAACCACCTTTTGCATTTTCAAAGCAAACCACCTTTTGCATTTTCAAAGCAAACTACCTTTTGCATTTTCAAAGCAAACCACCTTTTGCATTTTCAAAACAAACCACCTTCTGCATTTTCAAAACAAACCACCTTTTGCATTTTCAAAGCAAACCTTTATGTATTTTCAAAGCAAACCATCTTTTGCATTTTCAAAGCAAACCACCTGATGCATTTTCAAAGCAAACCACGTATTCAAAGCAAACCACCTTTTGCATTTTCAATGCAAACCACCTTTTGCATTTTCAAAGCAAACCACCTTTTGCATTTTCAAAGCAAACCAACTTTTGCATTTTCAAAGCAAACCACCTTTTGCATTTTCAAAACAAACCACCTTTTGTATTTTCAATACAAACCACCTTTTGCATTTTCAAAGAAACCACATTTTGCATTTTCAAAGCAATTTTTTTTCGCATTTTCAAAGCAAACCACCTTTTGCATTTTTAAAGCAAACCACCTTTTGCATTTTCAAAGCAAACCACCTTTTGCATTTTCAAAGCAAACCACCTTTTGCATTTTCAAAACAAACCACCTTTTGTATTTTCAATACAAACCATCTTTTGCATTTTCAAAGAAACCACATTTTGCATTTTCAAAGCAATTTTTTTTCGCATTTTCAAAACAAACCAGCTTTTGCATTTTCAAAGCAAACCACCTTTTGCAATTTCAATGCAAACCAGCAAACGACCTTTTGCATTTTCAAAGCAAACCACTTTTAGCATTTTCAAAGCAAACCAGTTTTAGCATTTTCAAAGCAAACCACCTTTTGCATTTTACAAGCAAACCGCATTTTTGTATTTTCAAAGCAAACCCCCTTTAACATTTTCAAAGCAAACTACCTTTTGCACTTTCAAAGCAAACGACCTTTTGCATTTTCAAAGCAAATCACCTTTTGCATTTTCAAAGCCCATCACCTTTTGCATTTTCAAAGTAAACCACCTTTTGCATTTTCAATGCAAACCAGCAAACCACCTTTTGCATTTTCAAAGCAACCACTTTTTGCATTTTCAAAGCAAACCACATTTAGCATTTTCAAAGCAAATCACCTTTTGCATTTTCAAAGCAAACCACCTTTTGCATTTTCAAAGCAAACCACTTTTTGCATTTTCAAAGCAAACCACATTTTGAATTTTCAAAGCAAACCACCTTTTGCATTTCAAAGCAAACCACGTTTTGCATTTTCAAAGCAAACCACTTTGTGCAATTTCAAAGCAAACAACGTTATGCATTTTCAATGCAAACCACCTAATGCATTTTCAAAGCAAACCACCTATTCTAAGCAAACCACCTTTTGCATTTTCATGGCAAACCACCTTTTGCATTTTGAAAGCAAATCACCCTTTGCATTTTGAAAGCAAAGCACATTTTGTATTTTCAAAGCAAACCACCTTTTGCATTTTCAAAGCAAACGACCTTTTGCATTTTCAAAGCAAACCACCTTTTGCATTTTCAAAGAAAACCACGTTTTGCAATTTCAAAGCGAACCACCTTTTATATTTTCAAAGCAAACCACCTTATGCATTTTCAAAGCAAACCACCTTTTCAAAGCGAACCACCATTTGCATTTTCAAAGCAAACCATCTTTTGCATTTTCAAAGCAAACCTTTTTGCATTTTCAAAGCTAACCAACTTTTGCATTTTCAAAGCAAACCACCTTATGCATTTTCAAAGCAAACCACCTTTTCAAAGCAAACCACCTTTTGCATTTTCAAAGCAAACCACCTTTTGCATTTTCAAGGCAAACCACCTTTTGCATTTTCAAAGCAAACCACCTTTTGCATTTTCAAAACAAACCACCTTTTGCATTTTCAAAGCAAAGCACCTTTTGCAATTTCAAAGCAAACCACTTATAGCATTTACAAAGCAAACCACCTTTTGCATTTTCAAAGCAAAACACTTTTTGCTATTTCAAAACAAACCACCTTTTGCATTTTCAAAGCAATCCACCTTTTGCATTTTCAAAGCAAACCACCATTTGCATATTAAAAGCAAGCCACTTTTTGCATTTTCAAATCAAACCACGTTTTGTATTTTCAAAGCAAACCACATTTTGCATTTTCAAAGCAAACCACTTTTTTGCAATTTCAAAGCAAACCTTCTTTTGCATTTTCAAAGCAAACCACCTTTTCCATTTTCAAGCAAACCATCTACTGCATTATAAAATCAAACCTTTTTGCATTTTCAAAACAAACCACCTTTTGCATTTTCAAAGCAAACCACCTTTTCCATTTTCAAAGCAAACCATCTACTGCATTTTTAAAGCAAACCTTTTTGCATTTTCATAGGAAACCACCTTTTGCATTTTCAAAGCAAAGCACATTTTGTATTTTCAAAGCAAACCACCTTTTGCATTTTCAAAGCAAACGACCTTTTGCATTTTCAAAGCAAACGACCTTTTGCATTTTCAAAGCAAACCACCTTTTGCATTTTCAAAGCAAACCACTTTTTGCAATTTCAAAGCGAACCACCTTTTATATTTTCAAAGCAAACCACCTTATGCATTTTCAAAGCAAAGCACATTTTGTATTTTCAAAGCAAACCACCTTTTGCATTTTCAAAGCAAACGACCTTTTGCATTTTCAAAGCTAACCAACTTTTGCATTTTCAAAGCAAACCACCTTATGCATTTTCAAAGCAAACCACCTTTTCAAAGCAAACCACCTTTTGCATTTTCAAAGCAAACCACCTTTTGCATTTTCAAGGCAAACCACCTTTTGCATTTTCAAAGCAAACCACCTTTTGCATTTTCAAAACAAACCACCTTTTGCATTTTCAAAGCAAAGCACCTTTTGCAATTTCAAAGCAAACCACTTATAGCATTTACAAAGCAAACCACCTTTTGCATTTTCAAAGCAAAACACTTTTTGCTATTTCAAAACAAACCACCTTTTGCATTTTCAAAGCAATCCACCTTTTGCATTTTCAAAGCAAACCACCATTTGCATATTAAAAGCAAGTCACTTTTTGCATTTTCAAATCAAACCACGTTTTGTATTTTCAAAGCAAACCACATTTTGCATTTTCAAAGCAAACCACTTTTTTGCAATTTCAAAGCAAACCTTCTTTTGCATTTTCAAAGCAAACCACCTTTTCCATTTTCAAGCAAACCATCTACTGCATTATAAAATCAAACCTTTTTGCATTTTCAAAACACACCACCTTTTGCATTTTCAAAGCAAACCACCTTTTGCATTTTCAAAGCAAACCACCTTGTGTATTTTCAAACCAAACCACCTTTTTCATTTTCAATGCAAACCAGCAAACCAACTTTTGCATTTTCACAGCAAACCTTTTGCATTTTCAAAGCAAACGACCTTTTGCATTTTGAAAGAAAACCACATTTTGCATTTTGAAAGCAAACCTCCTTTTGGCATTTTTATAGCAAACCACCTTTTGCCTTTTCATAGCAAACCACCATTTGCATTTTCAAAGCAAACCACTTTTTGCAATTTCAAAGCAAACCAACGTTTGCATTTTCATAGCAAACCACCATTTGCCCTTCAAAGCAAACCATTATTTGCATTTTCAAAGCAAACCTTTTGCATTTTCAAAGTAAACCCTTTGCATTTTCAAAGCAAACCTTTAGCATTTTCAAAGCAAACCAGCTTTTTCATATTCAAAGCAAACCACCTTTTGCATTTTCAAAGCAAACCACCTTTTGCATTTTCAAAGCATACCATCTTTTGCATTTTCAAAGCAAACCACCATTTGCATTTCCATTAAAAAGCAGCTTTTGCATTTTCAATGCAAACCAGCAAACCACGTTTTGCATTTTCAAAGCAAACGACCGTTTGTATTTTCAAAGCAAACCACCTTTTGCATTTTCAAAGCAAACCACTTTTTGGCATTTTTATACCAAACCACATTTTGCATTTTCAATGAAAACCAACATTTGCATTTTCAAAGCAAACCACCTTTTGCATTTTTAAAAGCAAACCACCTTTTGCATTTTCAAAGCAAACCACCATTTGCATATTAAAAGCAAGCCAGTTTTTGCATTTTCAAATCAAACCACGTTTTGTATTTTCAAAGCAAACCACATTTTGCATTTTCAAAGCAAACCACTTTTTTGCAATTTCAAAGCAAACCATCTTTTGCATTTTCAAAGCAAACCACCTTTTCCATTTTCAAGCAAACCATCTACTGCATTATAAAATCAAACCTTTTTGCATTTTCAAAGCAAACCACCTTTTGCATTTTCAATGCAAACCACCTTTTCCATTTTCAAAGCAAACCATCTACTGCATTTTTAAAGCAAACCTTTTTGCATTTTCAAAGGAAACCACCTTTTGCATTTTCAATCCACCTTTTCCATTTTCAAAGTAAACCATCTACTGCTTTTTTAATGCAAACCTTTTTACATTTTCAAAGTATACCATCTTTTGCATTTTCAAAGCAAACCACCTTTTGCATTTCCATTAAAAAGCAGCGTTGGCATTTTCAATGCAAATTAGCAAACCACCTTTTGCATTTTCAAAGTAAACGACAGTTTGCATTTTCAAAGCAAACTACCTTTTGCATTTTCAAAGCAAACCACTTTTTGGCATTTTTATACCAAACCATCTTTTGCATTTTCAAAGCAAACCACCTTTTACATTTTCAATGAAAACCAACATTTGCATTTTCAAAGCAAACCACGTTTTGCATTTTCAAAGCAAACCACTTTTTGCAATTTCAAAGCAAACAACGTTATGCATTTTCAATGCAAACCACCTTATGCATTTTCAAAGCAAACCACCTATTCTAAGCAAACCACCTTTTGCATTTTCATGGCAAACCACCTTTTGCATTTTCAAAACAAATCACCTTTTGCATTTTCAAAGCAAAGCACATTTTGTATTTTCAAAGCAAACCACCTTTTGCATTTTTAAAGCAAACCATCTTTTGCATTACAAAGCAAACCACCTTTTGCATTTTCAAAGCAAACCACTTTTTGCAATTTCAAAGCGAACCACCTTTTATATTTTCAAAGCAAACCACCTTATGCATTTTCAAAGCAAACCACCTTTTCAAAGCGAACCACCATTTGCATTTTCAAAGCAAACCATCTTTTGCATTTTCAAAGCAAATCTTTTGCATTTTCAAAGCTAACCATCTTTTGCATTTTCAAAGCAAACCACCTGATGCATTTTCAAAGCAAACCACCTTTTCAAAGCAAA
The DNA here is from genome assembly GCA_038087875.1 of Malacoraja senta. Classification (NCBI taxonomy): domain Eukaryota; kingdom Metazoa; phylum Chordata; class Chondrichthyes; order Rajiformes; family Rajidae; genus Malacoraja; species Malacoraja senta. The sequence goes on from JAXLNO010000994.1 coordinate 20,903, forward strand.
CCACCTTTTGCATTTTCAAAGCAAACCACCTATTGCATTTTTCAAATCAAACCACCTTTTGCATTTTCAAAACAAACCATCTTTTGCATTTTCAAAGCAAACCACCTATTGCATTTTTCAAATCAAACCACCTTTTGCATTTTCAAAACAAACCATCTTTTGCATTTTCAAAGCAAACCACCTTTTGCATTTTCAAAGCAATTTTTTTTAGTATTTTCAAAGCAAACCACCTTTTGCATTTTCAAAGCAAACCACGTTTTGCATTTTTATACCAAACCACCTTTTGCATTTTCAAAGCAAACCACCTTTTACATTTTCAATGAAAACCAACATTTGCATTTTCAAAGCAATCCACCTTTTGCATTTTCAAAGCAAACCACTTTTTTGAAATTTCAAAGCAAACCATCTTTTGCATTTTCAAAGCAAACCACCTTTTCCATTTTCAAAGCAAACCATCTACTGCATTTTTAAAGCAAACATTTTTGCATTTTCAAAGGAAACCACCTTTTGCATTTTCAATCCACCTTTTCCAATTTAAAAAGCAAACCATCTACTCCTTTTTTAAAGCAAACCTTTTAGCATTTTCAAAGCATACCATCTTTTGCATTTTCAAAGCAAACCACCTTTTACATTTTCAAAGCAAACTACTTTTTGGCATTTTTATACCAAACCACCTTTTGCATTTTCAAAGCAAACCACCTTTTACATTTTCATTGAAAACCAACATTTGCATTTTCAAAGCAAACCACCATTTGCATATTAAAACAAAGCCACTTTTTGCATTTTCAAATCAAACCACGTTTTGTATTTTCAAAGCAAACCACCTTTAGCATTTTCAAAGCAAACCAGCTTTTTCATATTCAAAGCAAACCACCTTTTGCATTTTCAAAGCAAACCACCTTTTGCATTTTCAAAGCATACCATCTTTGCATTTTCAAAGCAAACCACCTTTTGCATTTCCATTAAAAAGCAGCTTCTACATTTTCAATGCAAACCAGCAAACCACCTTTTGCATTTTCAAAGCAAACGACCGTTTGCATTTTCAAAGCAAACCACCTTTTGCATTTTCAAAGCAAACCACTTTTTCGCATTTTTATACCAAATCACCATTTGCATTTTCAATCCACCTTTTCCATTTTCAAAGTAAACCATCTACTGCTTTTTTAAAGCAAACCTTTTTGCATTTTCAAAGCATACCATCTTTTGCATTTTCAAAGCAAACCACCTTTTGCATTTCCATTAAAAAGCAGCTTTTGCATTTTCAATGCAAATCAGCAAACCACCTTTTGCAATTTCAAATCAAACAACGTTTTGTATTTTCAAACCAAACCACCTTTTGCATTTTCAAAGCAAACCACTTTTATGCAATTTCAAAGCAAACCATCTTTTGCATTTTCAAAGCAAACCACCTTTTCCATTTTCAAAGCAAACCATCTACTGCATTTTTAAAGCAAACATTTTTGCATTTTCAAAGGAAACCACCTTTTGCATTTTCAAAGCATACCATCTTTGCATTTTCAAAGCAAACCACCTTTTGCATTTCCATTAAAAAGCAGCTTTTACATTTTCAATGCAAACCAGCAAACCACCTTTTGCATTTTCAAAGCAAACGACCGTTTGCATTTTCAAAGCAAACCACCTTTTGCATTTTCAAAGCAAACCACTTTTTCGCATTTTTATACCAAACCACCATTTGCATTTTCAATCCACCTTTTCCATTTTCAAAGTAAACCATCTACTGCTTTTTTAAAGCAAACCTTTTTGCATTTTCAAAGCATACCATCTTTTGCATTTTCAAAGCAAACCACCTTTTGCATTTCCATTAAAAAGCAGCTTTTGCATTTTCAATGCAAATCAGCAAACCACCTTTTGCAATTTCAAATCAAACAACGTTTTGTATTTTCAAAGCAAACCACCTTTTGCATTTTCAAAGCAAACCACCTTTTCCATTTTCAAAGCAAACCATCTACTGCATTTTTAAAGCAAACATTTTTGCATTTTCACAGGAAACCACCTTTTGCATTTTCAATCCACCTTTTCCAATTTAAAAAGCAAACCATCTACTGCTTTTTTAAAGCAACCCTTTTAGCATTTTCAAAGCATACCATCTTTTGCATTTTCAAAGCAAACCACCTTTTACATTTTCAAAGCAAACTACTTTTTGGCATTTTTATACCAAACCACCTTTTGCATTTTCAAAGCAAACCACCTTTTACATTTTCATTGAAAACCAACATTTGCATTTTCAAAGCAAACCACATTTTGCACTTTAAAAGCAAACCACCTTTTGCATTTTCAAAGCAAACCACCATTTGCATATTAAAACAAAGCCACTTTTTGCATTTTCAAATCAAACCACGTTTTGTATTTTCAAAGCAAACCACCTTTTGCATTTTCAAAGCAAACCACTTTTTTTTGCAAATTCAAAGCAAACAATCTTTTGCATTTTCAAAGCAAACGACCTTTCGCATATTAATAGCAAACGACCGTTTGCATTTATAGAGCAAACGACCATTTGCATTTTCAAAGCAAACTTCCTTTTGCATTTTCAAAGCAAACCACCTTTTGCAATTTCAAAGCAAACCACCTTTTGCATTTTCGAAGCAAACCACCTTTAACATTTTCAAAGCAGACCACCTTTTTTGCATGTTCAAAGCAAACCACACATTTGCAATTTCAAATTAAACCACCTTTTGCATTTTCAAAGCAAACCACCTTTTCCATTTTCAAAGCAAACCATCTACTGCATTTTTAAAGCAAACCTTTTTGCATTTTCAAAGGAAACCACCTTTTGTAATTTCAATCCACCTTTTCCATTTTCAAAGCAAACCATCTACTGCTTTTTTAAAGCAAACCTTTTTGCATTTTCAAAGCATACCATCTTTTGCATTTTCAAAGCAAACCACCTTTTGAATTTCCATTAAAAAGCAGATTTTGCACTTACAATGCAAATCAGCAAACCACCTTTTGCATTTTCAAAGCAAACGACCGTTTGCATTTTCAAAGCAAACTACCTTTTGCATTTTCAAAGCAAACCACTTTTTGGCATTTTTATACCAAACCACCTTTTGCATTTTCAAAGCAAACCACCTTTTACATTTTCAATGAAAACCAACATTTGCATTTTCAAAGCAAACCACCTTTTGCATTTTAAAAGCAAACCACCTTTTGAATTTTCAAAGCAAACAACCATTTGCATATTAAAAGAAAGCCACTTTTTGCATTTTCAAATCAAACAACGTTTTGTATTTTCAAAGCAAATCACCTTTTGCATTTTCAAAGCAAACCACTTTTTTTGCAATTTCAAAGCAAACCATCTACTGCATTTTTAAAGCAAACCTTTTTGCATTTTCAAAGCAAACCACCTTTTGCATTTCAAAGCAAACCACCTTTTGCATTTTCAAAGCAAACCACCTTTTACATTTCCATTAAAAAGCAGCTTTTGCATTTTCAATGCAAACCAGCAAACCACCTTTTGCATTTTCAAAGCAAACCACCTTTTACATTTTCAAAGCAAACCACTTTTTGGCATTTTTATACCAAACCACCTTTTGCATTTTCAAATCAAACCACCTTTTACATTTTCATTGAAAACCAACATTTGCATTTTCAAAGCTAACCACCTTTTGCATTTTAAAAGTAAACCACCTTTTGCATTTTCAAAGCAAACCACCATTTGCATATTAAAACAAAGCCACTTTTTGCATTTTCAAATTAAACCACGTTATGTATTTTCAAAGCAAACCACCTTTTGCATTTTCAAAGCAAACCACTTTTATGCAATTTCAAAGCAAACAATCTTTTGCATTTTCAAAGCAAACGACCTTCTGCATATTAAAAGCAAACGACCTTTTGCATTTTCAGAGCAAACGACCTTTTGCATTTTCAAAGCAAACCTCCTTTTGCATTTTCAAAGCAAACCACCTTTTGCATTTTCAAAGCAAACCACCTTTTGCATTTTCAAAGCAAACCACCTTTAGCATTTTCAAAGCAGACCACCTTTTTTTGCATGTTCAAAGCAAACCACACATTTGCAATTTCAAATCAAACCACCTTTTGCATTTTCAAAGCAAACCACCTTTTCCATTTTCAAAGCAAACCATCTAATGCATTTTTAAAGCAAACCTTTTTGCATTTTCAAAGGAAACCACCTTTTGCAATTTCAATCCACCTTTTCCATTTTCAAAGCAAACCATCTACTGCTTTTTTAAAGCAAACCTTTTTGCATTTTCAAAGCATACCATCTTTTGCATTTTCAATGCAAACCACATTTTGCATTTCCATTAAAACGCAGCTTTTGCATTTTCAATGCAAACCAGCAAACGACCGTTTGCATTTTCAAAGCAAACCACCTTTTACATTTTCAAAGCAAACCACATTTTGGCATTTTTATACCAAACCACCTTTTGCATTTTCAAAGCAAACAACCTTTTGCATTTTCAATGAAAACCATTTTTTGCAATTTCAAAGCAAACAATCTTTTGCATTTTCAAAGCAAACGACCTTTTGCATATTAAAAGCAAACGACCTTTTGCATTTTCAGAGCAAACGACCTTTTGTATTTTCAAAGCAAACATCCTTCTGCATTTTCAAAGGAAACCACCTTTTGCATTTTCAAACCACCTTTTCCATTTTCAAAGCAAACCATCTACTGCTTTTTTAAAGCAAACCTTTTTGAATTTTCAAAGCAAACCACCTTTTGCATTTTCAAAGGAAACCACCTTTTGCATTTTCAAAGAAAACCACCTTTTCCATTTTCAAAGCAAACCATCTATTGCATTTTTAAAGCAAACCTTTTTGCATTTTCAAAGGAAACCACATTTTGCATTTTCAATCCACCTTTTCCATTTTCAAAGCAAACCATCTACTGCTTTTTTAAAGCAAACCTTTTTGCAATTTCAAAGCATACCATCTTTTGCATTTTCAAAGCAAACCACATTTTGCATTTCCATTAAAACGCAGCTTTTGCATTTTCAATGCAAACCAGCAAACCACCTTTTGCATTTTCAAAGCAAACGACCGTTTGCATTTTCAAAGCAAACCACCTTTTACATTTTCAAAGCAAACCACATTTTGGCATTTTTATACCAAACCACCTTTTGCATTTTCAAAGCAAACCACCTTTTACATTTTCATTGAAAACCAACATTTGCATTTTCAAACCAAACCACCTTTTGCATTTTAAAAGCCAACTTTTGCATTTTCAAAGCAAACCACCATTTGCATATTAAAACAAAGCCACTTTTTGCATTTTCAAATCAAACCACGTTTTGTATTTTCAAAGCAAACCACTTTTACATTTTCAAAGCAAACCACTTTTTTGCAATTTCAAAGCAAACAATCTTTTGCATTTTCAAAGCAAACGACCTTTTGCATATTAAAAGCAAACGACCTTTTGCATTTTCAGAGCAAACGACCTTTTGTATTTTCAAAGCAAACCTCCTTTTGCATTTTCAAAGCAAACCACCTTTTGCATTTTCAAAGCAAACCATCTACTGCATTTTCAAAGCAAACCATCTACTGCTTTTTTAAAGCAAACCTTTTTGTATTTTCAAAGCAAACCACCTTTTGCATTTTCAAAGCAAAACACCGTTTCCATTTTCAAAGCAAACCGCCTTTTGCATTTTCAAAGCAAACCACCTGTTGCATTTCCATTAAAAAGCAGCTTCTGCATTTTCAATGCAAACCAGAAAACCACCTTTTGCATTTTCAAAGCAAACGACCTTTTGTATTTTCAAAGCAAACCACCTTTTGCATTTTCAAAGCATACCATCTTTTGCATTTTCAAAGCAAACCACCTGTTGCATTTCCATTAAAAAGCAGCTTCTGCATTTTCAATGCAAACCATAAAACCACCTTTTGCATTTTCAAAGCAAACGACCTTTTGCATTTTAAAAGCAAACGACCTTTTGTATTTTCAAAGCAAACGACCTTTTGCATTTTCAAAGCAAACTACCTTTTGCATTTTCAAAACAAACCATCTACTGCATTTTCAAAGCAAACCATCTACTGCATTTTTAAAGCAAACCTTTTTGCATTTTCAAAGGAAACCACCTTTTGCATTTTCAAACCACCTTTTCCATTTTCAAAGCAAACCATCTACTGCTTTTTTAATGCAAACCTTTTTGCATTTTCAAAGCAAACCACCTATATCATTTTCAAAGCAAACCACCTTTTGCATTTTCAAATCACACCACCTTTTACATTTTCAAAGCAAACTCCCTTTTGCATTTTCAATGCAAACCAGCAATCCACCTTTTGCATTTTAAAAGCAAACCACCTTTTGCATTTTCAAAGCAAACCACCTTTTGCATCTTCAAAGCAACCACCTTTTGCTTTTTCAAAGCAAACCACTATTCGCATTTTCAAAACAAACCTTTTGCATTTTCAAAGTAAACCCTTTGCATTTTCAAAGCAAACCTTTTGATTTTAAAAGCAAACCACCTTTTTTTTATTTTCAAATCAAACCACCTTTTGCGTTTTCAAAGCAAACCACCATATGCCCTTCAAAGCAAACCGCCTTTTGCATTTTCAAAGTAAACCCTTTGCATTTTGAAAGCAAACCACTTTTTCATTTTCTAAGCAAACCACCATTTGCATTTTCAAAGCAAACCACCTTTAGCATTTTCAAAGTAAACCACCTTTTGCATTTTCAAAGCAGACCAACTTTTGCATTTTTAAAGCAAACCACCTTTTACATAGTAAAGACAAACAACATTTTGCATTTTCAAAGCAAACCACCATTTCCATATTAAAAGAAAGCCACCTATGGCATTTTCAAAGCAAACCACCTTTTATATTTTCAAAGCAAACCACCTTTTGCATTTTCAAAGCAAACCAGTTTTTTTTGCAATTTCAAAGCAAACCACCTTCTGTATTTTCAAAGCAAACCACTTTTTCCTTTTTCAAAGCAAACTATCTACTACATTATAAACCAAACCTTTTTGGATTTTCAAAGCAGACCACCTTTTGCATTTCCAAAGCAAACCACTTTTTGGCAAACCACTTTTTCCTTTTTCAAAGCAAACTATCTACTACATTATAAACCAAACCTTTTTGGATTTTCAAAGCAGACCACCTTTTGCATTTCCAAAGCAAACCACTTTTTGGCATTTTTATACCAAACCACCTTTTGCATTTTCAAAGCAAACCACTTTTTTGCAATTTAAAAGCAAACCACCTTTTGCATTTTCAAAGCAAACCACCTTTTCAATTTTCAAAGCAAACCATCTACTGCATTTTTAAAGAAAACCTTTTTGCATTTTCAAAGCAAACCACCTTTTGCTTTTTCAAAGCAAACCACCTTTTCCATTTTCAAAGCAAACCACGTTTTGCATTTTCAAAGCAAATCACCTTTTGCATTTTCAAAGCAAACCACCATTTGCCCTTCAAAGCAAACCACTATTTTCATTTTCAAAGCAAACCTTTTGCATTTTCAAAGTAAACCCTTTGCATTTCCAAAGTAAACCCTTTGCATTTTCAAAGCAAACCTTTTGATTTTAAAAGCAAACCACCTTTTTTCATTTTCAAAGCAAACCACCTTTTGCATTTTCAATGCAAACCAGCAAACCAAATTTTGCATTTTCAAAGCAAACCACCTTTTCCATTTTCTAAACAAACGACATTTTACATTTTCAAAGCAAAGCACATTTTGCATTTTCAAAGCAAACCGCCTTTTGGCATTTTATAACAAACCACCTTTTGCATTTTCAAAGCAAACTACCATTTGCATTTTCAAAGCAAACCACTTTTTGCAATTTCAAAGCAAACCACCTTTTGCCTTTTCAAAGCAAACCACCTTTTGCCTTTTCAAAGCAAACCACCTTTTGCTTTTTCAAAGCAAACCACAATTTGCCCTTCAAAGCAAACCACTATTTGCATTTTCAAAGCTAACCTTTTTGCATTTTCAACCTAACCCTTTGCATTTTCAAAGCAAACCTTTTGCATTTTCAAAGCAAACCTTTTGCATTTTCAAAGCAAACCACCTTTTGCATTTTCAAAGCATACCATCTTTTCGTTTTCAAAGCAAACCACCTTTTGCATTTCCATTAAAAAGCAGCTTTTGCATTTTCTATGCAAACCAGCAAACCACCTTTTGCATTTTCAAAGCAAACCACCTTTTACATTTTCAAAGCAAACCACCATTTGCATTTTCAAAGCAAACCACCTTTTGCATTTTCAAGGTAAACCACCTTTTGCATTTTCAAAGCAAACCACCATTTGCTTATTAAAAGCAAGCCACCTTTTGCATTTTCAAAGCAAACCACCTTTTGTATTTTCAAAGCAAACCACCTTTTGCATTTTCAAAGCAAACCACATTTTTTGCATTTTCAAAGCAAACCACCTTTTGCATTTTCAAAGCAAACCACCTTTTCCATTTTCAAAGCAAACAATCTACTGCATTTATAGCAAACCTTTTTGCATTTTCATAGCAAACCACCTTTTGCATTTTCAAAGCAAACCACCTTTTGCATTTTCAAAGCAAACCTCCTTTTGCATTTTTAAAGCAAACCACCTTTTGCATTTTCAAAGCACACCACCTTTTGCATTTTCAAAGCAAACCACCTTTTGCATTTTCAATGCAAACCAGCAAACCAACTTTTGCATTTTCAAAGCAAACCACTTTTTGCATTATCAAAACAAACGACCTTTTGCATTTTCAAAGAAATCCACATTTTGCATTTTCAAAGCAAACCGCCTTTTGGCATTTTATAGCAAACCACCTTTTGCATTTTCAAAGCAAACCACCATTTGCATTTTCAAAGCAAACCACTTTTTGCAATTTCAAAGCAAACCACCTTTTGCATTTTCAAAGCAAACCACCATTTGCATTTTCAAAGCAAACCACCTTTTGCATTTTCAAAGCAAACCATGTTTTGCATTTTCAAAGCAAACCACCATTTGCCCTTCAAAGCAAACCACTATTTGCATTTTCAAAGCAAACCTTTTGCATTTTCAAAGTAAACCCTTGTGCATTTTCAAAGCAAACCACCTTTTGCATTTTCAAAGAAAACCACCTTTTGCATTTTTACAGCAAACCACATTTTGCATTTTCAAAGCAAACCTTTTGCATTTTCAAACAAAACCTTTTGCATTTTCAAATCAAATCTTTAGCATTTTCTAAGCAAAGCACCTTTTGCATTTTCAAAGCCATCCTTTTGCATTTCCAATCCAAACTACCTTTTGCTTTTCTAAACCAAACCACCATTTGCATTTTCAAAGCCAGCCATTTTCCATAAAGCAAACCAACTTTTGCATTTTCAAACCAAACCACCTTTTGCATTTTCAAAGCAAACCCTTTGCATTTTCAAAGCAAACCTTTTGCAATCTCAAGGCAAACCACCTTTTGTATTTTCAAAGCAAACCACATTTTGCATTTTCAAAGCAAAACCACTTTTGCATTTTCAAAGCAAACCATTCTTGCATTTTCAAAGCAAACTAACAATTGCATTTTCAAAGAATACCACCTTTTGCATTTTCAAAGCAAACCTTTTGCATTTTCAAACCAAACCTTTTGCATTTTCAAACCAAACCTTTTGCATTTTCAAACCAAATCTTTTGCATTTCCAAACCGAACCACCTTTTGCATTTTCAAAGCAAATCAATTTTTGCATTTTCAAAGGAAACCACCTTTTGCATTTTAAAAGCAAACCTTTTGCATTTTCAAACCAAACCTTTTGCATTTCCAAACCAGACCACCATTTGCATTTTCAAACCAAACCACCATTTGCGTTTTCAAAGCACACCTTTTGCATTTTCAAAGCAAACCTTTTGCAGTTTCAAACTGAAGTGGGCGCATGTGCGCAGGTGCAGGGCTCTTCTAGAGTGTGCGCATGTGCAAGACTTTTCCGGAGTGTGCGCATGTGCGAGGTATTTCGGGCGGGAAAGGCCTGCGGAATCAGCCATGTTTGCCAGACGTTTCTGAGTTTATGTATTAAAGAAATAAGTTGCTTAAAGCTTAAATAAAGTTAAGTAAATTTTGAGTAGTGAAAAGTTTCATTTGCCTCGCAACAATATAAGCAACTTATCTTAGCAGTCCGACTTGGGATGGAGAAACTATTGAAACCACAACGCTTGGATCTGGATCCCAACTCACCTGCTACTGCAAAGGAATGGAAGCACTGGCTTCGTATATTAAATAACTTCTTTGATGAGTGTGGCAATGATGCACCAGACAGACTCAAGACATTAATAAGCTTCGTCTCTTCTGATGTATATGATTACATAGTGGAATGTACAACTTATGTTTCTGCTATTGATGTACTAAGCAGTCTCTTCGTTAAGACACCCAATGTGCTATTCGCTCGACACCTCCTTGGTACTCGGAAACAAAAACCTGGTGAGTCAATTGATGAATTTTCACAAGTACTTCAAAGACTTAGTAAAGACTGTCCATTCAAAGTAGTTACGGCTGATCAATATCGACAGGAACTTATTCGAGACTCTTTTATCAATGGTTTGGCATCGCCTTTAATACGACAGAAACTATTAGAAAACAAAACCTTGGCTTTACAGTCAGCTTACAATCAAGCTTATTAGACTTGGCTCAGAAACATTGTGATGCATATGACTCATCTAATGTGTATTCTGCTGCAACTACTACAAAAGAATTTCACCCAAGTACTAATATGGAGCAAGCTGAAACAATTTCTACTGATAAAGGAGACCTTGCTGCAGTATATCATTATTCAAAAAGGAAGTGTTACTTTTGCGGGGGGTAATATTCATAAGAGAGAGAGATGCCCTGCTCAAGAGGCAACTTGTAATAGTTGTGGCAAGAAGGGACATTTTTCTAGAGTATGCAAGTCCAAAGCAACTACTAAAAGTGTGACTGCTGCCATGTATATGCCTTCTTTATGTGTAATTATAGCTGCATTTCCTCAGAGCTTGTCTCATGCAGCTACAACATTATCCATCAATGGCCATACACTTAATGTACTACTTGATTCTGGCAGTTCAGAACGTTTTATAAGTGAACAAGTTGTGTCTCGACTAAATCTAACTATAATTCCTTCAAATAGAGAAATCTCGATGGCTCTGACAACTCTCAATACTCAAATTATTGGATCTTGTATTGTAGACTTTATTCTGAACAAAACTAGCTATAAATCTGTATGTCTTGGTATTTTGAAAAATTTGTGTAGCGATATAATTCTAGGTCAGGATTTTCAGAAACAGCACAGATCACTTTAAATAATGTCTGAAGGAACTATGCCTGATCTTGTATTGTCAAAGCCACCAGTATTGTGTGTTTTTTCTGCTGCATCTGTTGAATGTCCTTCATTATTCACTAATTTATCCTCCAAGTGCAAGCCAATTGCTACAAAATCAAGACATTTTAGTAAAGATGATAGGAACTTTATCAACACAGAAGTAACTAATCTTTTACAAGAAGGTATCATAGAACCCAGCTCTTCCCCTTGGAGGGCACAAGTTGTCGTGGTTAAGGACCCCTTGGAGAGACATAGAAAGAGACTCTGCATTGATTACTCTATAAACCAGTTCATGGATCTTGATGCATATCCACTACCTCGCATAGAAGAGATTATCAATACATTAGCTAATTATAAGATATTCTCTACTTTTGACTTAAAAAGTGCTGACTACCAAATTCCTTTGAAGGAATCAGAGAAGAAATACACTGCGTTTGAAGCAAATGGGAAATTATATCACCACTGCAGAGTTCCTTTTGGTGTAACTAATGGCGTGGCTGTTTTTCAGAGAGAGATGGACAAACTTGTTGAACAAGAAAACCTTAAAGATACTTTCCCTTATCTTGATAATTTAACTATTGCTGGAAAAGACCAAGCTGAACATGATGAAAATGTACAACGGTTTTTAGATGTTGTACATTCTAAACATCTAACATTAAATGAGGCAAAGTTAATAACATCAGTGTCAACAATTAATATTCTTGGTTATTGGGATGGAAATGATATAATCAAGCCTGATCCAGAAAGACTCTGCGAAGGGTTCTTTGGATGTTTGCATATTATGCTCAATGGATACCAAATTTTGCTGACAAAATTCAACCTTTGATTAGAACAAAATCTTTCCCCCTTGACTCTACAGCAATTGGTGCCTTTACTTCTTTAAAGAAACAATTAGAATCTGGGACATTACACGCCATCGATGAGGATCTCCCCTTTGTTGTTGAATGTGATGCCTCTGATTTAGCTGTATCAGCAACATTAAATCAAGGAGGACGACCAGTGGCTTTCATGTCACGTACTCTCCAAGGTATTGAATTGCACTACCCTCCCGTCCGAAAAGGTAGCTACACCAATTATTGAAGCAGTGAGGAAATGGAGTCATTTCCTTGCTCGCCAGCACTTCACTTTGATAACAGATCAGCGTTCAGTAGCTTTTATGCTGGATAATCGGAAACGAACGAAGATTAAAAACAGTAACATTCATGAATGGAGGATTGAATTATCTGCATATAGTTATTCAATTGAGTACCGCCCTGGTAAGGATAATGTTGCTCCAGATACATTAACTCCAGCATTTTGTGCCTCTGTTCATTCTTCTGCACTCACTGATCTTCACAATGGGCCGTGTCATCCTGGAATCACACATTTGTTGCACTATGTTCCTTCCAAAAACGTACCTTTCTCTTCAGAAGATGTTGTGAGGAAGGGGTTAATAGGTATAGTTGATTTAGACTAAGAACCCTTTGTATTGTAGAGAGTAGATGAGCTTCAAGGATGAGAAAAAGGAGATAGCGACAGTCCAGGAAGAACTGGGGTAAAGGGCATGAACAACTCTCTAGTGCGCATGGGTAATGAGACAAATGAATATTGCAAACACGCCCATCATGACAAGATGTCTGATTTAAATGCACATGCGATGTATGATGTGGGAGGCACCAGGGGCGGGACCGGTAGATTGTGCACCTCAGTGCTCTGATTTGAAAGGAGCCCGAAGGGGAGGAATAAAGGTGTAACAAATGTAAAATGATATGAATAAAAGAGAGTGGCTTTCCCGACCTCGGTGTGTCTCGACAGGGGAGGCACCCGACTCTGCAGACTTGCTAATAAATAAACTTGTTTCTCTCATTTCTCTAGGATCGTGATTGTGAGCACTCACTTTTTGCACCTCACAAGCCTGGGGGCTCGTCTTGGGATCGCCACTCCGGCCAGCTGGCGGCGGTATACGGGAGAAGGGACGGTGCACCCCGCTGATTCAGCGGCCCTGGACCCCTTGCTTGCCGTCAGCGGTTTGAGCGAGTGATATCCCAGACCAGAGATTAGAGAAACAAGTGGGAGTAGTTGGAAATCGCGAGGAGCCAAATCGAGTGATTCTTGTGCACAGGACCCGGGTAAGAAAACGACTATTAAGTACTACTCGGGCGATTAAATAGATCGGGGGAAATTCCGATCGGGAGGATGGGCAATGAAAACGGAAAGCCCAAAAGGGAGGGGAAGGGCGGTAAAGCCGCATTCTGCCTGATAGTCCGTTGGGGCGAATGCTGAGCCTCTGGGGGCAAGGAAATACCCAGGGATTTTATATATGTGATAATTATATTGTATTTGTAGACCACATTGTAAGAGTAAGTAAGTAAGTAAGTAAGTTTTATTAGAATCAAAAATGTCCACTGTAGGTAGGTGTATGTTCCTTTAAATAAATTAGGTCATGGTGAAAGGCGACGAACAGCTGTAAGATAACGATTAACTGTTTGTATCCTCGTAACCTAGAAGGGGAAGTTGTAAAATCAGCTTTTGGTTTTTCTGATGTTCTTTTAGATTTCTAGTCAGTAAAGTTAATTTGGAAAATTGTTACTAGTGCTCGGAATTGGACATTTAAAATAGTGGTGAATATGGATTGAAATAATTGGAAATAAGTTCATTGGTAAACATTCAAGTTTAGAAAGGAAGGAGAGAGAGGCAGTTAGGAGATAACAGAAGTAGAAAAACGACAGGCGTGAAAGTAATAAAGCAGGAGGAGTCAGTGGAAGATTTAAAAAAGAAAGGTGAATGAATTTGCAAGGAGGCTAGAATATTTGAGAAGCAAGAAATTGAGTTTAGAATAAGAAAGAAGGCATACCAGAAAGGATTAAATTTGGAAGCATTGGGATAAAGTGATGAGACTGCTTTAAAGAGAAAAGAGAAGGACAGACACAGATTATCCCTTGGGGCACCCATAAACTGAGAGGGCTAAAAAAACACCTCACCCTATATCCCTGATGGGGGAGGAAATGGATTAGGGCTTTGGAGGAGGAGAACGTGGGACGATTATTGACCATGGAAGATTTGAAGGCACTGTTGGTAAAAGTGACAGAACTACTGAAGATGGATGGTATAAACTGATGCGAACAATGTAATAAGCAATGGCATACTGTTTGACACAGTCAGGCAGAGGGTATGGCAGGCCCTCAGACAATGTAATCCAGCAGGCTATCTGGAAAACCAGCTGAAAAGGTGGGGAGTTCATTGATGAACATTATATTATGAACTACTGTGGTGGATGTCATTCTTCTTAAAGTCAAGCAGATTGGTGGTGAGATTGTCATTAATTTCCCACCCCCGATTCAGCGAACAGTTGGTCTCTGCGGTCGAGAAATATCGCAAAGATAGGAAAAAGACTTGCAAACCAGCAGGAGGAGCTGTTGTCAATAAACAATGGACCTGGTTGAAAAGACAAGTGAGTCCTATGACGGAACCAAGCAGGGCCAGAGAATTACATGCCAATAATGAATGTCTTTGGGGAACGTTTCCTCAAAAAGTCCTATCAGGAGTGAAATTAATCTGGATATAAGCCCTAACAGGACTGGGGTCCCCAAGAGAGAAAAGGACTTAAAGGAGGATTTGTTGGTATTGTTCCATAAGTGAAAAGCGATGTAAGAGAGAGAGAGAGAGAGATTTAAAAAAATACTTCAGAATGTAGGACAGAGTATGATAACCTCGGGAAAAGGCAGGATATAGTTCAGACTAGATTAGGTATAAGCCCTGTAGTGTCGTTTATGATGAATAAGGTAATTAAGAGGTTTGGTAGACTTACAGAAATCAGCTTTGACAACGGATTGTTTTCATTTAGGGAGTAGCCAAGTTGGCGATAGAGACCCTTAGAGTAAAATACACATTTGGGTATGTAACACCTGCAGTCACAGGCATGGTGGAAAGAATAAATGGAACATTGAAGGTTAATATAAATAAGATTTGTTTAATTACAAAGTTGAATTGGATCGATGCCCTGCCATTGGCACT
This sequence comes from Malacoraja senta, assembly GCA_038087875.1. Lineage (NCBI taxonomy): Eukaryota > Metazoa > Chordata > Chondrichthyes > Rajiformes > Rajidae > Malacoraja > Malacoraja senta. The sequence goes on from JAXLNO010000994.1 coordinate 36,109, forward strand.
GAAGAGATGTTGCATGCAAACTAACCGAGCAGGTGGCACAATGGAGAGGTCCCTACAAGAGACCGAGTTTGGAACAGTTAAATATAGAATTTAAAAAGTATACGAAACAGTTAATTATGATATACAAGTCTATTTATGAACAGGTAAAGTAAAAGCTGTTGGAGGTGGACCAGGAGGAAGGACCCTTTAAACCTGAAGACAAGGTGTATGTATGAGTTTTCTAAACTCCCGACCGATGTTCAGGTAGAAGGTTGATATACCTGGTACCATTTCAATAATTACATGAGGGCCGTCCCGCAGGTACGAATAGATAATAGCCCTGAGGTAAGTGAACAGGAGGACAAAGATGTGAGAAAAGAGTAGAGTTTGAACAAGAACGTTGTTTGACATTAGTGGTGGGCAAAATAATGGAAAGCATACTTAAGACAATATATAAGAATTTAGATAAATAGGGTAGGATTAGGAAGAATTAGCATGGGTTTGTGATTGTGATGTTTGACTAATCTTGAATTTTTTGAAAAAGTTATTAAGGAAATTGATGAGGGTAAAGTGGTGGATGTTGTCTAGATGAACTTCAGTAAGGCCTTTGACAAGGTTCAATAAGGAAATAAGGTTGGTTAAGAAGGGTTAGTAAGGAATAGCAAGATGGATTAAAAAGTGGCTGTATGGGAGATGTCAGAGAGCAATGGTGGATGGATGTTTGTCAGATTGGAGGTCAGTGACTAGAGGGGTACCTCGGGGATGTGTGTTGGGTCCACTGTTGTTTGTCATGTGAATCAATAATCTGGATGTTGGTGTGGTAAAATAGATTAATAAGTATGTAGATGATACTAAGATAGGTGGTGTTGTGAATAATGAAGTAGATTTTAAAAGTGTACAGAGAGATTTAGATCATTTGGAAGAGTGGGTTGAAACATGACAGATGGGTTTAATGTTGATAAGTGTGAGATGATACATCTTGGCAGGACAAATCAAAATTGAACCTACATGGTAAATGATTGTGAATTGAGGAATGAAGTTGAACAGAGGGATCTAGGAATAACTGTGCATAGTTCCCTAAAGGTGGAATCTCATGAAGATAGGATGGTAAAGAAAGATTTTGGTGTGTTGGCCTTTATAAATCAGAGCATTATGTATAGAAGTTGGGTTGTAATGTTAAATTGTACAAGGCATTGGTGAGGTCAATTGTGGAGTATGGTGTATAATTTTGGTAGGCATAATTATAGGAAAAAGGTCAACAAAATAGAGAGAGAGTACAGAGGAGATCAATTAGAATGTTGCCTGGGTTTCAGCAACTAAGACACAGAGAAAGGTTGAACAAGTTAGGTCTTTATTATTTAGGAAAGATAGAAGGGGTCCCAACAAATACAAGGGAATGATGTATTCCTAAGGAACTATTTACTGGCAGTATCTCGTTCTATTACAGAATTAAAAACCAAGGGGCTGCTGGCCCAGAGTCCCCATCTCGACTTTCCAATCCATTCTGTGAAAGCGGGGGACTGGGATCTTGTAACATCATGGAAGGAAGAAAAGATGCAACCCCGTTGGACTGGTCCATATTTGGTACTAATGACCACGGAAACAGCAGTGCGGACAAAAGAAAACGGGTGGACATACGCAAGTCGAGTTAAGGGTCCTGTGGAGGCCCCACCAGACAATATCAGCCCGTGGACTGTGCGCAAAGGAGAGGAACCATTGACGTTAATATTTACCAAGAACCCGCGGGGAAAAATGAAGATTTCGTGTTGGTGGGTCGTGTGTTGGGTGGTTACCCAACTCGTGAGTAATATAACATGCATAAAAATCACAATACCACAGAATAGAAGATCCACCACCATCCCATTTGATGTATGTAAAGGAAAATGGTGCTGCGGCTATAGAATGTATGTATGCACCCATCCCTGTAAAGATTGGCACTACCAGTCCTCTTGGGGAGGAGGGGTTTGAGTGCTATACAAGAAATAACCCAAAGGGACAGGACATGGGGATGGTGCTCAACTGCAATCAGACGTATAACATTGGAGAACTCAATGAAGGAAGCCAACGACAAGAGAGAGGGGTGAAAGGTTCATTCGACACACACATATATATAGATGCGATAGGGGTGCCAAGAGAGGTACCTGATGAATTCAAAGCCAGAAACCAGATAGCTGCGGGCTTTGAGTCCATACTCTTCTGGTGGTCCACAATTAATAAAAATGTGGACTGGATCAACTACCTATACTACAATCAACAACGCTTTATAAAATACACTCGAGATGCGGTTGAAGGATTAGCGGAACAACTGACAGATACCAGCCTAATGGCCTGGCAAAATCGCATGGCCTTAGACATGCTACTGGCTGGAAGGTTCGACCAGCCCCGACGCGAGGTTCGATCGCCCGGCGCGAGGGAGCTGACATCCCTCCGATGCGGGAGCTTGATCGCCTCGACACGGAGGGCCCGAACGCCGCTGGCTACGGGTGTCAAGATCGCTCCGTCAACTGAGGCTCGAGGCCCACGACCGAGGAAGAACAAAGGGAAGGACTTGAACTTTATTTCACCTTCCATCACAGTGAGGAATGTGTAGGGTCACTGCGGTGAATGTTCATGTTAAAATGTGTTTTTGGGTGATCTGTTACTTTTAATTGTATGACTGAATTGGCCAATAAAATTCCTCGTATGTTGCAAAACATACTTGGCAAATAAAGTGTGGTTCTGATTCTGACTTATTTCTCATACCAGGGTTCATACACTTGGAACAGCTATAAATTCAAGGGCTTTTAAGGTCCAAAAATCCCATTTCCAAGGACCAAAATTTCAGTAAACATTGATGGTTTATCGGAGACGTATATCAATTGCTTGGTATTGGATGATTTGATTCTGTACCAAATAACAGCAAGTAAGAAGGTTGGCTGGTCGCCATGTAAGATTTGATTGAAAATCATGTTTTGCACACCTCTGGTACAAAGAACACAGCAGAAAAATCAACTTTCAACTCAAAGTTCCTTCGAAGTTATGAACCATTTATATAGCTCGAAACATTGCCAAAGGCCCATTGGAATTTGGAGTTGAGACCTTGTTTTCTGTTGTGTTACTTGTGTGATCTAATATACAGGCACTGATTTTCAGGGAAATCTGAGAAGGTGATCAGTCAATCCATTGGCCCATGTTGCACAGAATGACACTAAACTACATAATAATTAATTACACACAATAAAATAAATATAATAATAATAATAAACTTTATTTCAGACTCAAGGTCCAGACAAGGGGCAACATTACATAAAAATGCATTACATATTTAAAAATATCATAAAGTACATATAAAATCTTAGTATATCACTTATAAAAGCATCATAAATTATATATTAAGAAAAAAAAACACAATGCATGAATTAAAATCCAGAATAAAAGAATGATCAATGTCCTACAACGAGACAGCGATGTTACCAGCATTACACCATCTAGGTTTCCTTAGTAGTGTTCTCATGGCATCATTATATGACACCTTTAGTCTCTGCAAACTTGTCTTTCCATAGTTCGACCACAGGTGCGCAGTATAGAGTGGTGTGCAGTATGCTCTAAATAGCGACATCTTAACCACATCTGCACACGCACCAAACTTACTCAAGAGAATATCATCCTGTATATACAGCATGCGTTGTTGCCTATAAATATCCTCATCATCTGTCATTTGTTCTGTAATAAAATGCCCTAGATATTTTACCTTATTACAGACACTAAGTTTATTGTCAGACAATTTAAAATCAGGACATTTTAGACATTTATCCTCTTTGGTTCTACAGATCATAACAGCACTCTTACCAGCATTATATTTAATATCATGTTCCATACCATACACAGAACATATAGTAAGGAGCTGCTGTAGACCAGCGCTAGATGGACTAAA
>JAXLNO010000994.1:45000-143970 GCA_038087875.1 Malacoraja senta
CATCTGCAAGTCCCGCCCACCGCCCGGTTGAATGACGTCTCTCTCTGCCATTGGGGACGTCCCCATCAGTCAGAGGGCCGGATGTCCTGCCCCGCCGTCCCCTCTGTGACATCACCGTTGCATTTCATATCTGAGGGGTTTTGCAAGATTATTGCAATCAATTTAATGCATTTCACATCCCTGGGGGTTGCAATATCACTAATGCGACGCATTTGCTGCACTTAACGTTGCAGGATGGTGCAAAGTTATTCCAACGCGATGCATTTGTTGCATTTAACATTTCTGAGGAGTTCTGCAAGATTAGTGCAAAGCGATTTAATGCATTGAACTTCCAAGCGGGTTGGGGGGCAGGTTGCAATATTACTTGAATGCAACGTATTTGCTGCATTTAACATTGCAGGAGGGTGCCAAGTTATTCCAATGCGATGCATTCGTTGCATTTAACATCTGAGGGGTTTTGCTCGATTATTGCAAAGCGATTTAATGCATTTAACTTCCGAGGGGGGGTTACAATATCACTTGAATGCAGTCAAAAGGAATACACTTGGACTGCGATAACATCGAGGCTTGTCACCCCCTGCCCAGGAGAAAATCCAAAGAGGATAAAAATAGCGATGACAAACCAGCCATCATATAAGGTTTATCAACAGGAAATATAAAGTTAGTCTCCTAAAACAAGGAAGACAGTTGAAGGGAACAAAAGTATTTATGAATGAACACCTAACAAAACGAAATGCCGACATAGCCCGACAAGCACGATACCTTAAGAAACAGAAAAAAATACTAAATACCTGGACTGCAAACTGTAAAATCTTTATTAAATTAAATGGAACACAGAGGAAGCCAAAGTGCTGGTCATTAGAGATACTGCAGACCTGGACAAATACCAATGATCATAAAACGGGATTGTGAGGTGAAATTTATTTACACACGCAACTATGGCATACACTGAAGGAATTCAGTCATTTACATCTGGAAATGGCAGTCAAGTAATTAAAATAATAAGCGAAAAGAAACAACTGAAGTTACAACCATTTGAATATACCGATCACAATTTACAGGATTTGGAATACGATATAGACCCGGACAATAATTTTTACTTTAATTCTAACGACAAAAATATCTGCTGCTACTACACAGAGGAACAGTATAATCAGAATATTAATGCAAAAGGCAAATTATCTATTATCCACTTTAATAGCAGGAGCCTCTATGCGAATTTCAATAGTATTAAAGAGTATTTACAAAAAAATTTACAGCCATTCAATGTCATCGCAATATCTGAAACATGGATTAATCAGGAAAAGGAATTGATTTTGAGATGGACGGATATGATTTCAATTACATCAATAGAAAAAATAAGGGGGGAGGAGGGGTAGCACTATATGTGGATACAACTCTGAATTATAAGGTAGTAGATAATATGACAACTGTGGTTGACAATCTGCATGAATGTATAACTATAGAAATAATTAATGGTGGAAATAAAAATGTAATCATTAGTTGTATATATAGGGCACCGGGGTCAAGTATTGAAATCTTCAGGGGCTGGATGGAGAGTATGTTTTCAACAACAAGTAGTAAATCAGTGTTTTGATGTGGAGATTTCAATATTGACTTACTAAATCCTAATCAACACAACCTTACAGAAGATTTTATTAATACTATGTACAGCATGAGTCTATTTCCTAAAATCACTAGACCGAGTAGAATTACTTCCCATTGCGCTACACTCATTGACAATATATTTAATAATGATGTGGAAAATAAAATAGTAAGTGGATTATTAATTAATGATATAAGTGACCATCTGCCAGTTTTTATAGTTTATGATAATATCCACAGGAACAACAAACCAAACAAATTAATAGAATATAGACGAGTGAGATCGGAGGAAGCTATCAATGCACTAAAAAAGGATCTATTGGCACAAAACTGGGATATAATATACCAAAAAAGAGACATTGATAGTGCTTATGAAACATTTATTGCTATGTTTAAGTCATTATATGATAAAAATTGTCCAATTAAAGAATATAATAGAAAATCAAAATATACTAAATGTCCATGGATTACAAAGGGATTACAAAATGCTTGTAAAAAAAAAAAAGCCCTATACAGAGATTTTATAAGAGAGAGAACTAAAGATACAGAAAATAAATATAAAAAGTATAAAAATAAATTAACTTACATCATAAGAGAAAGCAAGAAAGATTATTATAAGAAGAAATTAGATGACAATAAAGACAATATAAAAAGAATATGGAGCATACTTAATAGCATTATTAGAAATGGTCCGGGGAGAACAAATTACCCGAAGTATTTTATTGATAAGGATAAGGAAAATTACAATATGGAAGATATAGCTAATAGCTTTAATAATTTTTTTGTAAATATTGGACCAGACCTGGCTAAACAAATCCCTGATTCAGGGACATCTGGAGAAACTCCTGAGAATTTAGTGGAGAGAAATCCCTGCTCTATGTTTCTTACGGCAGTAGAAGAAAAAGAACTGTTGGATATTGTCAAAACATGTAAAAATAAAAAGTCTACCGATTTCAATGACATTGACATGTCGCTAGTAAGATGGTCATTGAGGGGATCTCCAAACCTTTAACATTCATCTGTAATTTATCCTTCCAAACCGGTACTTTTCCAATTCAAATGAAAATAGCAAAAATAATACCAATATAACAAAACTGGGAACAAGCATCATTTTACAAACTATAGACCTGTTTCCTTACTCCCACAATTTTCCAAAATATTAGAAAAAATGTTTAATAATAGATTAGACAAATTTGTAGAAAAGAATAAATTAATCACAGAAAGTCAATATGGATTCAGAACAAATAGATCAACATCACTTGCAATACTAGAATTAATTGAAGACATCACAAACGCCATTGATAAGAAATTATATGCAGCTGGATATTCATTGACATAAAAAAGCATTTGATACAATTAATCATGATATTTTATTTAAAAAATTGGAGAGGTATGGAATTAGAGGAATAGTACTGGACTGGATTAAAAGCTACTTAAGTAACAGGCAACAGTTTGTAAATCTGGGTAGTCATAATTCTACATGCTTGGACATTGTGTGTGGTGTACCACAGGGGTCAGTGCTGGGACCAAAATTATTTATCATGTACATAAATGATATTTGTAATGTGTCCAATGTCTTGAGGCTGTTTTGTTTGCAGATGATACAAATATTTTTTGTTCTGGGGAAAAATTTAAAACAGCTATTGGATAAAATAATAAAGAAATGGGTAAATTGAAAATATGGTTTGATAGGAATAAAATTTCATTAAATCTGAGTAAAACTAAAATAATGTTATTTGGTAATTGTAGAATAAATACACTAGTAAGTATAAAGATAAATGGGGTGGAAGTTGAAAGAGTGCATGAAAATAAATTTCTTGGGGTTATAATTGACGATAAAATAAGCTGGAAATCACATATTAAACATGTAAAATTAAAATTGTCAAAAAGTATCTCTGTATTATACAAAGCCAAGCAAGCTCTGGATTGCAAATCACTCCGTATTCTTTATTGTTCATTAATTTTACCCTACTTAAATTATGTGCAGAAGTCTGGGGTAATAATTATAAAAATTCGATACACTCATTAACCATGATGCAAAAAAGAGCAATTCGTATATCCATAATGCTAAGTATCTGGGTCATACGAATCCATTATTTTAGAGTCAAAATTATTAAAAAATTAGAAGATTTGGTTACATTCAAAACAGCTCAGATACTGTTTAGGGCCAAAAATAAAAATTTACCTGGAAACATCAAAAATTATTCAACAACATTCAACAATTTAAGAGGAATATTTAATTTAAGAAACAAAAGTCCGTACGACTAGAAAAACCTTTTGTATTTCGGTTTGTGGAGTAGGAGTGTGGAATAAATTGAACGGGAATTGAAGCAATGCACAAACATGAATCATTTTAAAATGATATATAAAAAAATAATTCTCAAGGGGTACAGGATGGAGGGGATGGTTGACAAGTGGGGTTGATGTTTATCTTGTTTACTATTGTTTACTTATGTTTGGGTACTTCAGATATGAAGTTTGTATGTACATAATAGTTGTATGTATATATATGTCTGTAGGTATTATGGGAAATTGCCTAGGGTAGTATTATTATTAGTAATGAATTGATTTTTAAATATGGTAGAAGTGTTGGGGCAAAGGGGTGAGATTTAATAAGTTATTCTTCTTCTCACTCCTTTTCGAGCTTGTACAGACACAGAGTTGGACATTGGAACTTTGATTTTGTTCTTCTCATTGCTTTGTAAATATTGATTGTAATGTCCAATTGTTTGATAATTTCGATTTTGTTAATATTAATGTCTTTAATGTCTTTACTTGTTCGGAATAAATAAATAAAATTTAAAAAAAAAAAAAAAAAAACTATTTGCTGCATTTAACGTTGCAGGAGGGTGCAAAGTTATTCCAATGCGATGCATGTGTTGCACTTAACATTTTAAAGTGGTTCTGCAAGATTAGTGCAAAGCGATTTAATGCATTGAACTTCCAAGCGATTTAAGATTCAAGATTCAAGAGAGTATATTGTCATGTGTCCCAGATAGGACAATGAAATTCTTGCTTTGCTTCAGCACAACAGAATATTGCAGGCATAAATAAATACAGATCAGTGTGTCCATATACCATTGAATATATATACACACACACACATAAATAAGCAGATAAAGAGCAATGGGCTATTAATGATCAGAGTTTGTTTGAAGTTGTGGGGAAGTAGCTATAGGGGGGTTGCACGTAAGGTCACTGGGTCATAGGGCTTGACTCACGGAGCCGCTCAATCCATTTAGAAGACAAACGTAACTTCCGGTATATGTTATTAATGCAAGAAACGCGTACTTTCCCACCTGTTAAAAACCGCCAAAATGTTGCTACTGTCCAGATGGCAGCTAGATTTCCAAACGTAGTGACTTGAAATGCCAGCTTCGACTCAACATATCTCAACGACCGCCTCTGATAGCTCGTTCCGTACATGCATCGCCGTCTGAGTGTATAGTCTTCCCGTCAGGTTCCTTGTAAATCTTGCTCCTCACACCATACACCTATGATCTCTGGTCTTTGATTCCCCATTCTGTAGAAAAGACTGTGCATTCTCCCGATCTATTCCCCGTATATACCTTTATAAGCAACATTCATCTTCCTGTGGTCCTCATCCCTACCAAGAGCCCGGCTCATACAATGGTAGTGTAGCGAAGTCCAGCTCTAACGACTGACGGTGATGCTACAAATGGAGAAACGTATATACACTGGTCCGAGAGCCATTTGTTCACACAGCATAGAAACAGACCAAACACCTATCTACATCTATGCTATCCATTTACTAATTCCCATTTACTAGCACTTGATCAGCAGAATATTATGCCCTGAAACTATATATCTTTCAAGTAAGGCATTACACAATCGCTAGATGGGTGATGACGTGAGGATACAAGTTTCAGAGTAGGTGTTTACCATGGAGTGAATTGAGATGAGAAGCAATTTATGCTCGCAAATATATCTGAACCTCCAGTACCATATAGCCCAAACATTAGTGATGATAACTCATTCCGTTCATATAGGGCTGGAGCACGTGTGTTTGTAGACAATGGTGTAATGACGGCTAACGTGACCAGCTGTGGATTAATATGAGTCCTGCGTCAGATCCTGTTTAATATGGAAAATAGGAACAGACTCGCGCTGTAAATGATGCGTTCAGCAGGGTGCACTTGTATGTGATAGGGGATGGAGTGGCTATTATCTCCAAACGTCGGGACCGAGGTATCTTCTCCGTCTCTACCGCTGAATGCTCGATTTTAGCACCAACAATCCTCAGTCAGTGAGGATAGGTGACACCTCATCCAAAGTAATAATAATAATAATAGATTTATTTATTAACACCGGACCCTACAAATATTCATTTTCAGTTCTCTACTCTATCAGCTTTACATGGAGTACAGGCCTAAATTTGTATCAATGGTACAATAGACAATAGACAATAGGTACAGGAGTAATCCATTGGGGCCTTCGAGCCAGCACCGCCATTCAATGTGATCATGGCTGATCATCCACAATCAGTGTCCCTTTCCTGCCTTCTCCCCATCTCCCCTGATTCCGCTAACTTTCATTGCCCTATTAAGTTCTCTCTTGAAAGTATCCAGAGAACCGGCTTCCACCGCCCTCTGAGACAGAGAATTCCACAGACTCGCAGCACGCTGTGTGAAAAAAATGTTTCCTCATCTCCCTTCTAAATGCCTTACCCCTTATTCTTAAACTATGGCCCCTGGTTCAGGACTCCCCCCAATATCGGGAACATGTTTCCCGCCTCTCGCGTGTCCAAACCCTTAATCGTCTTATATGTTTCAATAAGATGCCCTCTCACCCTTCTTAATTCCAGAGTATACAAGCCCGTAGACTAGTGTACAGTTCAATTCGCTTCTACCGCATTGCGGATATTTAAAATTGTCTAAGTAACTGATGCAGGAAAATACACACCAAAGCTGCCAACTATATTCTATACTCTGCATCTTCACGTTGCTCTATCTATTTTCATAGAATCATCGAATCCTACAACATGGTAATGGGACTTTCTACCCAGCTTGCACATGCCGACCAATGTGCCCCATCTACACTAGTCACCGCTTCCCGCATTTCGCCCACATCACTCTAAATCATTCCTATTCATGCAGCAGTCCAGCTGTCTTTGAAAGATGCCCTAATATATGCCGCAATCGCCTCATATGTCAACTCATTCTCTGTGTAAATCCGTATACCCCCTGCTCGAGTTTTAACTATTACTGTATATATATGGTATATCTAGTGTGTCTGGATAGCACACAAAACAAAGCTTTTTACTTTAGCTCGGGACATGCAACAATAAACTTAAAACTGAAGCTGATATTTGAACGCCTCTCCTCTTAATTGTTTACAACATCGCGATCACAGCGGGATGTCTCATTGTATCATCCACTACTCCAGACGAGACCTTCTGCAAACTTAAAACATATTTTTGCAAACATTTGTTGCTTTGTGAATTTACAAAACTCATATTATCCAACTGCACTTGTCCAGTTCTACGGAGAACAGATTTATGAGGCAATCTAATTGTCTTTGAACGTTTGCATATTTTCCGGCGCAACCATTTACTTTCGGTGCAGAGATGGAATCAATATTTATCTGCGGTGGAAGATGCTGTCAAAGGAACAACAATTGAGGAGATCCTCCACTCTGTGCCTGTTGGTAGATGATATATTCCAAACTCCTGGACCGAGGGATCATCTCCCCGCTCTACCACCGCATGCTCAATTTTAGACTCCCACAGCCCACAATCAATAAAGATAAGTGACATCTCTTCAACAATAACTTCGAAGACTGGAGCACCGCAAGGATCCGTTCACAGTCCGCTACTACATCACCTTTGCACTCGCGACCGTACGGCCATATTCGGCTCTAATGAGTTTGAAGAAGACATCATTGTGAATGGTCGAATGATGGGCAATGGCGGGACGGAGTACAAGAAGGAGATGGTGAGCTTATTGACACGTTGTCATGACAATGACCTCTCTTTCAATGTCAGCAAGACGAAGGAGATAGTTTTTGACTTCTGGAAGGAATGTAGAGTATTTGCCCCAATCTGCATCAATGGCACGGAATGGTTGAGAGCTCAAGTTCCATGTGTCACATCACCAACGATATGTCTTGTAGTAATCACATTGATGCGTAACCCACGAAGGTACACCATCATCTCTACTTCATCAAGAGACTGCGAAATTGTCATGTCTACAGTGATTCTTATAAAACTTCTAGAGATGGAGCATAGAAATCATATTGTCGGTTTGGATTACATTTTGGTTTGGGTACAGATCTGACAAGACCGGGAGAATTTGGAGAGAGTTGTAAATGTAGCCCAATCCATCATGCAGACCTGACGTCACACCATTGTTTCCATCTACACTTCACGCTTCTTCGGGGAAAAAATTACCCAACATCATCAAAGATGTCTAAATCGGGTCAGTTCTTCTTGCCTGTTCTCTTATCTGCCAGAAGGTACAGAAGGTTGAAAGCGCACATCACAGCAGAATGGCTTGTTTTACATCGTTATCGAGCTTCTGCCCGATCCCTCCATATGCGAGGATACTGTTCGATTCATATTGCCCCATTGCACGCATTGGACTTTGTTTATAAAAATGATGGTCCACGAGAAGCTACAAATCTGAGAACCTCATTCTGTACTCTGTATATCTACCTATTGTCATGGAGTCACACAGTAAGGGAACAGCTCCTTCAACCCAGCTCGCCCATGCCGACTAATGTGCCCCATCTACGCTACCCCACTTACAGAGTTTGGCAAAAACACTCTGAACCTTTCTATCCATGCACCTGTCCAATGTGTTTTAAATATTGTCATAGCTTCTGCCTTAGCGACGACCTTTGGCAGCTCATTCTATGTACCCAACACCGTCTGTGCAAATCTATATTCCCACCACCCCTGTGTGAATACATAGACGCAGCACCCTCTGTCCTCGCCTCTGTATCTATTTATGGTACATCTGACCAGTCTGCATAGCATGAAGAACTAAGGGTTTAATGTTCTTCGGTACATGTGACAATAAGGAACATAACCCAAAAGCTAAAACTCCATGCGTCTCACATCGTAATTGTGTACAACACCACAAATCCAGCGGGATGTCTCATGGTTTATCGACGGACTACATTATCCTTCGCTCCACCTGCGCAACTCGGCACAGTTTAATAACATGTGTTGTACATGTAGGAGGGGATTTTGTGCTTTACCCGTACCCTATATCTAACTTTACTCAGATAGGCACAGACAAAAATTATAACAGCTCATAGATCAGCGGCTAGTGAACCGAACAAGTCGATTTAATACAGGCCTCAGCGATGTACATCGCGAAACAGTGTGAGGAAGCTCAAGCTGCTTCAAAATCCCACGGTAACTGTAGGATTCTTCTACCCTCGTGACACAATGGTTACTTGTGGAGTTGAAATACAACATCATTAATCAATGTCTCTGTAAACTTTCATCTTTGCGTTTCCCCAAAGTTAACTTTAATCTTAGGTTTCTTGTTGTTTAGAAATCTCCTTCCCATGTATCTAACATGTAGATATCATAAATGTCCAAATTCTTCTCGACAAATGGAGTCCCCTCGTAAAGGACATCGTTTGTTATCCTTTTGGAGACTTGCCTGCTAAACACAGTGACGAAAAGCAGATGTTAAAGCACGATTGCGACAGATATGAACCTACTGTAGACAGAACTACAAAAGTCTATCATCCCCCTACTGATAAGGAACCCTGCTTCTCAGCAGAATATTTCAGATTTAGCTATTTTAACTACATTCTATCTTGGCAACGCTCCCATCATGCTCCCCAGTATGTGAGCTACAGTGTTAAACAAATTATAACTTATTCATCTTCCTTATAATTCTCACAATTTCCGACAACAGTACACATTTTTGTTTTGTTTTGCAGAGCTTGAAATCTCCGATTGCACATATCGAGTACCAGGAAGAACGGAATTATGCGATGCAGCTTGAGCAAATGTTATTCATTCTTACAAATATAAGGACGATTTAAAGTTTGATTGAAACAAAGAATCATATTCAGGATTATAATCTATACATCATGAACTATTTTCTGCCTCTGTATTATCCCTGTTGATCTATGAATTGCTCTAATGAATTTACTTGAACTGATTGTATCCATGAATGGTATGTTGGATCTGAGTGGATAGGAGGCAGCACATCCTTTCACTGTTTCTCGATACTTGTGACAGTAATATTCCAAGCCTAACCTAACCAAACCCAATGATCAGAGGTAAGAGCCAAATATGTACCAAATACCAAATATCAAGTGGGCGATATGCAGAGTACTGCCCTGCCGACAACAAATTCAGAAGGTTCAGAAGGTATGATCAGAGCCGGAATGATCGTACTGTGATGGCGATTCAGATTCATAGATGACATTGATATTCAAGAGACCTGATGAATGGTTGTTAAGCACAAACAAACAGTTGGACAAATGCGAAGAGAAAGTGAAGACTGGGGCAGGAGGAGTAACACAGTAAAACGCTGCTGCTGTATTGTAGTCCGCAGTAATTGTCGGGCATCTACACATGCAAGAGGAAAACAGGAAATACTCAGATCACTCTGAAGACATCGTGGAGAGAGGAGGGACATCTAATGTTATAAATGGATGACCTGATTAAATCCCCGGTGCTGTGGAAGTAACTGCACGATATGGTGGCGTTTCACCAAATACAAGAATGCCGCACTCCGCATTAGAGTGCAAACTGGCGCATCAGGGCACCTGAACATTGATGCAGAATCAGGTGCTGCCGAACATTTATTGCTCAACACAAATAACGAAAGATGGTCACCTATTTACCTCTTGCTACTGTCGAGATGGCAGCTAGATTTCCAAACGTAGTGACTTGAAATGCCAGCATCGACTCAACATATCTCAACGACCGCATCTGATAGCTCGTTCCGTACATGTATCGCTGTCTGAGTGTAGAGTCTTCCCGTCAGGTTCCTTGTAAATCTTGCTCCTCTCACCATATACCCATGATCTCTGATTTTTGATTCCCCATTCAGTAGAAAAGACTGTGCATTCTCTCGATCTATTCCCCGTATATACCTTTATAAGCAACATTCAGCTTCCTGTGCTCCAAGGAATAAAGTCCTCATCCCTACCAAGAGCTCGGCCTATACAAGGCTAGTGTAGCGAAGTCCTGCTCTAACGACTGACGGTGATACTACAAATGGAGAAACGTGTATACACTGGTCCGTGAGTCATTTAGTCACACAGTAGAGAAACAGACCAAACACCTATCTACACCTGTGCTATCCATTTACTAATTCCCATTTACTAGCACTTGATCAGCAGAACATTATTCCCTGACACTATATCTTTCAAGTAAGGCGGTACCTACAATACGATGCAGAATCTGAAGTTGAGGTTTATCCCACGGATGAAGGAACTGCCAAAGGAGCAACAATTGATCAGATCATCTACGCTGTGGAGTTTGGAAGAACGACAAGTGAGTATATTAACACTGTAAATGTCGGATTCTGCGAAGGCTGACAGAATAGGTATTGAAAGCATTACACAATCGCTAGATGGGTGATGACGTTAGGATACAAGTTTCAGAGTAGGTGTTTACCATGGAGTGAATTGAGATGAGAAGCAATTTATGCTCGCAAATATATCTGAACCTCCAGTACCAAGATATCCTGAAATCGGAGGGAGAGGAGCCTGAGGTTGTGGTACATATAGGTACCAATGACATAGGTAGAAAAAGAGAAGAGGTCTTGAAAGGAGAATTTAGGGAGTTGGGAGGAGAGTTAAGGAGAAGGACTACAAAGGTAACAATCCTAGGATTACTACCTGTGCCACGCGACGGTGAGAGTAGGAATGAAGTGAGGTGGAGGATAAATGCATGGCTGAGGAACTGATGCAGCGGGCAGGGATTCAAATTTCTGGATCATTGGGACCTCTTTTGGGGAAGGTGTGACCTGTACAGAAAGGACCGGTTGCACTTGAACCCGAGGGGGACCAATATCCTGGCGGGGAGATTTGCAAAGGCTACTGGGGAGACTTTAAACTAGAACGGTTGGGGGGAGGGACTCAAATAGAGAAAGCTAGTGGAAAATGTGGGAGGCAGGAGGCAGAGAAGGGAAGCACTCGGACCCAAAATGTAGGGGAGAAAGAAGAAAAAGATAATAAACAGAGAATAAGTGGAGGTGGGTTTCTTAAATGTGTATATTTTAATGCTGGGAGCATTGTAAGAAAGGTGGATGAGCTTAGAGCCTGGATTGACACCTGGAAGTATGATGTTGTGGCGATCAGTGAAACATGGTTGCAGGAGGGCTGTGATGGGCAAATAAATATTCCAGGATTTCGTTGCTTCAGGGGTGATAGAATTGGAGGGGCAAGAGGTGGGGGTGTTGCATTGCTTGTCAAGGATGGTATTACAGCAGGGGTTTGGCAGGATAGATTAGAGGGCTCGTCTAGGGAGGCTATTTGGGTGGAACTGAGAAATGGGAAAGGTGTAGCAACATTTATAGGGGTGTATTATAGACCGCCAAATTGGGGAGCGAGAATTGGAAGAGCAAATATGTAAGGAGATAGCAGATATTAGTAGTAAGCACAAGGTAGTGATTGTGGGAGATTTCAATTTTCCACACATAGACTGGGAAACACATTCTGTAAAAGGGCTGGATGGTTTGGAGTTTGTAAAATGTGTGCAAGATAGTTTTTTGCAGCAATACATAGAGGTACCTACTAGAGAAGGGACAGTGCTGGACCTCCTGTTAGGAAATGAGACAGGGCAGGTGGCGGGGGTATGCGTCGGGGAGCACTTCGGGTCCAGTGATCACAATACCATTAGTTTCAATATAATTATGGAGAGGGTCAGAACTGGACCTAGGGTTGAGATTTTTGTTTGGAGAAAGGCTAACTTTGAGGAGATGCGAAAGGATTTAAAAGGAGTGAATTGGGACATGTTGTTTTATGGGAAGGATGTAGAAGAAAATTGGAGGACATTTAAGGGTGACATTTTAAGAGTACAGAATCTTTATGTCCCTGTTCGGTTGAAAGGAAATAGTAAAAAATGGAAAGAGCCATGGTTTTCAAGGGAAATTGGACACTTGGTTCGGAAAAAGAGAGAGATCTACAACAATTATAGGCAGCATGGAGTAAATGAGGTGCTTGAGGAGTATAAAGGATGTAAAAAGAATATTAAGAAAGAAATTAGAAAAGCTAAAAGAAGATATGAGGTTGCTTTGGCAAGTAAGGTGAAAGTAAATCCAAAGGGTTTCTACAGCTATATTAATAGCAAAAGGATAACAAGGAATAAAATTGGTCCATTAGAGAGTCAGAGTGGACAGCTATCTGCAGAGCCAAAAGAGATGGGGGAGATATTGAACAATTTCTTTTCTTCGGTATTCACGAAGGAGAAGGATATGGAATTATGTGAGGTAAGGGAAACAAGCAGAGTAGCAATGGAAACTGTGAGATTCAAAGAAAAGGAGGTGCGGACACTTTTGAAAAATATGAAAACGGATAAGTCTCCAGGTCCTGACAGGATATTCCCTAGGACATTGAGGGAAGTTAGTGTAGAAATAGCAGGGGCTATGACAGAAATATTTCAGATGTCATTAGAAACGGGAAAAGTGCCGGAGGATTGTCGAACTGCGCATGGTGTTCCATTGTTTAAAAAGGGTTCTAAGAGTAAACCTAGCAATTATAGACCTGTTAGTTTGACGTCAATGGTGGGCGAATGAATGGAAAGGATCCTTAGAGATAATATATATAATTATCTGGATAAGCAGGGTCTGATTAGGAACAGTCAACATGGATTTGTGCCTGGAAGGTCATGCTTGACTAATCTTGAATTTTTCGAAGAGGTTACTAGGGAAATTGATGAGGGTAAAGCAGTGGATGTTGTCTATATGGACTTCAGTAAGGCCTTTGACAAGGTTCCTCATGGAAGGTTGGTTAAGAAGATGCAATTGTTGTGTATTAATCGTGGAGTAGCAAGATGGATTCAACAGTGGCTGAATGGGAGATGCCAGAGAGTAATGGTGGATGGCTGTTTGTCAGGTTGGAGGCCGGTGACTAGTGGGGTGCCTCAGGGGTCTGTGTTGGGTCCACTGTTGTTTGTCATGTACATCAATGATCTGGATGATGGTGTGGAAAATTGGATTAGTAAGTATGCAGATGATACTAAGATAGGTGGTGTTGTGGATAATGAAGTAGATTTTCAAAGTCTACAGAGAGATTTAGGCCATTTGGAAGAGTGGGCTGAAAGATGGCAGATGGAGTTTAATGCTGACAAATGTGAGGTGCTACATCTCGGCAGGACAAATTAAAATAGGACGTACACGGTAAATGGTAGCGAATTGAGGAATGCAGTTGAACAGAGGGATCTAGGAATAACTGTGCATAGTTCCCTGAAGGTGGAATCGCATGTAGATAGGGTGGTAAGGAAAGCTTTTGGTGTGCTGGCCTTTATAAATCAGAGCATTGAATATAGAAGTTGGGATGTAATGTTAAAATTGTACAAGGCATTGGTGAGGCCAATTCTGGAGTATGGAGTACAATTTTGGTCGCCTAATTATAGGAAGGATGTCAACAAAATAGAGAGAGTACAGAGGAGATTTACTAGAATGTTGCCTGGGTTTCAGCAACTAAGTTACAGAGAAAGGTTGAACAAGTTAGGTCTTTATTCTTTGGAGCGCAGAAGGTTAAGAGGGGACTTGATAGAGGTCTTTAAAATTATGAGCGGGTTAGACAGAGTGGACGTGGATAAGCTTTTCCCATTGAGAGTAGGGAAGATTCAAACAAGGGGACATGACTTCAGAATTAAGGGACAGAAGTTTAGGGGGAACATTAGGGGGAACTTCTTTACTCAGAGAGTGGTAGCTGTGTGGGATGAGCTTCCAGTGGAAGTGGTGGAGGCAGGTTCGATGTTATCCTTTAAAAATAGATTGGATTGGGTATATGGACGGGAAAGGAATGGAGGGTTGTGGTCTGAGTGCAGGTAGATGGGACTAGGGGGAAGTATTTATTTTTAATTAAAAAAAAATTTTTTTTAATGTTCGGCACGGACTTGAAGGGCCGAGATGGCCTGTTTCCGTGCTGTTATGGTTATATGGTTATATGGTTATATGGTTACCATGTTGCCCAAACATTAGTGATGATAACTCATTCCGTTCATATAGGGCTGGAGCACGTGTGTTTGTAGACAATGGTGTAATGACGGCTAACGTGACCAGCTGTGGATTAATATGAGTCCTACGTCAGATCCTGTTTAATGTGGAAAATAGGAACAGCCTCGCGCTGTAAATGATGCGTTCAGCAATGTGTACCTGTATGTGATAGGGGATGGAGTGGCTATTATCTCCAAACGCCGAGACCGAGGTATCTTCTCCGCCTCTACCGCTGAATGCTCGATTATAGCACCAACAATCCTCAGTCAGTGAGGATAGGTGACACCACATCCAAAGTAACACCGGACCCTGCAATAAATAATTTTCAGTCCGCTACTATATCTCCTTTACATCGAGTACTGGCCGAAATTTGTATCAATGATACAATAGACAATAGACAATAGGTACAGGAGTAATCCATTCGGCCCTTTAAGCCAGGACCGCCAGTCAATGTGATCATGGCTGATCATCCACAATCAGTGTCCTGCCTTCTTCCCTTATCCCCTGATTCCGCTATCTTTCATTGCCTTATTAAGTTCTTATTTGAAAGTATCGAGAGAACCGGCCTCCACCGCCCTCTGAGGCAGAGAATTCCACAGACTCGCAATAATCTGAGTGAAAAAAATGTTTCCTCATCTCCCATCTAAATGCCTTACCCCTTATTCTTAAACTATGGCCCCTGGTTCAGGCCTCCCCCAACATCGGGAACATGTTTCCTGCCTCTCGCGTGTCCAAACCCTTAATCGTCTTATATATTTCAATAAGATGCCCTCTCAACCTTCTAAATTCCAGAGTTTGCAAGCCCGTAGACTAGGGTACTGCTCAATTCGCTTCTACCGCATTGCGGATATTTAAAATTGTCTAAGTAACTGATGCAGGAAAATACACACCAATGCTGCCAACAATATTCTGTATTCTTTTTTTTTATTTATTTAAAAAAAAAATGTTTTAAACTAGATAGAACTAAAAAGATAGATGAAGCAAAGAAAGAAAAGAGTGAGAAGAAAAAGAGAAAAGAGAAAACAAAAAAACAAAAAACATTTGTTTACAACATCGCGATCCCAGCGGGATGTCTCATTGTATCATCCACTGCTCCAGACGAGACCTTCTGCATACTTAAATCATATTTTTCCAAACATTTGTTGCTTTGTGAATTTACAAAACTCAAATTATCCAACTGCACTTGTCCAGTTCTACGGAGTAAGGATTGATGAGGCAGTCTAATTGTCTTTGAACGTTTGTCATATTTTCCGGCGCAACCATTTACTTTCGGTGCAGAGATGGAGTAAATATTTATCTGCGGTAGAAGAGGCTGTCAAAGGAACAACAATTGAGGAGATCCTCCACTCTGTGCAGGTTGGAAGATGATATATTCCAAACTCCTGGAACGAGGGATCACCTCCCTGCTCTACCACCGCATGCTCAATTTTAGACTCCCACAGCCCACAATCAATAAGGATAAGTGACACCTCCTCAACAATAACTTCGACGACTGGAGCATCGCAAGGATCCGTTCTCAGTTCGCTACTACACCACCTTTACACCCGCGACCGTACGGCCATATTAAGCCTTAGCTATGAATTTGCAGAAAATATCATTGTGAATGAAAGAATGAATGAATAAGTTTATTGGCCAAGTATTCACATACAAGGAATTTGCCTTGGTGCTCCGCCCGCATGTGAGAACAGCATACAGTGACAGTTAGGAATGACACATACAGCATTGAACATTAATAATAAAACATTTTAGTTTAACAATGTGAATTAAATAAAATAGCAGAGCAAAAGGAGGCTACAGGTTTTTGGTTATTGAGTAGAGCTACTACTCGTGGAAAAAGCTGTTTTTATGTCTGGCTGTGACAGCTTTGACAGTCCGGAGTCTCCTTCCAGACGGAAGTGATTCAAAGAGATAGTGGCCAGGGTATGAGGGGGTCAGAGATGATCTTACCCGTTCGCTTCCACGAGTAGTAGCTCCACTGAATGGTCGAATGACGGGCAATGGCGGAGCGGAGTACAAGAAGGACATAGTGAGCTTATTGACATGTTGTCGTGACAATTACCCCTCTTTCAGCAAGCCGAAGCAGATAGTTTTTGACCTCAGGAAGCAATGTAGAGTATTTGTCCCAATCTGCATCAATGGCACGGAATGCTTGAGAGCTCAAGTTCCATGTGTTAATTCACCAACGATATGTCTTGTAGTAAGCACATTGATGCGTAACCCACGAAGGTACACCATCATCTGTACTTCATCAAGAGACTGGGACAATTGACATGTCTACAGTGATACGTATAAAACTTCTAGAGATGGAGCATAGAAATCATATTGTCGGGTTGGATTACATTTTGGTTTGGGTACAGATCTGACAAGACCGGGAGGATTTGGAGAGAGTTGTAAATGTAGCCCAATCCATCATGCAGACCTGACGTCACACCATTGTCTCCATCTACACTTCACGCTTCTTCGGGGAAAAATTACCCAACATCATCAAAGATGTCTAAATCGGGTCAGTTCTTCTTGCCTGTTCTCTTATCTGCCAGAAGGTACAGAAGGTTGAAAGCGCACATCTCACCAGAATGGCTTGTTTTCCATCGTTATCGAGCTTCTGCCCGATCCCTCCATATGCGAGGATACTGTTCGATTGATATTGCCCCATTGTACACATTGGACTTTGTTTATAAAAATGATGGTCCACGAGAAGCTACAAATCTGAGAACCTCATTCTGTACTCTGTATATCTACCTATTGTCATGGAGTCACACAGTAAGGGAACAGCTCCTTCAACCCAGCTCGCCCATGCCGACTAATGTGCCCCATCTACGCTAGCACCCTTACAGTGTTTGGCAAAAATCACTCTAAACCTTTCTATCCATGCACCTGTCCAATGTGTTTTAAATATTGTCATAGCTTCTGCCTTAGCGACGACCTTCGGCAGCTTATTCTATGTACCCACCACCGTCTGTGCAAATCTATATTCCCACCACCCCTGTATGAATACATAGACGCAGCACCCTCTGTCCTCGCCTCTGAACTGATTGCATCTATTTATGGTACATCTGATCAGTCTGAATAGCATGAACAACAAAGGGTTTAATGTTCTTCGGTACATGTGACAATAATGAACATAACCCAAAAGCTAAAACTCCATGCGTCTCACATCGTAATTGTGTACAACACCACAAATCCAGCGGGATGTCTCATGGTTTATCGACGGACTACATCATCCTTCGCTCCACCTGCGCACCTCGGTACAGTTTAATAACATGTGTTGTACATGTAGGAGGGGATTTTGTGCTTTACCCGTACCCTATATCTAACTGTACCCAGATAGGCACAGACAACAAATAAAACAGCTCATAGATCAGTGGTGAGGCAACCGAACAAGTCGATTTAATACAGGCCTCGGCGATGTACATCGCGAAACAGTGTGAGGAAGCTCAAGCTGCTTCAAACTCCCACGGTAACTGTAGGATTCTTCTACCCTCGTGACACAATGGTTACTTGTGGAGTTGAAATACAACATCATTAATCAATGTCTCTGTAACCTTTCATCTTTGCGTTTCCCCAAAGTTAACTTTAATCTTGGGTTTCTTGTTGTTTAGAAATTTCCTTCCCATGTATCTAACATGTAGATATCATAAATGTCCAGATTCTTCTCGACAAATGGAGTCCCCTCGTAAAGGAGATCGTTTGTGAACCTTTTGGAGACGTGCCTGCTAAACAGAGTAACCAAAGGTAGCTGTAATCCAAGATTGCAACAGATATGAACCTACTGTGGACAGGACTACAAAAGACTATCCTCCCCCTACTGATAAGGAAGCCTGTTTTTCAGCAGAATGTTTCAACTTTAGCTAATTTAACTACATTCTATCTTAGCAACGCTCCAATCATGCTCCCCAGTATGTGAGCTGCAAGGTTAAACAAACTACAACTTACTCATCTTCCTTTAGATTCTCAACGTTTCCGACAACAGTACACATTTTTTATTTGTGTTTTTGCAGAGCGTGAATTCTCCGATTGCACATATCGAGTTCCACGAAGAACGGAATTATGCGATGCAGCTTAAGCAAATGTTATTCATTATTAAAATATACGGACAATTTAAAGTTTGATTTAAACAAAAAATCATATTCAGGATGATATTCTATATCATGAACTATATGCTGCCTCTATTATTCCTGTTGCTCGATCTAATGACTTCGTTTCAACTGATTGTATCTATGTATTGTATGTCTGATCTGAGTGGATAGGGGGCAACACAGCTTTTCACTGTGTCTCCGTACTTGTGACAGTAATATTCCAAGCCTAACCTAACCAAACCCAATGATCAGAGGTAAGAACCAAATATGTACCAAATACCAAATATCAAGTGGGCGATATGCAGAGTACTGCCCTGCCGACTACAAATTCAGAAGGTTCAGAAGGTATGATCAGAGCTGGAATGATCGTACTGTGATGGCGATTCAGATTCATAGACGACATTGATATTCAAGAGACCTGATGAATGGTTGTTAAGCACAAACAAACAGTTGGACAAATGCGAAGAGAAAGTGAAGACTGGGGCAGGAGGAGTAACACAGTAAAACGCTGCTGCTGTATTGTAGTCCGCAGTAATTGTCGGGCATCTACACATGCAAGAGGAAAACAGGAAATTCTCAGATGATCTGAAGACATCGTGGAGAGAGGAGGGACATCTAATGTTATAAATGGATGACCTGATCAAATCCCCGGTGCTGTGGAAGTAACTGCACGATATGGTGTCGTTTCACCAAATACAAGAATGCCGCACTCCGCATTAGAGTGCAAACTGGCGCATCAGGGCACCTGAACATTGATGCAGAATCAGTTGCTGCCGAACATTTATTGCTCAACACAAATAACGAAAGATGGTCACCTATTTACCTCTTGCTACTGTCCAGATGGCAGCTAGATTTCCAAACGTAGTGACTAGAAATGCCAGCATCGACTCAACATATCTCAACGACCGCATCTGATAGCTCGTTCCGTACATGTATCGCTGTCTGAGTGTAGAGTCTTCCCGTCAGGTTCCTTGTAAATCTTGCTCCTCTCACCATATACCCATGATCTCTGTTTTTTGATTCCCCATTCTGTAGAAAAGACTGTGCATTCTCTCGATCTATTCCCCGTATATACCTTTATAAGCAACATTCAGCTTCCTGTGCTCCAATGAATAAAGTCCTCATCCCTACCAAGAGCTCGGCCCATACAAGGCTAGTGTAGCGAAGTCCTGCTCTAACGACTGACGGTGATACTACAAATGGAGAAACGTGTATACACTGGTCCGAGAGTCATTTAGTCACGCAGTAGAGACACAGGCCAAACACCTATCTACACCTGTGCTATCCATTTACTAATTCCCATTTACTAGCACTTGATCAGCAGAACATTATGCCCTGACACTATATATCTTTCAAGTAAGGCGGTACCTACAATACGATGCAGAATCTGAAGTTGAGGTTTATCCCACGGATGAAGGAACTGCCAAAGGAGCAACAATTGATCAGATCATCTACGCTGTGCAGTTTGGAAGAACGACAAGTGAATATATTAACACTGTAAATGTCGGATTCTGCGAGGGCTGACAGGATAGATATTGAAAGCATTACACAATCGCTAGATGGGTGATGACGTGAGGATACAAGTTTCAAAGTAGGTGTTTACCATGGAGTGAATTGAGATGAGAAGCAATTTATGCTCGCAAATATATCTGAACCTCCCGTACCATGTTGCCCAAACATTAGTGATGATAACTCATTCCGTTCAAATAGGGCTGGAGCACGTGTGTTTGTAGACAATGGTGTAATGACGGCTAAGGTGACCAGCTGTGGATTAATATGAGTCCTGCGTCAGATCCTGTTTAATGTGGAAAATAGGAACAGCCTCGCGCTGTAAATGATGCGTTCAGCAGTGTGTACCTTTATGTGATAGGGGATGGAGTGGCTATTATCTCCAAACGCCGGGACCGAGGTATCTTCTCCGCCTCTACCGCTGAATGCTCGATTTTAGCACCAACGATCCTCAGTCAGTGAGGATAGGTGACACCTCATCCAAAGTAACACCGGACCCTAAAATAAATCATTTTCAGTCCGCTACTATATCTCCTTTACATCGAGTACTGGCCGAAATTTATATCAAAAGGTACAATAGACAATAGACAATAGGTGCAGGAGTAATCCATTCGGCCCTTCGAGCCAGCACCGCCAGTCAATGTGATCATGGCTGATCATCCACAATCAGTGTCCCGTTCCTGCCTCCTTCCCATATCCCCTGATTCCGCTATCTTTCATTGCCTTATTAAGTTCTTACTTGAAAGTATCCAGAGAACCGCCCTCCACCGCCCTCTGAGGCAGAGAATTCCACAGGCTCGCAATACTCTGAGTGAAAAAAATGTTTCCTCATCTCCCATCTAAATTCCTTACCACTTATTCTTAAACTATGGCCTCTGGTTCAGGCGTCCCCCAACATCGGGAACACGTTTCCTGCCTCTCTCGTGTCCAAACCCTTAATCGTCTTATATGTTTCAATAAGATGTCCTCTCACGCTTCTAAATTCCAGAGTATGCATGCCCGTAGACTAGGGTACTGCTCAATTCGCTTCTACCGCATTGCGGATATTTAAAATTGTCTAAGTAACTGATGCAGGAAAATACACACCAATGCTGCCAACTATGTTTTGCATCTTCCACGTTGCTCTATCTATTTTCATAGAATTATCGAATCCTACAACATGGTAATGGGATTTTCTACCCAGCTTGCACATGCCGACCAATGTGCCCATCTACACTAGTCACCCCTTCCCGCAACTCGCCCACATCACTCTAAATCATTCCTATCCATGCAGCAGTCCAGCTGTCTTTGAAAGATGCCCTAATATATGCCGCAACTACCTCATATGTCAACTCATTCTCTGTGTAAAACCGTATACCCCCTGCTCGAGTTGTAACTATTACTGTATATATATGGTATATCTAGTGTGTCTGCATTGCACGCAAAACAAAGCTTTTTACTTTAGCTCGGGACATGCAACAATAAACTTAAAACTGAAGCTGATATTTGAACGCCTCTCCTCTTAATTGTTTACAACATCGCGATCCCAGGGCGATGTCTCATTGCATCATCCACTGCTCCAGACGAGACCTTCTGCAAACTTAAATAATATTTTTGCAAAAAATGTGTTGCTTTGTGATTTTACAAAACTCAAATTATCCAACTGCACTTGTCCAGTTCTACGGAGAACGGATTGATGCAAAGTGGCTTGAGTAAATTCTGTTCATTCTCACAAATACACGGACAATTCAGGGGTTGATGGAAATAACCAACAATATTCAGCATGATCTTCTGTAATTAAATATATTCGACATTCTGTATCTTCCTCCTCGCTCCATCTGCAGGGCTTTAACTGGTTGTAGTTTAAGAGAGAATTAGATTTAGCTCTTACGGCTGAAGGAATCAAGGGATATGTGGAAAAGGCGGAACGGGTTACTGATTTTGGATGATCAGCCATGATCATCTTGAATGGTAGTGCTGGCTCGAAGGGCCGAATGGCCTACTCCTGCACCTATTTTCTATGTTTCTATGCATCTGTATATGGCATATCTGAACTGAATGGATAGCGTGCAATGCCACGCTTTTCACTGTACCTCGAAATATCTGACAATAATAACCAAGCCTAACCTCAGCTAAACTAATGATCTGACATAAGTACCAACTATGACCAGAGAGGGATACTCGTACCATGATGGCTACTATGATTGTCCATGTAACACAAACAGTATTGATATACAAGAGAAGGTGTTGAATGGGGGTGAACAAATGCGAAGACAAGGTGCGAAGTGGGGACAGGAGGAAGAACCCAGTAAAACGCCTGATACCTTATCGTGGACCGTATTAATCACCGTGCATCTGCAATACAGCAGGAAAACATAGTATAGTCAGAAGACTCAGATAACATCCGTCCAGGCAGAAAACATATGTGATGTCAGAAGTGAATGATCTTATCAATGTTCAAACCATGTACCCAACATTCTCTATTTGTGTCAAGTCTTCCCTTCAGGTTCCTTGTAAATCTTGCTGTTCTCACATTAAACCTATGAGATCTGCCTTTTGATTCTCAATCCTGGGGAAAATGGACTGCATTCAGCCTATCTATTCCACTCATGATTTTATACACCTTCATATCATCACCCCTCAGTCTCCTTCGCTCCAGGGAATAAATTCCTCACCTCTCCCTGCAGCTCGGTCACACAAGGAAAGAGTAGTGCATCGTGCTGCGTTAATGCTATCCAATAACTGAATCGCATTTTCTAGCACCTGGTCCAGAGAGTATGATGCCTTAGCCCTCTCTCTTTTAAATAAGGTGATGCTTCCCTTTAAAGCGGTGTAGAGTCAGAAGTGGAGATTTATCCCTCGCATCAAGTGGCTGTGAAACGACCAATAATTGACCAGATCCTCTACTCTGTGCAGTTGGTACAACAAGTCAGTAATTGACGCCGGTATGTGGGAGTTTGCGAGGCCCTGAAAGGATGGAGCTTCAGAGCATTAAACAACGGGTATATGGATGGTTACGTTAGGATCAGATGATCAGAATATGAATTCACTTTGGAGTGACTGAGATGTGATGTAATTTACTCTCTCGGATATATCTGAATCTCGAGTACACTCTACCTCAGAACAACAGTGGTGCCCATTTATTAAATACAAACCGGATTGGAGCGAAGCTTCTTGTGGCCAATAGGGAACTGAAGACCAATGTGACCAGGTATGGAAAAGAACTTGAGACCAGGATAAGATTGATAATTATGATATTAAATGTCTGAACAGGCTTGAGCTTGGCATTGTGTGTGTGGCCGTGTGTAGCTGTGTCCACAGTCGGGGTTGGGGGGGGAGGGAGAGGGCTGGTTGCTATCTCCGAACTCCAGGACCTAGGAATGAGCTCTGCCCTCTACCACTGCTCCCTCGTCTCTATAGCGTTTTATGAGTGATGTTTATGTATGTAGGTCAAGGGGGACTTGATTGAGGTCTTTAAAATTATGAGAGGGATAGACAGAGAAACGTGGATAAGCTTTTCCCATTGAGAGTAGCGAAGATTCAAACAAGAGGACATGACTTGAGAATTAAGGGATATAAGTTTAGGGGTAATATGAGGGGGTACTTCTTCACAGAGAGTGGTAGCTGTGTGGAATGAGCTTCCAGTGGAAGTGGTGGAAGCAGGTTCGATTTTATCATTTAAAAATAATTTGGATAGGTATATGGACGGGAAAGGATTGGAGGGTTATGGTCTGAGTGCAGGTAGATGGGAGTAAGGGAAAAAAAGTGTTTGGCACGGACTTGAAGGGCCGAGATGGCCTGTTTCCGTGCTGTAATTGTTATATGGTTATATGGTTGTTATATGGTTATGTGTAAGAGTGCATTGCCGTGCGTAAGGGTGGGTAATTGTGTTAATTGTGTGAGTGTGTGAGATTGTGAGTGCCTGTGAGTGTGCGTTTGTGTGGAATATGCAATGACGCGGTTTGGGGAAAGCACTAATGGAGTGACACGCTGTTGGAAATTATTGATGGAGTGACACACTGTGGGGGAGACTGAAAGCGTGACACACACAGTGGGGCCATACTGATGGAGTGACAGATGGAATGTCACATTGTGTAGTACTGATGGGGTGATAGTTAAACTGGATTGGCAGTGTGGGGATAGTTAAGCTGCATTGACACTGTGGAGATA
This sequence comes from Malacoraja senta, assembly GCA_038087875.1. Taxonomy (NCBI): domain Eukaryota; kingdom Metazoa; phylum Chordata; class Chondrichthyes; order Rajiformes; family Rajidae; genus Malacoraja; species Malacoraja senta. The sequence goes on from JAXLNO010000994.1 coordinate 69,503, forward strand.
GTTAAGCTGCATTGACACTGTGGGGATAGTTAAGCTGCATTGACACTGTGGGGATAGTTAAGCTGCATTGACACTGTGGAGATAGTTAAGCTGCATTGACACTGTGGGGATAGTTAAGCTGCATTGACACTGTGGGGATAGTTAAGCTGCATTGACACTGTGGAGATAGTTAAGCTGCATTGACACTGTGGGGATAGTTAAGCTGCATTGACACTGTGGGGATAGTTAAGCTGGATTGACACTGTGGGGATAGTTAAGCTGGATTGACACACTGTGGTGTAGTACTGGTGGAGTGGCGCCCAACGGGGTGACATTGATGGGATACACACTGTGGAATAGTACTGATGGATTGGCCCACTGTTGTATGTTACTGATGGACTGGCACACTGTGGTGCTATACTAATGGAGTGACGCACTGTGTGATAGTACTGATGGAATGACGCTCTGTGGTGTATTACTGATGGACTGACGCACTGCGGGTTAGTACTGATGAATGACACACTGTGGGTGTTTCTGAAGAAGTGAAATACTGTGGGGTAGTACTGATGGAATGAATCACTGTAGGGTAGTACTGATGGAGAGACACGCTGTGGGGTAGTACTGATGGAGAGACACACTGTGGGGTAGTACTGATGGAGAGACACACTGTGGGGTAGTACTGATGGAGAGACACACTGTGGGGTAGTACTGATGGAGAGACACACTGTGGGGTAGTACTGATGGAGAGACACACTGTGGGAGAGTACTGATGTTATGGACACACTGTGGGGTAGTACTAATGTTATGGACACACTGTGGGGTAGTACTAATGTTATGGACACACTGTGGGGTAGAACTGATGGAGAGACACACTGTGTGATAGTACTGATGGAACGAAACACTGTGGGTAGTACTAATGTAATGGACACAGTGTGGGGTAGTATTGATGGAGTGGACACACTATGGAGTATTACTAATGTTATGGACACACTGTATGGTAGTACTGATGGAGAAACACTGTGGGATAACATTAATATTATGGCCATACATTGGGGTAGTACTGATGGAGGGACACACTGTGGGGTAGTACTGATGTTATGGACACAAGGTGGGGTAGTACTGATGGAGACACACACTGTGGGGTAGTAAGGTTGGAATGACAATATATAGGGTAGTACGATTGGCGTGATACACTGTGGGATAGTACTGATGGAGTGACACACGATGGGGCAGTACTGATGGCGTTAAACACGGTGTGGACGTAGTGATGGAGAGACTCACTGTGCAGTAGTACTGATGGCGTGACACACTGTGCAGTAGTACTGATGAAATGACACTGTGTAATACTACTGATGAAGTGTCACGCTGTGGGGTAGTTCTGATGGAATGACACACTGTGGGGTTGTACTGACGGAGTGACAGTGTGGAGTAGTACTGATGTAATAACACGCTGTGTTGTAGTACTGATAGGGAGAAACTCTATGGGGCAGTAGTCATGTAATGATAATTTTCGTACATTTGTTTAAACATTTTCCACTCTTCCACCCGCTTCTCTTTGAGCTTTAGGTTGGGTGGTGGAGCCACGTGGAAAGATGAACTGGCCTGCGCTGCCACTTCCATCCGGAAGCAGCTGCGGCTCGCCTGCAGTCGCCTGGCTTTGTCTTGTTTTGTTTTATTTTGTCTTATTAGACGTATGTTTTAGTTTATATTTAGTTGTGTATATGTGGGGAGTGGGGGAAATATTTTTTAAATCTCTTCCTTCTACGGGGTTGCGTCTTTTTCCTTGTCATATCTCCGTCTGCGTCTGTACTGAGGCCTAATATCGGGGAGCTGGCGGCCTCAAACTGGAATCGACTTTGGGGGCTCCGGTGGCAGAGCCTGTGGACTTCCCAACGCGGAGCTGGCTGACTTCAGAGGCTGTGGTGGAGCTGTGGCTGCGACCCGACTTCGGGGCTTCGCGGGCTTCGGCCGCGGGCCCTGTGGACGGTAACATCGGGAGCTCGCAGGTCCCTGCTTGGTGACTGGTTGGCGGGAGCTCCTGCAACAGCTGGACTGGAGGGTGGCGGCTTCGTCCGCCCCGGGTCGCGGAGTTTGAGTCGGCCCCTTCGCGGAGCTTGGAATCGGCCGCGGGATTTACCCATCACCCGGCGGGGGCTTCAACATCGAGAACGTCGATCGCCTCGACACAGCGGGAGAACAAGCAAGGAAGAGATAAGGCTTTTTGTCTTCCATCACAGTGAGGAGTTGCCTGGAGATTCACTGTGATGGATATTTGTGTTAAATTGTGTTCATTGTGAGTTTTGTTGCTTTTTCTCTGTCTTGACTGCAAGGTACGCAATTTCGTTCAAACTATTGTTTGAATGACAATAAAGGAAATTCAATTCAATTCAATTCAAATATCAGAGTATCCCGTCGCTTTTAATCGCTTACATATCGTTTAGCTTTAAGCGCAACGCACGACTGCGCAATTTGCGTAATATTCTCTAATATCTTCTACTAATATACTAAATATATTGAAACAAAACTTGTTTGTATCTGTTTCCTTGCAGCGTGTGCTATGTTTAAGCAGTCTCCCACAGCACTGATTACACACTGCGCCTTATCGTTGTGTGCTCACTGGCCTGCATATTATTCCACTCATGCATGCAGCTAGTCGGTCGCTGAGCATTGAAACACTGATGCCTGAAAGCTTTTCAAAGCATTTTTGCTAATCATCATAGCGTCCATTTTATCCACAAATCTTCACTTTCACCGATGCCACCATGTTTTGATATGCGTCTGCTTATGATGTAGATAAAACTAGCACATATTAGACGGAGAAAGATGGCTCCACACACACTCGTGTAGGAATCAAAGGCAAGAATTGTATTTCCAAGTTAAAGGTCACTGACTGATTTACATAATTATATGCGCAAGTCTGAGCATGTGCGAGAATGCGTACAGCTCATATGCATAAATTACATGGATATTGTCACAAAAGCTAATGGCATGTTGGCCTTCATAACAACAGGAGTTGAGTATAGGAGCAAATAGGTCCTTCTACAGTTGGACAGGGCCCTGGAGAGACCACACGTGGAGTATTGTATGCAGTTTTGGTCACCGATTTTGAGAATGGACGTTCTTGCTATGGTTTACACGGTTAATTCCCGGGATGGCGGGAATGTTAGATGCTGAAAGAATGGAGCGACTGGGCTTGTATACACTGTAATTTAGAAGGATGAGAGGGGATGCTATTGAAACGTATAAGATTATTCGAGGATTGGACACGCTAGAGGCAGGAAACGTGTTCCCGATGTTGGAAGAGTCTAGAACCAGGGGCCACAGTTTAAGAATAAGCGACAAGTCATTTAGAACGGAGATGAGGAAGCACTTTCTTACCCAGAGAGTAGTGAATCTGTGGAATTGTTTGCCTCAGAAGGCAGTGGGGGCCTAGTCTCTGGATGATTCCAAGAAAGAGTTAGATAGAGCTCTTAAAGATAGCAGATTCAAAGGATATAGGGAGAAGGCAGGGACGGGGTACTGATTGTGGATGATCAGCCATGATCACAGTGAATGGCGGTGCCGGCTCGAAGGGCCGAATGGCCTGCTTCCGCACGTTGACCACGTAAATTTCAACGAGGGCTCCCGTAATTCCCAATCTAGTTTCGTACAATGTCCTCGGATATGTGTGATCAGGCCCTGGAGATTTGTCTACCTTGATACATGATAGTACCATCAGTACTTCTTCGACGGTAACACTGACTGCTCTCAATACACTTCCATTGACTGCCCCAAGATCCTCCGTCCGACAGTTTTTATCCTCGAAAAATACAGAGGAGAGATACTTATTGAGGATCATGTCCATCTGCTGTGGCTCCACACAGAGGTGAGCGCTTTGATCCATGAGAGGTCCCACTCTCTCTGTAGTTACCCCTTTCCCATTGGCCGCAGACGGTTCTGCTTTGACGTTATATCCTTCAAGGAACACTATGCGCGTCTTCAGCTCGGTGCAGAGACTGAAGTCGAAATTTATCCCTCGGCAAAAATGGCCGCCAAAGGACCAACAGTTGATCAGACCGTCTACTCTGTGCAGTTTGGAACAACGACAAGTGATTCTATTGACACAACAAATGTCAGCTTCTGAGAGGCCTTGACAGGATGATTATACACCGAAATACACAAAGGGTCGCTGGATAATCTAGTTACGATAAATGTTTCAGAATAAGAATTGGGTGACTGGGATAAGATGGAATGTATCCTGGCAAACATATCTGAATACACTGTACCTCCTACCCAGAAAATAGTGACGCTCATTTATCAAGTACAAATATGGCTGGGCGAACATGGGTTTTTTTTACGATGGGGAAATGAAGAATAATGTAATCATGTATGAAATGATTGAGTCTGAGGTCAGTTCTGAATTGCGCACCACGGGACATACGGATAGCTTATTACCCTCTGTTATCAGGCGCCTAAACAGTCCCTCCAGAGCTGTGGTTCTGCTCAATTTGCCTCTAACTTCGTTCATTCATCATCATAGAAAACATTCGTGACGCAGTGGTGCTGGTTTCCGACGGGAAAATTGCGGGTTTGGGCTTTGTCTCACAACAGCCTCTAACCCATTGTGGCATTGGGCGTTGTCTCACAACAGCCTCTAACCCATTGTGGCATTGGGCTTTGTCTCACAACAGCCTCTAACCCATTGTGGCATTGGGCGTTGTCTCACAACAGCCTCAAACCCATTGTGGCATTGGGCTTTGTCTCACAACAACTTCTAACCCATTGTGGCATTGGGCGTTGTCTCACAACAGCCTCTAAACCAATGGGTGTTGTCTGAAAAACTGATGAACAATGTTGCGATACAATGGTGAAAACTGTGTTCTGCACTCTGTATCGTCCACTTTGCTTCATCTATTTACATAGTCATAGACCATCGGTCCAGCTTGCTGCTCCCACCGACCAAAGTGCGCCATCTACACTAGTCCCACCTACTATGTTTGTCCCTGATAATTGTCAACCTTTCCTATACACCTACCTGTCCAAATGTCTTTAAATGTTGTGATAGTTTTCACCCCAACTATCTCCTCTGGCAACTCGTTCTATATACCCACGAACCCCTGTGCGAATCCACACGCTGACCACCGCTGTGTTTATACAAAGACTCACCACTCTGTGTCCCCGTGTTTGAACTGATTGAATCTGTATATGTTATATCTGATCAGTTTGGACAGCATGTACAACCAAGTTTCAGACTGTACCTTGATACATGTGATAATAAACGTGGCTAAAACCTAATGCCCTTCCCATCTTAATTGTTCCCAACACCACGAACCCAGCGGGATGTCTCATGGCTCACAGAAGCAACGCATCATACATCGTTCCAGCTGTGGACCTCGGCACGCTCAAATGATACGTTTTGCACATTGTACTAACATTGCGTTTTTACAGCTCGAATTCACCAACTGCACATGACCAGTTCCACGGCGGTCTCAATTATGCAATGTGGGCTGAGCAAATGTTGTTCAAATGATGTTCATCCTTACAAACACACGGGCAATTCTGGGATTCGTAGAAATAAAAGGCAATAATGAGCATAACATCACGAACAATATTCTGTATCTCCTGGCGTGGAGATTTGCAAAGGCTACTGGGGAGACTTTAAACTAGAACGGTTGGGGAGAGGGACTCAAATAGAGAAAGCTATTAGACAGTGTGTGAGGCAGGAGGCAGAGAAGGAAAGCACTCAAACCCAACATGTAGGGGGGAAAGAAGAAAACAATAATAAACAGAGAATAAGAGGAGGTGGGGTTCTTAAATGGGTGAGCAGAGAAACAGAGGGGTGTAAAATGCGGGCGGAAGCAATAGGTAGCAAGGTGAAAAGTAAAAGTGGCAGGCAGACAAATCGAGGACAAAAATCAAAAAGGGCCACTTTTCAACATAATTGTAAAAGGGGTAAGAGCGTTGTAAAAACAAGCCTGAAGGCTTTGTGTCTCAATGCAAGGAGCATTCGTAATAAGGTGGATGAGTTGAACGTGCAGATAGCTATTAATGATTATGATATAGTTCGGATCACGGAGACATGGCTCCAGGGTGACCAAGGCTGGGAGCTGAACATCCAGGGATATTCAATATTCAGGAGGGATAGAGAGAAACGAAAAGGAGGTGGGGTAGCGTTGCTGGTTAGAGAGGAGATTAACGCAGTGGAAAGGAAGGACATTAGCTTGGAGGATGTGGAATCGACATGGGTAGAGCTGCGAAACACTAAGGGGCAGAAAACGCTGGTGGGTGTTGTGTACAGGCCACCTAACAGTAGTAGTGAAGTTGGGGATGGCATCAAACAGGAAATTAGATATGCGTGCAACAAAGGCAAAACAGTTATTATGGGTGACTTCAATCTACATATAGATTGGGTGAATCAAATTGGCAGGGGTGCTGAGGAAAAGGATTTCTTGGAATGTATGCGGGATAGTTATCTAAACCAACATGTAGAAGAACCAATGAGAGAGCAGGCTATTCTAGACTGGGTATTGAGTAATGAGGAAGGGTTAGTTAGCAGTCTTGTTGTGCGTGCCCCCTTGGGCAAGAGTGACCATAATATGGTTGAGTTCTTCATTAGGATGGAGAGTTACATTGTTAATTCAGAAACAATGGTTCTGAACTTAAAGAAAGGTAACTTTGAGGGTATGAGACGTGAATTGGCCAAGATAGACTGGCAATTAGTTCTAAAAGGGTTGACGGTGGATATGCAATGGAAGGCATTTAAAGACTGCATGGATGAACTACAAACATTGTTCATCCCAGTTTGGCAAAAGAATAAATCAGGGAAGGTAGTGCATCCGTGGATAACTAGGGAAATCAGGGATAGTATCAAAGCAAAAGATGATGCGTACAAATTAGCCAGAAAAAGCAGCATACCAGAGGACTGGGAGAAATTCAGAGACCAGCAGAGGAGGACAACGGGCTTAATTAGGAAAGGGGAAATAGATTATGAAAGAAAACTGGCAGGGAACATAAAAACTGACTGCAAACGTTTTTATAGATATGTGAAGAAAAAGAGATTAGTTAAAACAAATGTAGGTCCCTTGCAGTCAGAAACAGGTGAATTGATCATAGGGAACAAGGATATGTCGGACCAATTGAATAACTACTTTGGTTCCGTCTTCACTAAGGAAGACATAAATAATCTGCCGGAAATAGCAGGGGACCGCGGGTCAAAGGAGATAGAGGAACTGAGTGAAATCCAGGTTAGTCGGGAAGTGGTGTTGGGTAAATTGAATGGATTAAAGGCCGATAAATCACCAGGGCCAGATAGGCTGCATCCCAGAGTACTTAAGGAAGTAGCTCCAGAAATAGTGGATGCATTAGTGATAATTTTTCAAAACTCTTTAGATTCTGGAGTAGTTCCTGAGGATTGGAGGGCAGCAAACGTAACCCCACTTTTTAAGAAGGGAGGGAGAGAGAAAACGGGGAATTACAGACCAGTTAGTCTAACATCGGTAGTGGGGAAACTGCTAGAGTCAGTTATTAAAGATGGGATAGCAGCACATTTGGAAAGTGGTGAAATCATTGGACAAAGTCAGCATGGATTTACGGAAGGTAAATCATGTCTGACGAATCTTATAGAATTTTCGAGGATGTAACTAGTAGAGTGGATAGGGGAGAACCAGTGGATGTGTTGTATCTGGCCTTTCAGAAGGCTTTCGACAAGGTCCCACATAAGAGATTAATATACAAACTTAAAGCACACGGTATTGGGGGTTCAGTATTGATGTGGATAGAGAACTGGCTGGCAAACAGGAAGCAAAGAGTAGGAGTAAACGGGCCCTTTTCACAATGGCAGGCAGTGACTAGTGGGGTACCGCAAGGCTCAGTGCTGGGACCCCAGCTATTTACAATTTATATTAATGAACTGGATGAGGGAATTGAAGGCAACATCTCCAAGTTTGCGGATGACACTAAGCTGGGGGGCAGTGTTAGCTGTGAGGAGGATGCTAGGAGACTGCAAGGTGACTTGGATAGGCTGGGTGAGTGGGCAAATGTTTGGCAGATGCAGTATAATGTGGATAAATGTGAGGTTATCCACTTTGGTGGCAAAAACAGGAAAGCAGACTATTATCTAAATGGTGGCCGATTAGGAAAAGGGGAGATGCAGCGAGACCTGGGTGTCATGGTACATCAGTCATTGAAAGTAGGCATGCAGGTGCAGCAGGCAGTGAAGAAAGCGAATGGTATGTTAGCTTTCATAGCAAAAGGATTTGAGTATAGGAGCAGGGAGGTTCTACTGCAGTGGTACAGGGTCTTGGTGAGACCACACCTGGAGTATTGCGTACAGTTTTGGTCTCCAAATCTGAGGAAGGACATTATAGCCATAGAGGGAGTGCAGAGAAGGTTCACCAGACTGATTTCTGGGATGTCAGGACTTTCATATGAAGAAAGACTGGATAGACCCGGCTTATACTCGCGAGAATTTAGGAGATTGAGAGGGGATCTTATAGAAACTTATAAAATTCTTATGGGGTTGGACAGGCTAGATGCAGGAAGATTGTTCCCGATGTTGGGGAAGTCCAGGACAAGGGGTCACAGCTTAAGGATAAGGGGGAAATCCTTTAAGACCGAGATGAGAAAAAACGTTTTCACACTGAGAGTGGTGAATCTCTGGAACTCTCTGCCACAGAGGGTAGTTGAGGCCAGTTCATTGGCTATATTTAAGAGGGAGTTTGATGTGGGCCTTGTGGCTAAAGGGATCAGGGGTTATGGAGAGAAGGCAGGTACGGGATACTGAGTTGGATGATCAGCCATGATCATATTGAATGGCGGTGCAGGCTCGAAGGGCCGAATGGCCTACTCCTGCACCTATTTTCTATGTATCTATGTATCTATGTATTCTGTACATTCCTCTTGGTCTATCTGATGTATCTGAGTTTGAACTGTTTGTACCTATGCACGATCTATTCGTGGACCGGAAGCAAAACAAAGCTTTTCACTATTCCTCGGTACATATCACACTAGCAAACCTTTGCCTAACCTTACCAATCCTAATCATCTAAGAAAAGTGATATTTATGATCAGAGCGGGAATGTTCGTAGTATGATGGCGACTAAGATTGTCCATGTGGAACAGATGATATCCATATCTAAGATGGTTTTTAATCCTCGACCTGGATAAAAGTGCAATTACCAGATCTATTTTCCTCGTGACTTTATACATAATCATAAGATCATCCCTCATCCTCCGGCACTCGAAGGAATAATGTCCGCACCTCTCATTATAACTCGACCCATTCAAGGGAAATATAACGGACCCCTGCCATAACTAGTGACGGTGATACCACATGTGGAGAATTGTGCAAGACTGGGTCGTGTGTCACAGAGTCACAGAGCAGAGAAGCAGGCCCAACAACTATCTATGTCGATAGTATCCAATTACTAAATCCCATTTACTAGCTCTTGATCAGCAGAGTAATATGCCTTCGAACTATCTAATTTATCCTTAATTCCCACATACCTCGAGCCTTGTACCACCAAACTTATTTCCATATACATCGACTTCATCCTATCCCCCTGGTCAAATCTCTCCCTACCTATGTCCCGGACACCTCACACACTCTTCGTCCCCTTCATGGCTTCCGTTTTCCAGGCCCCCATTCCCTCATATTCACCGTGGATGTCCAGTCACTCTACACCTCTATCCCCGACCAGGAGGGTCTTAAAGCCCTCTGTTTCTTCCTCGACCACAGAACCAACAATTCCACGTCTACTGATAATCCTCCGCCTAGCGGAGCTGGTCCTTACCCTCAACAACTTTTCCTTTGATTCCTCCCATTTCCTTCAAACCCAAGGCGTAGCTATTGGCTCGCGCCTGGGCCCATATCCTTGTTCGAGGCGATACCGTGGCCCTATCCCCGAACTCTACCTCCGCTACATCGACGACTGCAACGGTGCTGCCTCCTGCACCCATATAGAACTCACTGACTTCATCCAATTCACCACTAACTTCCATCCGGCACTCAAATTCACCTGGACCATTTCCAATATCTCCCCACCGTTTCTTGACCTCACTATCTCCATCGCAGGTAACCAACTACTGACCAATATCTACTACAAACCCCCTGACTCCCATCTGTGATATCTTGACCTCAGACACAGATTAACAAGTTAACTCACTGGTGACCGGAACATGACTGCACAGCTGCACTTTGGTTTATTCAATCATATACAATGCTCCAACTAAAGGTGGCGCTATTATAACTCCTCCCACCTTAATGAAAACGTTATCGCCTTGTTGACATTTTTAAATATACATTGTTGACCTTTGTGAATATAATAAAAACGGTATGAATATATTACAATCTTTTATATTAGTTTACTTTTATATAACCTGAATAAAATGAGGGGGTGAGGCATATATGTTGCATATGCAATGATCTGTGCATTTCCCAAATTAAACTTCACAAATTAAACCTAACAGACGGATTTCTCCTTGTGTCTGGATATCGTCTCTGACCAAAAGTTTCTGACTATTTAGAACCACTTGGACTCATTTTTGATCGAGTCAAGTCTTCCTTTTAACCTACATTCATAGATTCCAGTCCATCAGTCAATTTTGTAGACTGTCAACCACACTTGAACCTCCATTTTCAGGCTGGTTCAAACTCTCACTATCTTGTGTACCTTCATGTACCATTTCTGGTTCATCCGTTGGTACCTGTACTTGAGTGGTAACCAAATTATCTGACTCGTCTAATTGATCTGGTTGCAAACCTGTCTGTGCTTGCATAGGCATGACATGGTCAATGTGCACTTTTCTCACCTTCCCACTTCCAAACATCTTGACCAAGTATGTCCGTGGTCTGCACTTTCTCACTACTCTTCCTGGTAACCTATTTAGATTTGATTTGATTTAATTGATCTTCAATTGTCTTCAATTAAGAGACAACGAAATTCTCTTCCCACACAGTAATACAAAAAATATATTTTTTTAAAAACACAAAAGCACCGAACACAGTAGTCCACGACTGAAACATCCCCACAGCGGCACCAAAGTTCCCCACTGTGAGGGAAGGAACCAATGTCCAGTCAACCTCCTCGCTGATGTTCCCAAATGTTCTCCCGTGGTCGGGTGCTCCCGAGCACCCGCAGTCGCCGCCACGGGCGGCCCGATGTTCAGGCCCTCTCGCCGGGAACGATGGAACCCCGACGCCGAACGGGAGAACATCCTCAGCGGCCTGGACCTCTGAATCGGCCACCTTCCACCTACCACCGGAGTCCGCGGCTCCCGATGTCCACAGGCCGCGCTGGGCGGAGATTCGCGCTGGCGACCCCCGGCAAATAGTCCCAGGACTTTGCGATATTAAAGTCAGTTCCGCCCGCGTTAGGAGCTCCGCACCCACAGCTCCGCGATACTGTAGCAGCGGCCCAACACTCCGGAGCTCCAAGCGGCGATCCCAGGTAAGGCCTCGCCCGCTCCGCGATGTATCGAGCGCAGCGCCGCAGCTGCTGAAGCTCTGGTCGGGTCCCAGTTGGTAGGCCGCGAGCGGAGGTGGGATTGGGGGGGTGGGCGAGGTCGCGACTCGGATAATAGCCGCATCCTCGCCAGGAAGCCACTGAAGGACGGTTCCCCCCTTACCCTACCCGCTTCCCCCCACATAACGTACTGAAACGCACTCTAAATATAACAAAATAAAAAAGACAACCAGACGGTGGAGGAGGCAGCTAGTAACAGCGCGACCGGATGTGCTAGGGCACCACCGGATGTCCTAGGAGTACCCACTTGTGATGATGTTTTACACATTTAGCGTCTGATTCCACTCAACACTCCTATCCTTTATCTACTTCTGTCATGATATGCTTTTTTTCCTGTTTCTTTTCTACTGTTTGAGCCAAGTTTGGTTTCAGCAGTGAAAACCTTGTTCTTGGTTTTCTCTTCAAGAACAGTTCAGCTGGCGTTTGATCAGTAGTGGTGTGAGGTGCGTTTCGATATGTAATCAGAAAGTTAGCCAGTTTGTGAGACAGAGAACTGTTTTTTCTTTGGATTTGGATCCAGCAGTTGTTTGACTAAATTACGTTTTACAATTTGCACTGTGCGTTCTGCTGCTCCATTTGAAGCGGAATGGTATGGAATGACTCTAGTGTGCTTTACACCATTCCATTTCATGAATTGTGCAAACTCTTGTGAACAGAATTGAGGTCCGTTAGCAGACACAATTTCCTCTGGAAATCCATAGGACGCAAACAATCCTCGCAAAATGTCTATTGTTTTGCTGGATGTCGTTTTGTTCATCGGAAAAACCTCAACCCACTTGGAGTGACTATCAATCATAATGAACAATTATTGTCCATCTAACTCTGCAAAGTCCACGAGTAATCTTTGCCACACTCTAACCGGCCATTTCCATGGCTGTAGCGGTACTGTTGGTGGATTCTTTCCAACTACTTGACATGTGCTACACCCTTTCACAGTTTGTTTTATGTCCTTATCTACACCAGGCCACCATAGATGGTTTCTAGCTAGACTCTTTGTTAGACACATTCCCATATTCTGATCATTAAGATCTCCAAACAATTTTATTCCATTTTTTAAGGGATTACAATTCTCGCACCCCACATGGCACAATCTTGGTCGACTGAGAGTTCATTCCTACGTACAAATAATATTTTCAGTTCTGCCTCTGAATCCGGCAATTTGTTTGGCCATCCATTTGCGACAATTTGCAGCACTCTTGACAAAACTATATCAGTGCGAGAAGTCTTCCGAATGTCCCCTCTCGTCTACATGAGAGAAATAAAACAAGTCCTCTCTGTTTGGGGAAACCTCTGATTCCAAAGGTAATATAGACATGGCATCAGCATTGGTGTGCTCTGCTGCCTTGCGATACTGATTATCATACTGGTATGCAGACAATATCAATGCCCATCTTTGCATTCTGGCTCTAGATGTCAGCTGATCTATATCGGTGAGACCAAGCGTATGCTTGGCGATCGTTTCGCCGAACACCTCCGCTCGGTCCGCATTAACCAACCTGAACTCCCGGTGGCTCAGCACTTCAACTCCCCCTCGAATTTCGAATGCGACCTCTGTGTCCTGGGCCTCCTCCATGGCCAGAGTGAGCAACATCGGAAATTGGAGGAACAGCACCTCATATTCCGCTTGGGTAGTCTGCATCCTCTTGGCATGAACATTGAATACTCACAATTCAGTTAACCCTTGCAGTCTCCTCCACCCCCCTACCTCTCCCTCAGCCCCCAGGCTCGTCCTCCTCCTTTTTCCTTCCTTCTCCCCGGCTCCCCCCACCCCCCCATCAGTCTGAAGAAGGGGTTCTGCCCGAAACGTTGCCTATTTCCTTCGCTCCATAGATGCTGCTGCATCCCATGAGTTCCTCCAGCATTTTTGTGTACCTTCGATTTTCCAGCATCTGCAGTTCCCTCTAAAACACTTTGCATTCTGACTGCTGCCAGAGTTGGTATATGTGCTTTTGTATTTGGGTTCACTATCAACGGCTGGTGACCTGTCTCGATTAGAAACCCTCTACAATACAAATATTTGTGAAACCTCCTAACGACAAAATGAAAGCAAGAACCTCTCGCTGTATTTGCGCACAATTTATCACACTGACATTGGGTGTTCAAGTTGCAAATGCTATTGGCCTCTCCTATCCATTTTCCAGCGCACGAGACATCACAGCCCCAACACCGTATGGTGAAGCATCACATGCTAATTTCATTGGCTTATTTATGAACAAGCATTGTACTCTCTGCCAACTGAGTTTTACATGGCTTGAAAGCTTGATCACATTCACGTGTCCACTTCCATGGTACATCTTTTCAGAAAAGCTCGTTCAAGGGATGTAAACAGGTGAACAGATTTGGCACCAACTTCCCATAATAATGCACTAATCCTAAAAAGGATCGGATCTCAGATATGTTTCTGGGAGTGGGCGCGTTCTTGATCGCATCAACTTTACCCTTGGTGGGGTGTAGATCATTCTTGTCTATCTTATGACCCAAGTACTCTGCCGAGTTCTGAAAGAACTCACACTTCTGTGCCTTCACTCTTACACTGTGTGTATCAAGTCGTTTGAGTACATCTTCCAACCTTTCATCGTGTGTCTGCCTGTCAGGGGCTGAGATGAGGGTGTCATCCAAGTAACACACCACACCTTCAATTCCCTCAAGAATGTGTGTCATCACCCTTGAACAATCATAATCATCATAGCGTTCATTTTATCCAAAAATCCTCACTTTCACCGCTGCAACCATGTTTTGATATGTGTCTGCTTACGGCGTAGGTAAAACTAGCACATATTAGACGGGGAAAGATGGCTCCACACACGCTCGTGTTGGGATCAAAAGCAAGAATGATTTATTTACAAGTTAAAGGTCACTGACTGATTTGCATAATTATATGCGCGAGGCTGAGCATGTGCGAGACTAGGTACTGCTCATATGCATAAATTTCATGGATATTGTCGCAAAAGCTAATGGCATGTTGGCCTTCATAACAAGAGGAGTTGAGTATAGGAACAAAGAAGTCCTTCTACAATTGGACAGGGCCCTGGTGAGACAACTCCTGGAGTACTGTGTGTAGTTTTGGTCTCCAATTTTGAGAAAGGACGTTATTGCTATTGAGGGAGTGTAGCGTAGGTTCACCAGGTTAATTCCCGGGATGGTAGGACTCTCATATGTTGAAAGAATAGAGCGACTGGGTTTGTATACACTGGAATTTAGAAGGATGAGAGGGGACCTTATTGAAACGTGTAAGATTATTAAAGGATTGGACACGATAGAGGCAAGAAACGTGTGCCCGATTTTGTGGGAATCCAGAACAAGGGGTCACAGATTAAGAATAAGGGGTAGGCCATTTAGAACGGAGATGAGGAAACACTTTTTCACCCGGAGAGTTGCGAATCTGTGGAATTCTCTGCCTCAGAAGGCAGTGGAGGTCAATTCTCTGGATGCTTTCAAGAGAGAGTTAGATAGAGCTCTTAAACATAGCAGGGTCAAGGGATATGGGGAGAAGGCAAGAACGGGGTACTGAATGTGGATGATTAGCCATGATCACAGTGAATGGCGGTGCTGGCTCGAAGGGGCGAATGGCCTTCTCCCGCACCCAATGTCTATTGTCTATTGGCTCGTAAATTTCAACGAGGGCTCCCGCAATTCCCACTCTAGTTTCGTACAATGTCCTCTGATATGTGTGATCAGGCCCTGGAGATTTGTCTACTTTGATACACGATAGTACCTTCAGTACTTCTTCGACGGTAACACGGGCCGCTCTCAAGACAATTCCATTGACTGCCCCAAGATCCTCCGTCCGACAGTTTTTCTCCTCGATAAATACAGAGGGGAGATACAATTTGAGGACCTTGTCCATCTCCTGTGGCTCCACACAGGGGTGACCGCTTTGATTCATGAGAGGTCCCACTCTCTCTGTAGTTACCCCTTTCCCCTTGGCCGCAGAGGGTTATGCTTTGATGTTATATCTTTCAAGGAACACGATGTGCGTCTTCAGCTCGGTGCAGAGACTGAAGTCGACATTTATCCCTCGGAAAAAATGGCCGTCATAGGACCAACACTATATCAGATCGTCTACTCTGGTCAGTTTGGAACAACGACAAGTGAGTTTATTGACACAATACATATCGGCTTCTGAGAGGCCTTGACAGGATGATTATACACCGAAATACACAAAGGGTCGCTGGATAATCTAGTTACGATAAATGATTCAGAATAAGAATTGAGTGACTGGGATAAGATGGAATTTATCCTGGCAAACATATCTGAATACACTGTACCTCCTACCCAGAAAATAGTGATGCTCATTTATCAAGTACAAATATGGCTGGGCGAACATGTTTTTTGAACAACAGGGAAATGGAGAGTAATGTCGAGGCAGTATAATGTGGATAAATGTGAGGTTATCCACCTTGGTGGCAAAAACAGGAAAGTAGACTATTATCTGAATGATGGCCGATTAGGAAAAGGGGAGATGCAACGAGATCTGGGTGTCATGGTGCACCAGTCATTGAAAGTAGGCATGCAGGTGCAGCAGGCAGTGAAGAAAGCGAATGGTATGTTAGCATTCATAGCGAAAGGATTTTAGTATAAGAGCAGGGAGGTTCTACTGCAGTTGTACAGGGTCTTGGTGAGACCACACCTGGAGTATTGCGTACAGTTTTGGTCACCAAATCTGACGAAAGACATTCTTGCCATAGAGGGAGTACAAAGAAGGTTCACCAGACTGATTCCTGGGATGGCAGGACTTTCATATGAAGAAAGACTGGGTAGACTCGGCTTGTACTCGCTAGAATTTAGAAGATTGAGGGGGGTTCTTATAGAAACTAACAAGATTCTTAAGGGGTTGGACAGGCTAGATGCAGGAAGATTGTTCCCGATGTTGGGGAAGTCCAGAACAAGGGGTCACAGTTTAAGGATAAGAGGGAAGTCTTTTAGGACCCTGATGAGAAACACATTTTTCACACAGAGAGTGGTGAATCTGTGGAATTCTCTGCCACAAGGGAGTTGAGGCCAGTTCATTGGCTATATTTAAGAGGGAGTTAGATGTGGCCCTTGTGGCTTAAGGATCAGGGGCTAAGGAGACAAGGCAGGTACAGGATACTGAGTTGGATGATCAGCCATGATCATATTGAATGGCGGTGCAGGCTCAAAGGGCCGAATGGTCTACTCCTGCACCTATTTTCTATGTTTCTATGTTTCCATGTATGAAATGATTGAGTCCGAGGTCATTTCTAAAACTGCGCACTACGGGACATACGAATAACTTATTACCCTCCGTTACCAGGCCTCTGAACAGTCCCTCCAGAGTTGTGGTTCTGGTCAATTTGTCTCTAACTTCATTCATTCATCATCCAAGAAAACATTAGTGACGCAGTGGTGCTGGTTTCCGACGGGCACATTGTGGCTTTGGGCAGTGTCTCACAACAGCCTCTAACCCATTGTGGCATTGGGCATTGTCCCACAACAGCCTCTAACCCATTGTGGCATTGGGCGTTGTCTCACAACAACCTCTAACCCATTGTGGCATTGGGCAGTGTCTCACAACAGCCTCTAACCCATTGTGGCATTGGGCATTGTCTCACAACAGCCTCTAACCCATTGTGGCATTGGGCGTTGTCTCACAACAGCCTCTAACCCATTGTGCCATTGGGCGTTGTCCCACAACAGCCTCTAACCCATTGTGGCATTCGGCGTTGTCTCACAAACTGATGAACAATGTTGCGATACAATGGTGAAAACTGTGTTCTGCACTCTGTATCGTCCACTTTGCTTCACCTATTTACATAGGCATAGACAATCGGCCCAGCTTGCCCTAACCTACCAATGTGCCCCATCTCCACTAGACCCACCTGCTATGTTGGGCCCTGAGCATTTTCAACTTTTCCTATACACCTACCTGTCCAAATGTCTTTAAATGTTGTGATAGTTTTAGCCTCAACTACCTCCTCTGGCAGCTCGTTCTATAAACCCATCAACCCCTGTGCGAATCCACACCCTGACCACCCTCTGTGTTTATACAATGACTCACCACTCTGTGTCCTCGTGTTTGAACTGATTGAATCTGTCTATGCTATATCTGATCAGTTTGGACAGCATGCATAACCAAGTTTTAGACTGTACCTTGATACATGTGATAATAAACGAGGCTAAAACCTAATGCTCTTCCCATCTTAATTGTCCACTACACCACGAACCCAGTGGGATGTCCCATGGCTCACAGAAGCAACGCATCATACATCGTTCCCGCTGTGGACCTCGGCACAATCAAATGATACGTTTTACACATTGTACTAACTTTGCGTTTTTACAGAACACGATTTCACCAACTGCACATGACATAGTGAAGAAAGCGAATGGTATGTTGGCCTTCATAGCAAGAGGATTTGAGTATAGGAGCAGTGAGGTTCTACTGCAGTTGTACAGGGTCTTGGTGAGACCACACCTGGAGTATTGCGTACAGTTTTGGTCTCCAAATCTGAGGAAGGACATTATAGCCATAGAGGGAGTGCAGAGAAGGTTCACCAGACTGATTCCTGGGATGTCAGGACTTTCATATGAAGAAAGACTGGATAGACTTGGCTTATACTCGCTAGAATTTAGGAGATTGAGAGGGGATCTTATAGAAACGTACAAGATTCTTATGGGGTTGGACAGGCTAGATGCAGGAAGATTGTTCCCGATGTTGGGGAAGTCCAGGACAAGGGGTCACAGCTTAAGGATAAGGGGAAAATCCTTTAAGACCGAGATGAGGAAAAACTTTTTCACACAGAGAGTGGTGAATCTCTGGAACTCTCTGCCACAGAGGGTAGTTGAGGCCAGTTCATTGGCTATATTTAAGAGGGAATTAGATGTGGCCCTTGTGGCTAAAGGGATCAGGGGGTATGGAGAGAAGGCAGGTACGGGATACTGAGTTGGATGATCAGCCATGATCGTATTGAATGGCGGTGCAGGCTCGAAGGGCCGAATGGCCTACTCCTGCACCTAATTTCTATGTATCTATGTATCTATGTAGTTCCACGGCGGTCTGAATTATGCAATGTGGGCTGAGCAAATGATGTTCATCCTTACAAACACACGGACAATTCTGGGATTCGTAGAAATAAAAGGCAATATTGAGCATAACATCACGAACAAAATTCTGTATTTTGTACATTCCCCTTGAGCTACCTGATGTATCTGAGTTGGAAGAAGGGTTCCGGCCGAATCGTTGCCTATTTCCTTCGCTCCATAGATGCTGCTGCACCTGCTGAGTTTCTCCAGCACTTTTGTCTACCTCTGAGTTTGAACTGTTTGTACCTATGCACGATCTATCCGATCTGAGTTGATCGGAAGCAAAACAAAGCTTTTCACTATTCCTCGGTAAATATCACATTAGTAAACCGTTGCCTAACCTTACCAATGCTAATCATCTTAGAAAAGTGATATTTATGATCAGAGCGGGAATGTTCGTAGAATGACGGCGATTAAGATTGCCCATGTGAAACAGACCATATCGATATCTAAGATGGTTTTTGATTCCTCGACACGGATAAAAGTGCATTTACGTGATCTATTTTCCTCGTGATTTTATACATAATCATAATACCGTCCCTCATCCTCCGGCACTCGAAGGAATAATGTCCGCACCTCTCATTATAACTCGACCCATTCAAGGGGAAAGTAGCGAACCCCTGCCATAACTAGTGACGGTGAGACCACATGTGGAGAATTGTGCAAGACTGGGTCGTGTGTCACAGAGTCACAGAGCAGAGAAGCAGGCCCAACAAAGGTCTATGTCAAAAGTATCCAATTACTAAATCCCATTTACTAGCTCTTGATCAGCAGAGTATGATGCCTTCGAACTATCTAATTTATCCTTAATTCCCACATACCTCGACCCTTGTACCACCAAACTTATTTCCATATACATCGACTCCATCCTATCCCCCTGGTCAAATCTCTCCCTACCTATGTCCCAGACACCTCACACGCTCTTCATGGCTTCCGTTTTACCGGCCCCCATTCCCTCATCTTCACCATGGATGTCCAGTCACGCTACACCTCCATCCCCGACCAGGAGGTTCTTAAAGCCACAGAACCAACCAATCCATGTCTACTGATAATCCCCCGCCTAGAGGAGCTGGTCCTTACCCTCAACAACGTTTCCTTTGACTCCTCCCATTTCCTCCAAATCCAAGGCGTGGCTATTGGCTCGCGCCTGGGCCTATATCATTGTTCGAGGTGATACCGTGGCCCTATCCACGAACTCTACCTCCGCTACATCGACAACTGCAATGATGCTGCCTCCTGCACTCATGTAGAACTCACTGACTTCATCCATTTCACCACTAACTTCCATCCGGCACTCAAATTCACCTGGACCATTTCCAATATCTCCCCACCGTTTCTTGTCCTCACTATCTCCATCGTAGGTAACCGACTACTGACCAATATCTACTACAAACCCCCTGACTCCCATCTGAGATATATTGAACTCAGACACAGATTAACAAGTTAACTCACTGGTGACCGGAACATGACTGCACAGCTGCACCGTGGTTTATTCAATCATATACAATGCTCCAACTAAAGGTGGCGCTATTATAACTCCTCCCACCTTAATGAAAACGTTATCGCATTGCTGACATTTTAAAATATAACATTGTTGATATTTGTGAATATAATAAAAACGGTATGAATATATTACAATCTTTTATGTTAGTTTACTTTTATATAACCTGAATAAAATGAGGGTGTGAGGCATATATGTTGCATATGCAATGATCTGTGCATTTCCCAAATTAAACTTCACAAATTAAACCTAACCGACGGATTTCTCCTTTTGTCTGGATATCGTCTCTGACCAAACGTTTCTGATTGTTTAGAACCACTTGGACTCATTTTTGATCGAGTCAAGTCTTCCTTTTAACCTACATTCATAGATTCCAGTCCATCAGTCAATTTTGTAGACTGTCAACCACACTTGAACCTCCATTTTCAAGCTGGTTCAAGCTCTCACTATCTTGTGTACTTTCATGTACCATTTCTGGTTCATCCGTTGGTACCTGTACTTGAGTGGTAACCAAATTATCTGACTCGTCTAATTGATCTGGTTGCAAACCTGTCTGTGCTTGCATGGGCATGACATGGTCAATGTGTACTTTTCTCACCTTCCCACTTCCAAACATCTTGACCAAGTATGTCCGTGGTCTGCACTTTCTCACTACTCTACCAGGTAACCACTTTAGATTTGATTTGATTTAATTTATTGTCATTGTCTTCATTTCAGAGACAACGAAATTCTCTTCCCACACAGTAATACAAAAAATTAAAATTGTAATAAAACACAAAAGCACCGAACACAGTAGTCTACAACTCAAACATCCCCACAGCGACACCAAAGATCCCCACTGTGAGGGAAGGAACCAATGTCCAGTCAACCTCCTCGCTGATGTTCCCCAATGTTCACCCGTGGTCGGGGCCTCCCGACCACACCGTAGTCGCCGCCACGGGCGGCCCGAAGTTCAGGCCCTCTCGCCGGGAACGATGGAACCCCGACGTCGAACGGGAGAACATCCTCAGCGGCCTGGACCTCTGAATCGGACACCTTCCACCTTCCACCGGAGTCCGCGGCTCCCGATGTCCACAGGCCGCGCTGGGCGGAGATTCGAGCTGGCGAACCCCGGCAAATGGTCCCAGGACATTGCGATGTTTAAGTCAGCTCCGCCCGCGTTAGGGGCTCCGTACCCACAGCTCCGCGATGCTGTAGCAGCGGCCCAACATTCCGTAGCTCCAAGCAGCGTTCCCAGGTAAGGCCTCGCCCGCTCCACGATGTATCGAGCGCCTGTCTCTTTTCTCCTGTCTCTTTTCTACTGTTTGAGCCAAGTTTGGTTTCAGCAATGAAAACCTTGTTCTTGGTTTTCTGTTCAAGAACAGTTCAGCTGGCGTTTGACCAGTAGTGGTGTGAGGTGTGTTTCGATATGTAATCAGAAAGTTAGCCAGTTTGTGAGACAGAGACATCTGTCTTTTCTTTGGATTTGGATCCAGCAGTTGTTTGACTAAACGACGTTTTACAATTTGCACTGTGCACTCGGCTGCTCCATTTGAAGCGGAATGATATGGACTGACTCTAGTGTGTTTTACACCATTCCATTTCATGAATTGTGCAAACTCTTGTGAACAGAATTGAGGTCCGTTATCAGACACAATTTCCTCTGGAAATCCATAGGACGCAAACAATCCTCGCAAAAGGCTATTGTTTTGCTGGATGTCATTTTGTTCATCGAAAAACCTCAACCCACTTGGAGTGACTATCAATCACAGTGAGCAATTGTTGTTCATCTAGCTCTGCAAAGTCCACGAGTAATCTTTGCCACACTCTAGCCGGCCATTTCCATGGCTGTAGCGGTACTGTTGGTGGATTCTTTCCAACTACTTGACATGTGCTACACTCTTTCACAATTTGATACACTGTGGGATAGTACTAATGGAGTGACACACGATGGGGCAGTACTGATGGCGTTAAACACCGTGTGGACGTAGTGATGGAGATACTTACTGTGCAGTACTACTGATGGCGTGACACACTGTGCAGTAGTACTGATGAAATGACACTGTGTAATACTACTGATGAAGTGTCACGCTGTGGGGTAGTTCTGATGGAATGACACACTGTGGGGTTGTACTGACAGAGTGACAGTGTGGAGTAGTACTGATGTAATAACACACTGTGTTGTAGTACTGATAGGGAGATACTCTATGGGGCAGTAGTCATGTAATGATAATTTTCGTACATTTGTTTAAACATTTTCTACTCTTCCACCCGCTTCTCTTTGAGCTTTAGATTGGGTGGTGGAGCCACGTGGAAAGATGAACTGGCCTGCGCCGCCACTTCCATCCGGAAGCAGCTGCGGCTCGCCTGCAGTCGCCTGGCTTTGTCTTGTTTTGTTTTCTTTTGTCTTATTAGACGTATGTTTTAGTTTATATTTAGTTGTGTATATGTGGGGAGTGGGGGAAAGATTTTTTAAATCTCTTCCTTCAACGGGGATGCGACCTTTTCCTTGTCATATCTCCGTCTGCGTCTGTACTGAGGCCTAATATCGAGGAGCTGGGGGCCTCAAACTGGAATCGACTTTGGGGGCTCCGGTGGCAGAGCCTGTGGACTTCCCAACGCGGAGCTGGCTGACTTCGGAGGCTGTGATGGCGCTGTGGCTGCGACCCGACTTCGGAGCTTGGCGGGCTTCGGCCGCGGGCCCTGTGGACGGTAACATCGGGAGCTCGCATGTCCCTGCTTGGTGACTGGTTTTCGGGAGCTCCGCAACAGCTGGACTGGAGGGTGGCGGCATCGTCCGCCCCGGGTCGCGGAGTTTGAGCCGGCCCCTTCGCGGAGCTTGGAATCGGCCGCGGGATTTACCCATCACCCGGCGGGGGTTTCAACATCGAGAGCGTCGATCGCCTCGACGCAGCGGGAGAACAAGCAAGGAAGAGATAAGGCTTTTTGTCTTCCATCACAGTGAGGAGTTGCCTGGAGATTCACTGTGATAGATATTTGTGTTAAATTGTGTTGATTGTGTGTTTTGTTGCTTTTTCTCTGTCTTGACTGCAAGGTACGCAATTTCGTTCAAACTATTGTTTGAATGACAATAAAGGAAATTCAATTCAATTCAATTCAAATATCAGAGTATCCCGTCGCTTTTAATCGCTTACGTATCGTTTAGCTTTAAGCTCAACGCACGACTGCGCAATTTGCGTAATATTCTCTAATATCATCTACTAATATACAAAATATATTGAAACAAAACTATTTTATCTGTTTCCATGCAGCGTGTGCTATGTTTAAGCAGTCTCCCACAGCACTGATTTACACACTGCGTCTTATCGTTGTGTGCTCACTGGCCTGCATATCATCCCACTCATGCATGCAGCTAGTCGGTCGCTGAGTATTGAAACACTGATTCCTGAAAGCTTTTCTAAGCATTTTTGCTAATCATCATAGCCTCCATTTTCTCCACAAATCTTCACTTTCACCGATGCCACCATGTTTTGATATGTGTCTGCTTACGATGTACGTAAAACTAGCACTTATTAGACGGAGAAAGATGGCTCCACACACACTCGTGTAGGAATCAAAAGCAAGAATGATTTATTTCCAAGTTAAAGGTCACTGACTGATTTACATAATTATATGCGCAAGTCTGAGCATGTGCGAGAATGAGTACAGCTCATATGCATAAATTACATGGATATTGTCGCAAAGGCTAATGGCATGTTGGCCTTCATAACCACAGGAGTTGAGTATAGGAGCAAAGAGGTCCTTCTACATTTGGACAGGGCCCTGGAGAGACAACACCAGGAGAATTGTGTGCAGTTTTGGTCTCCCATTTTGAGAAAGGACGTTGTTCCCATGGTTTACACGGTTAATTCCCGGGGTGGCGGGCCTGTCGTATGTCGAACAAATGGAGCGACTGGGTTTGTATACACTGGAAGTTAGAAGGATGAGAGGGGATCCTATTGAAACGTATAAGATTATTAAGGGATTGAACACGCTAGAGGCAGGAAACGTGTTTCCGATGTTGGAGGAGTCCAGAACCAGGGGCCACAGTTTAAGAATAATGGGTAAGCCATTTAGAACGGAGATGAGGAAACACTTTCTCACCCAGAGTGTTGCGAATCTGTGGAATTGTCTGCCTCAGAAGGCAGTGGGGGCCTATTCTTTGGATGGTTTCAAGAAAGAGTTAGATAGAGCTCTTAAAGATAGCAGATTCAAGGGATATAGGGAGAAGGCAGGAACGGGGTACTGATTGTGCATGATCAGCCATGATCACAGTGAATGGCGGTGCTGGCTCGAAGGGCCGAATGGCATACTTCCGCATCTTGACCACGTACATTTCAACGAGGGCTCCCGCAATTCCCACCCTAATTTCGTACAATGTCCTCGGATATGTCCCAGGCCCTGGAGATTGTCTACCTTGATACACGATAGTACCTTCAATACTTCTTCGACGGTAACACTGACTGCTCTCAAGAAACTCCCATTGATTGTCCCAAGATCCTCCATCCGACTTTTATCCTCGAAAAATACAGAGGGGAGATACTTATTGAGGATCATGTCCATCTCCTGTGGCTCCACACAGAGGTGACCACTTTGATTCATGAGAGGTCCCACTCTCTCTGTAGTTACCCCTTTCCCCTTGGCCGCAGATTGTTCTGCTTTGACGTTATATCTTTCAAGGAGCACGATACGCGTATTCAGCTCGGTGCAGAGACTGAAGTAGAGATTTATCCCCCGGAAAAAATGGCCGTCAAAGGACCAACGGTTTATCAGATCGTCTACTCTGTGCAGTTTGGAACAACGACAAGTCATTTTATTGACACAATAAATGTCGGCTTCTGAGAGGCCTTGACAGGATGGATATTCACCGAAATACACAAAGGGTTGCTGGATAATTTAGTAAGGATAAATGTTTCAGAATACGAATTGGGTGACTGAGATAAGATGGAATTGATCCTGACAAACATATCTGAATACACTGTACCTCCTACCCAGAAAATAGTGACGCTCATTTATCAAGTACAAATATAGCTGGGCGAAATTGTTTTTTGAACAACAGGGAAATGAAGAGTAATGTAATCATGTCAAATGAAATGGAGGAACTGAGTGAAATCCAGGTTAGCCGGGAAGTGGTGTTAGATAAATGGAATGGATTAAAGGCCGATAAATCCCCAGGACCAGACATGCTGCATCCCAGAGTACTTAAGGAAGTATCCCCATAAATAGTGGATGCATTAGTGATAATTTTTCAGAACTCTTCAGATTCTGGAGTAGTTCCTGTGGATTGGAGGGTAGCTAATGTAACCTCACTTTTTAAAAGGGAGGGAGAGAGAAAACGGGGAATTACAGACCAGTTAGTCTAACATCGATAGTGGGGGAAATGCTAGAGTCAGTTATTAAAGATGGGATAGCAGCTCATTTGGAAAGTGGTGAAATCATTGGACAAAGTCAGCATGGATTTAAGAAAGGTAAATCATGTCTGACGAATCTTCTAGAATTTTTCGAGGATGTAACTAGTAGAGTGGATAAGGGAGAACCAGTGGATGTGTTATATCTGGACTTTCAGAAGGCTTTCGACAAGGTCCCACATAAGAGATTAGTATGCAAACTTAAAGCACACGGTATTGGAGGTTCAGTATTGATGTGGATAGAGAACTGTCTGGCAGACAGGAAGCAAAGAGTAGGAGTAAACGGGTCCTTTTCAGAATGGCAGGCAGTGACTAGTGGGGTACCGCAAGGCGCAGTGCTGGGACCCCAGCTATTTACAATATATATAAATGATCTGGATGAGGGAATTGAATGCAACATCTCCAAGTTTGTGGATGACACGAAGCTGGGGGGCAGTGTTAGCTGTGACGAGGATGCTAGGAGGCTGCAAGCTGACTTGGATAGGTTGGGTGAGTGGGCAAATGCATGGCAAATGCAGTATAATGTGGGTAAATATGAGGTTATCCACTTTGGTGGCAAAAACAGGAAAGTAGATTATTATCTGAATGGTGGCCGATTAGGAAAAGGGGAGATGCAACGAGATCTGGGTGTCATTGTGCACCAGTCATTGAAAGTAGGCATGCAGGTGCAGCAGGCAGTGAAGAAAGCGAAGGGTATGTTAGCATTCATAGCAAAAGGATTTGAGCATAAGAGCAGCGGGGTTCTAATGCAGTTGTACAGGGTCTTGGTGAGGCCACACCTGGAGTATTGCGTACAGTTTTGTTCACCAAATCTTAGGAAAGACATTCTTGCCATAGAGGGAGTACATAGAAGGTTCACCAGACTGATTCCTGGGATGGCAGGACTTTCATATGAAGAAAGACTGGATAGACTCGGCTTGTACTCGCTAGGATTTACAAGATTGAGGGGGGATCTTATAGAAACGTACAAGATTCTTAAGTGGTGGGACAGGCTAAATGCAGGAAGATTGTTCCCGATGATGGGGAAGTCCAGAACAAGGAGTCACAGTTTAAGGATAAGAGGGAAGTATTTTAGGACCGAGATGAGAAAATCATTTTTCACACATAGAGTGGTGAATCTGTGGAATTTTCTGCCACAGAAGGTAATTGAGGCCAGTTCATTGGCTATATTTAAGAGGGAGTTAGATGTGGCCCATGTGGCTTAAGAATCAGGGGCTATGGAGAGAAGGCAGGTACAGGATACTGATTTGGATGATCAGCCATGATCATATTGAATGGCGGTGCAGGCTCGAAGGGCCGAATGGCCTGCTCCTGCACCTATTTTATATGTTTCTATGTATGAAATGATTGAGTCCGAGGTCAGTTCTGAAACTGCGCACCACGGGACATACGAATAGCTTGTCACCCTCCGTTACCAGGCCTCTGAACAGTCCCTCCAGAGTTGTGGTTCTGGTCAATTTGCCTCTAACTTCATTCATTCATCATCCAAGAAAACATTAGTGACGCAGTGGTGCTGGTTTCCGACGGCCACGTTGCTGGTTTCACAACAGCCTCTAACCGATTGTGCCATTGGGCGTTGTCTCACAACAGCCTCTAACCCATTGTGGCATTGGGCTTTGTCTCACAGCAGCCTCTAACCCATTGTGGCATTGGGCATTGTCTCACAACAGCCTCTAACCCATTGTGGCATTGGGCGTTGTCTCACAACAGCCTCTAACCCATTGTGGCATTGGGCGTTGTCTCACAGAAGCCTCTAACCCATTGTGGCATTGGGCGTTGTCCCACAACAGCCTCTAACCCATTGTGGCATTGGGCGTTGTCTCACAACAGCCTCTAATCCATTGTGCCGTTGGACGTTGTCTCACAACAGCCTCTAACCCATTGTGGCATTGGGCGTTGTCTCACAAACTGAGGAACAACGATGCGATACAATGGTGAAAACTGTGTTCCGCACTCTGTATCGTCCACTTTGCTTCATCTATTTACATATTCATAGACCATCGGCCCAGCTTGCCCTAACCGACAAATGTGCCCCATCTCCACTAGTCTCACCTGCTATGTTTGGCCCTGATCATTTTCAACCTTTCCCATACATTTACGTCCAAATGTCTTTATATTTTGTGATAGTTTTCGCCTCAAGTATCTGCTCTAGCAGCTCGTTCTATAAACCCACCAACCTCTGTGCGAATCCACATACTGACCACCCTCTGTGTTTATACAAAGACTCACCACTCTGTGTTCTCGTGTTTGAACTAATTGAATCTGTATATGTTATATCTGATCAGTTTGGACAGCATGCACAACCAAGTTTTAGACTGTACCTTGATACATGTGATAACAATAAACGTGGCTAAAACCTAATGCCCTTCGCATCTTAATTGATCCCAACACCACGAACCCAGCGGGATGTCCCATGGTTCACAGAAGCAACGCATCATACATCGTTCCAGCTGTGGACCTCGGCACAGTCAAATGATACGTTTTGCCCATTGTACTAACTTTGATCCATGAGAGCCCACTCTCTCTGTAGTTACCCCTTTACCCTTGGACACAGATTGTTCTGCATTGACGTTATATCTTTCAAGGAACACGATACGCGTCCTCAGCTCGGTGCAGAGACTGAAGTCGAGATTTATCCCTCTGAAAAAATGGCCGCCAAAGGACCTACAGTTTTTCAGATCGTCTACTCTGTGCAATTTGGAACAACGACAAGTAATTTTATTGACACAATAAATGTCCGCTTCTGAGAGGCCTTGACAGGGTGGATATTCACCGAAATACACAAAGGGTTGCTGGATAATTTAGTAAGGATAAATGTTTCAGAATACGAATTGTGTGACTGAGATAAGATGGAATTTATCCTGTCAAACATATCTGAATACACTGTACCTCCTACCCAGAAATAGTGATGCTCATTTATCAAGTACAAATATGGCTGGGCGAACATGTGTTTTGTACAATAGGGCAATGACGAATAATGTAATGAGGTAGGAAATGATTGAGTCCGAGGTCAGTTCTGAAACTGCGCACCACGGGACATACGAATAACCTGTTACCCTCCGTTACCAGGCCCTAACCGGCCAATGTGCCCCATAAACACTAGTCACACCGGCTATGGCACTGATTATTTTCAACCTTTCCTATTCACCTACCTGTCCAAATGTCTTTACATTTTGTGATAGTTTTCACCCCAACTATCTCCTTTGGCAGCTCGTTCTATATACCCACTAACCACACAGTTACCACCCTCTGTGTTTATACAAAGACTCACCACTCTGTGTCCTCGTGTTTGAACAGATTGAATTTGTATATGTTATATCTGATCACTTTGGACAGCAGGCACAACTAAGTTTTAGAATGTACCTTGATACATGTGAGAATAATAAACGTGGCTAAAACCTAATGCCCTTCCCATCTTAATTGTTCACAACACCACGAACCCAGCGGGATGGCTCACAACAGCACTGCATTATACATCGTTCCAGCTGTGGACCTCGGCACAGTCAAATGATACGTTTTGCACATTGTACTGACTTTGCGTTTTTACAGCTCGAATTCACCAACTGCACATGACCAGTTCAACGGCGGTCTGAATTATGCAATGTGGGCTGAGCAAATGATGTTCATCCTTACAAACACAAGGACAATTCTGGGATTCGTAGAAATGAAAGACAATATTGATCATCACATCACGAACAATATTTAGTATTCTGTACATTCCCCTTGGTCTATCTGATGTATCGGTGTTTGAAGAAGGGTCGTTGCCTATTTCCTTCGCTCCATAGATGCTGCTGCACCCGCTGAGTTTCTCCAGCATATCTGTCTACCTCTGAGTTTGAACAGTTGGTACCTTTGCACGGTCTAGCCGATCTGAGTGGATCGGAAGCAAAAAAAGCGTTTCACTATTCCTCGGTACATATCACACTAGTAAACATTTGCCTAACCTTACCAATGCTAATCATCTGAGAAAAGTGATATTTATGATCAGAGCGGGAATGTTCGTAGAATGATGGCGACTAAGATTGTCCATGTGAAACAGACGATATCGATATCTAAGATGGTTTTTGATTCCTCCACCTGGGTAAAAGTGCATTTACCTTATCTATTTTCCTCGTGATTTTATACATAATCATAAGATCATCCCTCATCGAAGTAATAATGTCCGCACCTCTCATTATAACTCGACCCATTCAAGGGAAAAGTAGCGAACCCCTGCCATAACTAGTGACGGTGATACCACATGTGGAGAATTGTGCAAGACTGGGTCGTGTGTCACAGAGTCACAGAGCAGAGAAGCAGGCCCAACAACGGACTTTCTCAAAAGTATCCAACTACTAAATCCTATTTACTAGCACTTGATCAGCAGAGTATTATGCCTTCGAACGAACTAATTTATCGTTAAGTCCCACATACCTCGACCCTTGTACCACCAAACTTATTTCCATATACATCGACTCCATCCTATCCCCCTGGTCAAATCCCTCCCTACCTATGTCCCAGGCACCTCACACGCTCTTCATCCCATTCATGGCTTCCGTTTTCCAGGCTCCCATTCCCTCATCTTCACATTGGATGTCCAATCACTCTACACCTCCATCCCCGACCAGGAGGGTCTTAAAGCCCTCCGTTTCTACCTCGACCACAGAACCAACCAGTCCATGTCTACTAATAATCCTCCGCCTAGCGGAGCAGGTCCTTACCCTCAACAACTTTTCCTTTGACTCCTCCCATTTCCTCCAAATCCAAGGCGTAGCTATTGGCTCGCGCCTGGGCCCATATCATTGTTCGAGGCGATACCGTGGCCCTATTCCCGAACTCTACCTCCGCTACATCGACGACTGCAACGATGCTGCCTCCTGCACCCATGCAGAACTCACTGGCTTCATCCAATTCACCACTAACTTCCATCCGGCACTCAAATTCACCTGGACCATTTCCAATATCTCCCCACCGTTTCTTGACCTCACTATCTCCATCGCAGGTAACCAACTACTGACCAATATCTACTACAAACCCCCTGACTGCCATCTGTGATATATTGAGCTCAGACACAGATTAACAAGTTAACTCACTGGTGACCGGAACATGACTGCACAGCTGCACCGTGGTTTATTCAATCATATACAATGCTCCAACTAAAGGTGGCCCTATTATAACTCCTCCCACCTTAATGAAAACGTTATCGCCTTGTTGACATTTTTAAATATACATTGTTGACATTTGTGAATATAATAAAAACGGTATGAATATATTACAATCTTTTATATTAGTTTACTTTTATATAACCTGAATAAAATGAGGGGGTGGGGCATATATGTTGCATATGCAATGATCTGTGCATTTCCCAAATTAAACTTCACAAATTAAACCTAACCGACGGATTTATCCTTGTGTCTGGATATCGTCTCTGACCAAAAGTTTCTGACTGTTTAGAACCTCTTGGACTCATTTTTGATCGAGTCAAGTCTTCCTTTTAACCTACATTCATAGATTCCAGTCCATCAGTCAATTTTGTAGACTGTCAACCACACTTGAACCTCCATTTTCAGGCTGGTTCAAGCTCTCACTATCTTGTGTACCTTCATGTACCATTTCTGGTTCATCCGTTGGTACCTGTACTTGAGTGGTAACCAAATTATCTGACTCGTCTAATTGATCTGGTTGCAAACCTGTCTGTGCTTGCATAGG
The DNA here is from genome assembly GCA_038087875.1 of Malacoraja senta. Lineage (NCBI taxonomy): Eukaryota > Metazoa > Chordata > Chondrichthyes > Rajiformes > Rajidae > Malacoraja > Malacoraja senta. The sequence goes on from JAXLNO010000994.1 coordinate 100,600, forward strand.
CATGACATGGTCAATGTGTACTTTTCTCACCTTCCCACTTCCAAACATCTTGACCAAGTATGTCCGTGGTCTGCACTTTCTCACTACTCTTCCAGGTAACCTATTTAGATTTGATTTGATTTAATTTATCTTCAATTGTCTTCAATTAAGAGACAACGAAATTCTCTTTCCCACACAGTAATACAAAAAATAAAATTTTAATAAAACACAAAAGCACCGAACACAGTAGTCCACAACTCAAACATCCCCACAGCGACACCAAAGTTCCCCACTGTGAGGGAAGGAACCAGTGTCCAGTCAACCCCCTCGCTGATGTTCCCCAATGTTCACCCGTGGTCGGGGCCTCCCGAGCACCCCGCAGTCGCCTCCAATGGCGGCCCGATGATCAGGCCCTCTCGCCGGGAACGATGGAACCCCGACGTCGAACGGGAGAACATCCTCAGTGGCCTGGACCTCTGAATCGGCCACCTTCCACCTTCCACCGGAGTCCGCCGCTCCCGACGTCCACAGGCCGCGCTGGGCGGAGATTAGCGCTGGCGACACCCGGCAAAGAGTCCCAGGACTTTGCGATGTTAAAGGCAGCTCCGCCCGCATTAGGAGCTCCGCACCCACAGCTCCGCGATGCTGGAGCAACGGCCCAACACTCCGGAGCTCCAAGCGGCGATCTCAGGTAAGGCTTCGCCCGCTCCGCGATGTATCGAGCGCAGCGCCGCAGCTGCTGAAGCTCTGGTCCGGTCCCAGTTGGTATGCCTCGAGAGGAGGTGGGGTGGGGGGGGCGAGGTCGCGACTCGGATAATAGCCGCATCCTCGCCAGGAAGAGACTGAAGGACGATTCCCCCCTTACCCCACCCGCTTCCCCCACATAAAGTACTGAAATAAACAAAAAAACACAATCTAAACATCACAAAATAAAAAAGACAAGTAACAGCTAGTAACAACGCGACCGGATGTGCTAGGGCGCCACCGGATGTCCTAGGAGTACCCACTTGTGATGATGTTTTACACATTTAGCGTCTGATTCCACTCAACACTCCTATCCTTTATGTACTTCTGTCATGATATGCTTTTTTTCCTGTTTCTTTTCTACTGTTTGAGCCAAGTTTGGTTTCAGCAGTGAAAACCTTGTTCTTGGTTTTCTCTTCAAGAACAGTTCAGCTGGCGTTTGATCAGTAGTGGTGTGAGGAGTGTTTCGATATGTAATCAGAAAGTTAGCCAGTTTGTGAGACAGAGACAACTGTTTTTTCTTTGGATTTGGATCCAGCAGTTGTTTGACTAAATTACGTTTTACAATTTCCACTGAGCGTTCTGCAACTCCATTTGAAGCGGAATGGTATGGAATGACTCTAGTGTGTTTTACACCATTCCATTTCATGAATTGTGCAAACTCTTGTGAACAGAATTGAGGTCCGTTATCAAACACAATTTCCTCTGAAAATCCATAGGACGAAAACAATCCTCGCAAAATGTCTATTGTTTGGCTGGATGTCGTTTTGTTCATCGGAAAAAACCTCAACCCACTTGGAGTGACTATCAATCATAATGAACAATTATTGTCCATCTAACTCTGCAAAGTCCACGAGTAATCTTTGCCACCCTCTAACCGGCCATTTCCATGGCTGTAGCGGTACTGTTGGTGGATTCTTTCCAACTACTTGACACGTGCTACACTCTTTCCCAGTTTGTTTTATGTCCTTATCTACACCAGCCACCATAGATGGTTTCTAGCTAAACTCTTTCTTAGACACATCCCCAAATTCTGATCATGAAGATCTCCTGGCAATTCTATTCCATTTTTTGCAGGGATTACAATTCTCGCACCCCACATGGCACAACCTTGGTCGACTGAGAGTTCATTCCTACGTACAAATAATATTTTCAGTTCCCCCTCTGAATCCTGCAATTTGTTTGGCCATCCATTTGCGACAATTGGCAGCACCATTGACAAAAGTCTATCCGTGCGAGTTGCCTTCCGAATGTCCCCTGATGTGACAGGTAACACGTCTACATGAGAGAAATAAAACAAGTCCTCTCTGTTTGGGGAAACCTCTGATTCCAAAGTTAATGTAGACATGGCATCGGCATTGCTGGGCTCTGCTGCCTTACGATAGTGAAATCATACTGGTATGCAGACAATATCAATGCCCATCTTTGCATTCTGGCTGCTGCGTTCTTGATCGCATCAACTTTACCCTTGGTGGGGTGTAGATGATTCTTGTCTATCTTATGACCCAAGTACTCTGCCGACTCACGGCGCTCGTGAGTTATGGCTTTGTCCCACGGGTTTGCGGTCATTGGCGGTGAAGCGCGGCTTCGCCGGAAGGGGGGACCACACAGCCGCCGCCAGTGCGGCACGAGCGCCGTGAGTCGATCTTTCGCCGCCACAGCCACCGCCAGTGAGGCACGAGTGCGGCACGGCCGCCGCCACAGCCCCGCGATCCGAAAGACGTCATCGCGTAGGGCGTCGCGTTGCACGATGACGTCATTACCCGACGCCGCAAGCTCGTGGAACCGGCAGTACGGAGATCCGAGCGGCGCTCTCGTGGTTGCCGTGCGGTCCCCTCTTCCGGCGAAGCCGCGCTTCACCGCCAATGAACGCAAACCCGTAGGACAAAGCCACAACTCCAGTGTTTTGTGTCTATCTTCGGTACAAACCAGTATCTGGTTTCCAAGCCGGGCAAAATGACTCGGTGTTTAGGTTGCCCGGCGGCGCTTTGAGTGGGCAGTGGCACCCGGGCAACCGCTAATTTCGAGCCCTGCCCTGACAGGCAGACACATGATGAAAGGTTGGAAGATGTACTGAAACGACTTGAAACACACAGTGTAAGAGTGAAGGCACAGAAGTGTGAGTTCTTTCAGAACTCGGCAGAGTACTTGGGTCATAAGATAGACAAGAATCATCTACACCCCGCCAAGGGTAAAGTTGATGCGATCAAGAAAGCGCCCACTCCCAGAAACATATCTGAGATCCGATCCTTTTAAGGATTAGTGCATTATTATGGGAAGTTGGTGCCAAATCTGTTCACCTGTTTACATCCCTTGAACGAGCTTTTGTGAAAAGATGTACCATGGAAGTGGACACGTGAATGTGATCAAGCTTTCAAGTCATGAAAAGCTCAGTTTGCAGAGAGTACAATGCTTGTTCATAAATAAGCCTATGAAGTTATCATGTTATGCTCCACCATACGGCGTTGGGAGAGGCCAATAGCATTTGCGTCTAGAACACCCAATGTCAGTGTGATAAATTATGCGCAAATAGAGCGAGAGGATCTTTCTTTCATTTTTGGCGTTAGGAGGTTTCACAAATATTTGTACGGTAGAGGGTTTCTAAGCGAGACAGATCACCAGCCGTTGATAGTGAACCCAAATCCAAAAGTACACATAACAACTCTGGCAGCAGTCAGAATGCAAAGATGGGCATTGATATTGTCTGCATACCAGTATGATATTCAGTATCGTAAGGCAGCAGAGCCCAGCAATGCCGATGCCATGTCTAGATCAACTTTGGAATCAGAGGTTTCCGCGAACAGAGAGGACTTGTTTTATTTCTCTCATGTCGACGAGTTACCTGTCACTTCAGGGGACATTCGGAAGGCTACTCGCCACTGATAGACTTTTGTCAAGAATGCTACAAATTGTCGCAAATGGATGGCCAAACAAATTGCAGGATTCAGAGGGGGAACTGAAAATATTATTTGTACGTAGGAATGAACACTCAGTCGACCAAGGTTGTGCCATGTGGGGTGCGAGAATTGTAATCACTGAAAAAATGGAATAGAATTGCCAGGAGATCTTCATGATCAGAATTTGGGAATGTGTCTAACCAAGAGTTTAGCTAGAAACCATCTATGGTGGCCTGGTGTAGATAAGGACATAATACAAATTGTGAAAGAGTGTAGCACATGTCAAGTAGTTGGAAAGAATCCACCAACAGTACCGCTACAGCCATGGAAATGGCCAGTTAGAGGGTGGCAAAGATTACTCGTGGACTTTGCAGAGTTAGATGGACAATAATTGTTCATTATGATTGATAGTCACTCCAAGTGGGTTGAGGTTTTTCCGATGAACAAAACGACATCCAGCAAAACAATAGACATTTTGCGAGGATTGTTTGCGTCCTATGGATTTCCAGAGGAAATTGTGTCTGCTAACGGACCTCAATTCTGTTCACAAGAGTTTGCACAATTCATGAAATGGACTAGAGTCATTCCATACCATTCCGCTTCAAATGGAGCAGCAGAACGCTCAGTGGAAATTGTAAAACGTAATTTAGTCAAACAACTGCTGGATCCAAATCCAAAGAAAAAACAGTTGTCTCTGTCCACAAACTGGTTAACTTTCTGATTACATTCGAAACACACCTCACACCACTACTGATCAAACGCCAGCTGAACTGTTCTTGAAGAGAAAACCAAGAACAAGGTTTTCACTGCTGAAACCAAACTTGGCTCAAACAGTAGAAAAGAAACAGGAAAAAAGCATATCATGACAGAAGTAGATAAAGGATAGGAGTGTTGAGTGGAATCAGACGCTAAATGTGTAAAACATCATCACAAGTGGGTACTCCTAGGGCATCCGGTGGCGCCCTAGCACATCCGGTCGCGCTGTTACTAGCTGCCTCCTCCACCGTCCGGTTGTCTTTTTTATTTTGTTATGTTTAGAGTGCGTTTTTGTAGGATTTTTTCAGTACGTTATGTGGGGGGAAGCGGGTAGGGTAAGGGGGGAACCGTCCTTCAGTGGCTTCCTGGCGAGGATGCGGCTATTATCCGAGTCGCGACCTCGCCCACCCCCCCAATCCCACCTCCGCTCGCGGCCTACCAACTGGGACCGGACCAGAGCTTCAGCAGCTGCGGCGCTGCGCTCGATACATCGCGGAGCGGGCGAGGCCTTACCTGAGATCGCCGCTTGGAGCTCCGGAGTGTTGGGGCGCTGCTCCAGCATCGCGGAGCTGTGGGTGCGGACCTCCAAACGCGGGCGGAACTGACTTTAACATCGCAAAGTCCTGGGACTATTTGCCGGGGGTCGCCAGCGCGAATCTCCGCCCAGCGCGGCCTGTGGACATCGGGAGCCGCGGACTCCGGTGGTAGGTGGAAGGTGGCCGATTCAGAGGTCCAGGCCGCTGAGGATGTTCTCCCGTTCGGCGTCGGGGTTCCATCGTTCCCGGCGAGAGGGCCTGAACATCGGACCGCCCGTGGCGGCGACTGCGGGTGCTCGGGAGCACCCGACCACGGGTGAACATTTGGGAACATCAGCGAGGAGGTTGACTGGACATTGGTTCCTTCCCTCACAGTGGGGAACTTTGGTGCCGCTGTGGGGATGTTTGAGTTGTGGACTACTGTGTTCGGTGCTTTTGTGTTTTTTTTAAATTTTATTTTTTGTATTACTGTGTGGGAAGAGAATTTCGTTGTCTCTTAATTGAAGACAATTGAAGATAAATGAAATCAAATCAAATCTAAAGTGGTTACCTGGAAGAGTAGTGAGAAAGTGCAGACCACGGACATACTTGGTCAAGATGTTTGGAAGTGGGAAGGTGAGAAAAGTACACATTGACCATGTCATGCCTATGCAAGCACAGACAGGTTTGCAACCAGATCAATTAGACGAGTCAGATAATTTGGTTACCACTCAAGTACAGGTACCAACGGATGAACCAGAAATGGTACATGAAGGTACACAAGATAGTGAGAGTTTGAACCAGCCTGAAAATGGAGGTTCAAGTGTGGTTGACAGTCTACAAAATTGACTGATGGACTGGAATCTATGAAGGTAGGTTAAAAGGAAGACTTGACTCGATCAAAAATGAGTCCAAGTGGTTCTAAACAGTCAGAAACGTTTGGTCAGAGACGATATCCAGACAAAAGGAGAAATACGTCGGTTAGGTTTAATTTGTGAAGTTTAATTTGGGAAATGCACAGATCATTGCATATGCAACATATATGCCTCACCCCCTCATTTTATTCAGGTTATATAAAAGTAAACAAATATAAAAGATTGTAATATATTCATACCGTTTTTATTATATTCACAAATATCAACAATGTTATATTTTAAAATGTCAACAAGGCGATAACGTTTTCATTAAGTTGGGAGGAGTTATAATAGCGCCTCCTTTAGTTGGAGCATTGTATATGATTGAATAAACCACGGTGCAGCTGTGCAGTCATGTTCCGGTCACCAGTGAGTTAACTTGTTAATCTGCGTCTGAGCTCGATATATCTCAGATGGGAGTCAGGGGGTTTGTAGTAGATATTGGTCAGTAGTCGGTTACCTACGATGGAGATAGTGAGGACAAGAAACGGTGGGGAGATATTGGAAATGGTCCAGGTGAATTTGAGTGACGGATGGAAGTTAGTGGTGAAATGGATGAAGTCAGTGAGTTCTACATGAGTGCAGGAGGCAGCATCATTGCAGTTGTCGATGTAGCGGAGGTAGAGTTCGTGGATAGGGCCACGGTATCGCCTCGAACAATGATATAGGCCCAGGCGCGAGCCAATAGCTACGCCTTGGATTTGGAGGAAATGGGAGGAGTCAAAGGAAAAGTTGTTGAGGGTAAGGACCAGCTCCTCTAGGCGGAGGATTATCAGTAGACCTGGATTGGTTGGTTCTGTGGTCGAGGAAGAAACGGAGGGCTTTAAGACACTCCTGGTCGGGGATGGAGGTGTAGCGTGACTGGACATCCACGGTGAAGATGAGGGAATGGGGGCCGGGAAAACGGAAGCCATGAAGAGCGTGTGAGGTGTCTGGGACATAGGTAGGGAGAGATTTGACCAGGGGGATAGGATGGAGTCGATGTATATGGAAATAAGTTTGGTGGTACAAGGGTCGAGGTATGTGGGACTTAACGATAAATTAGATAGTTCGAAGGCATCATACTCTGCTGATCAAGAGCTAGTAAATGGGATTTAGTAATTGGATACTTTTGACATAGACCGTTGTTGGGCCTGCTTCTCTGCTCTGTGACTCTGTGACACACGACCCAGTCTTGCACAATTCTCCACATGTGGTCTCACCGTCACTAGTTATGGCAGGGGTTCGCTACATTTCCCTTGAATGGGTCGAGTTATAATGAGAGGTGCGGACATTATTCCTTCGAGTGCCGGAGGATGAGGGACGGTCTTATGATTATGTATAAAATCACGAGGAAAATAGATCAGGTAAATGCACTTTTATCCGGGTCGAGGAATCAAAAACCATCTTAGATATCGATATCGTCCGTTTCACATGGGCAATCTTAGTCGCCGTCATTCTACGAACATTCCCGCTCTGATCATAAATATCACTTTTCTCAGATGATTAGCATTGGTAACGTTAGGCAACGGTTTACTAATGTCATATTTACCGAGGAATAGTGAAAAGCTTTGTTTTGCTTCCGATCAACTCAGATCGGATAGATCGTGCATAGGTACAAACAGTTCAAACTCAGAGGTAGACAAAAGTGCTGGAGAAACTCAGCAGGTGCAGCAGCATCTATGGAGCGAAGGAAATAGGCAACGTTTCGGCCGAAACCCTTCTTCAAACTCAGATACATCAGATAGCTCAAGGGGAATATACAGAATACAGAATATTGTTCGTGATGTTATGATCAATGTTGCCTTTTATTTCTACGAATCCCAGACTTGTCCGTGTGTTAGTAAGGATGAACATCATTTGCTCAGCCCACATTGCATAATTCAGACCGCCGTGGAACTGGTCATGTGCAGTTGGTGAAATCGTGTTCTGTAAAAACGCAAAGTTAGTACAATGTGCAAAACGTATCATTTGACTGTGCCGAGGTCCACAGCTGGAACGATGTATGATGCGTTGCTTCTGTGAACCATGAGACATCCCGCTGGGTACGTGGTGTAGTGACGAAGGGCATTAGGTTTTAGCCACGTTTATTATCACATGTATCAAGGTACAGTCTAAAACTTGGTTGTACATGCTGTCCAAACTGATCAGATATAACATATACAGATTCAATCAGTTCAAACACGAGGACACAGAGTGGTGAGACTTTGTATAAACACGAGGTAGGTCAGTGTGTGGATTCGCACAGGGGTTAGCGGGTATATAGAACGAGCTACTAGTGGAGATAGTTGGGGTGAAACTATCACACAATGTAAAGACATTTGGACAGGTAGGTGTATAGGAAAGGTTGACAATGATCAGGGACAAACATAGCAGGTGAGACTAGTGGAGATGGGGCACATTGGTCGGTTAGGGCAAGCTGGGCCGATGGTCTATGACTATGTAAATAGGTGTAGCAAAGTGGACGATACAGAGTGCAGAACACAGTTTTCACCATTGTATCGCATCGTTGTTCATCAGTTTGTGAGACAACGCCCAATGCCACAATGGGTTAGAGGCTGTTGTGAGACAACGCCCAATGCCGCAATGTGTCTGTCGGAAACCAGCACCAATGCGTCACTTGGATGATGAATGAAACCAGCACCACTGCGTTTTCTTGGATGATGAATGAATGAAGTTAGAGGCAAATTGAGCAGATCCCCAACTCTGGAGGGACTGTTCAGAGGCCTGGTAACGGAGGGTAACAAATTATTCGTCTGACCCGTGGTGTGCAATTCAGAACTGACATCGGACTCAATCATTTCATACCTGATTACATTACTCTTCATTTCCCTGTTGTTCAAAAAACATGTTCGCCCAGCTATATTTGTACTTGATAAATGAGCATCACTATCTTCTGGGTAGGAGGTACAGTGTATTCAGATATGTTTGACAGGATAAGTTCCATCTTATCTCAGTCATCCAATTCGTATTCTGAAACATTTATCCTGACTAAATTATCCAGCAACTCTTTGTGTATTTCGGTGAATATCCATCCTGTCAAGGCCTGTCGGAAGCCTACATTTATTGTGTCAATAAAATTACTTGTCGTTGTTCCAAACTGCACAGAGTAGTTGATCTGATAAACTGTTGGTCCATTGGCGGCCATTTTTGCCGAGGGATAAATCTCGACTTCATTCTCTGCACCGAGCTGAAGACACGCATAGTGTTCCTTGAAAGATATAACGTCAAAGCATAACCGTCTGCGGCCAAGGGGGAAAGGGGTAACTACAGAGAGAGTTGGACCTCCCATGGATCAAAGCGGTCACCTCTGTGTGGAGCCACAGGAGATGGACACGATCCTCAATAAGTATCTCTCCTCTGTATTTATCGAGGATAAAAACAGTCGGACGGAGGATCTTGGGGCAGTCAATGGAAGTGTCTTGAGAGCAGTCAGTGTTACCGTCGAAGAAGTACTGATGGTACTATCGTGTATCAAGGTAGACAAATCTCCAGGGCCTGATCAGACATATCCGAGGACATTGTACGAAACTAGAGTGGGAATTGCGGGAGCCCTCGTTGAAATTTACGTGGTCAAGATGCGGAAGTAGGCCATTCGGCCCTTAGACCCAGCACCGCCATTCGCTGTGAGCGTGGCTGATCATCCACAATCAGTACCCTGTTCCTGCCTTCTCCCTATATCCCTTGAATCTGCTATCTTTAAGAGCTCTATCTAACTCTCTCTTGAAAACACCCGGAGAATAGGCCCCACACTGCCCTCTGAGGCAGAGAATTCCACAGATTCACAACTCTCTGGGTGAGAAAGTGTTTCCTCATCTCCGTTCTAAATGGCTTACCCCTTATTCTTAAACTGTGGCTCCTAGTTCTAGACTCCTCCAACATCGGGAACACGTTTCCTGCCTCTAGCGTGTCCAATCCCTTAATAATCTTATACGTTTCAATAAGATCCCCTCTCATCCTTCTAAATTCCAGTGTATACAAACCCAGTCGCACCATTCTTTCGACATACGACAGTCCCGCCATCCCAGGAATTAACCGTGTAAACCATAGCAAGAACGTCCTTTCTCAAAATCGGAGACGAAAACTGCACACAATACTCCACGTGTGGTCTCTCCAGGGCCCTGTCCAACTGTAGAAGGATATCTTTGCTCCTTTACTCAACTCCTGTGGTTATGAAGGCCATATTGGCTTTTGTGACAATATCCATGTTTTATGCATATGAGCTGTACTCATTCTCGCACATGCTCAGACTTGCGCATAAAATTATGTAAATCAGTCAGTGACCTTTAACTTGGAAATAAATCATTCTTGCTTTTGATTCCTGCACGAGTGTGTGTGGAGCCATCTTTTTCCGTCTAATATGTGCTAGTTTTACCTTCATCGTAAGCAGACACATATCGAAACATTGTGGCAGCGGTGAAAGTGAAGATTTGTGGATAAAATGGATGCTATGATGATTAGCAAAAATGCTTTGAAAAGCTTTCAGGAATCAGTGTTTCAATGCTAGCTGCATGAAGTGTCACGCTGTGGGGTAGTTCTGATGGAATGACACACTGTGGGGTTGTACAGCTGCTGCATGCATGAGTGGAAAGATATGCAGGCCAGTGAGCACACAACGATAAGGCGCAGTGTGTAAATCAGTGCTGTTGGAGACTGCTTAAACATAGCACTCGCTGCATGGAAACAGATAAAAGAGTTTTGTTTCAATATATTTGCGATAGTAGTAGAAGATATTAGAGAATATTACGCAAATTGCGCAGTCGCGCGTTGAGCTTAAAGCTAAACGATACGTAAGCCATTAAGAACGACGGGATACCCAGATATTGAATTGAATTGAATTGAATTGAATTTCCTTTATTGTCATTCAAACAATAATTTGAACGAAATTGCGTACCTTGCAGTCATGACAGAAAAAAACAACAAAACACACAATTAACACAATTTAACACAAGCATCCATCATCGTGAATCTCTAGGCACCTCCTCACAGTGAAGGAAGGCAAAAAGTCTTATCTCTTCCTTGCTCGTTCTCCCGCTGCGTCGAGACGATCGACATTCTCGATGTTGAAGCCCCCGCCGGAGGTTGGGTAAATCCCGCGGCCGATTCCAAGCTCCGCGAAGGGGCCAACTCAAACTCCGCGACCCGGGGCGGACGAAGCCGCCACCCTCCAGTCCAGCTGTTGCGGGAGCTGCCGAAAATCAGTCACCAAGCAGGGCCCTGCGAGCTCCCGATGTTACCGTCCACGAGACCCGCGGCCAAAGCCCGCCAAGCTCCGGAGTCGGGTCGCAGCCACAGCGCCAGCACAGCCTCCGAAGTCAGCCAGCTCCTCGATGGGAAGTCCACAGGCTCTGCCACCGGAGCCCCCAAAGTCGATTCCAGTTTGAGGCCGCCAGCTCCCCGATATTAGGCCTCAGTGCAGACGCAGACGGAGATATGACAAGGAAAAGGTCGCATCCCCGTTGAAGGAAGAGATTTAAAAAATCTTTCCCCCACTCCCCACATATACACAACTAAACATAAACTAAAACATACGTCTAATAAGACAAAATAAAACAAAAAAAGACAAAGACAGGCGACTGCAGGCGAGCCGCAGCTGCTTCCGGATGGAAGTGGCGGTGCAGACCAGTTCCTCTTTCCACGTAGCTCCACCACCCAATCTAAAGCTCAAAGAGAAGCGGGTGGAAGAGTGGAAAATGTTTAAACAAATGTACGAAAATTATCATTACATGACTACTGCCCCATAGAGTATCTCCCTATCAGTACTACAACACAGCGTGTTATTACATCAGTACTACTCCACACTGTCACTCCGTCAGTACAACCCCACAGTGTGTCATTCCATCAGAACTACCCCACAGCGTGACACTTCATCAGTAGTATTACACAGTGTCATTTCATCAGTACTACTGCACAGTGTGTCACGCCATCAGTACCACTGCACAGTGAGTCTCTCCATCACTACGTCCACACCGTGTTTAACGCCATCAGTACTGCCCCATCGTGTGTCACTCCATCAGTACTATCCCACAGTGTATCAAATTGTGGAAGAGTGTAACACATGTCAAGTAGTTGGAAAGAATGCACCAACAGTACCGCTACAGCCATGGAAATGGCCGGCTAGAGTGAGGCAAAGATTAATCGTGGACTTTGCAGAGTTAGATGGACAACAATTGTTCACTGTGATTGATAGTCACTCCAAGTGGGTTGAGGTTTTTCCGTTGAACAAAACGACATCCAGCAAAACAATAGACATTTTGCGAGGATTGTTTTCGTCCTATGGATTTCCAGAGGAAATAGTGTCTGATAACGGACCTCAATTCTGTTCACAAGAGTTTTCACAATTCATGAAATGGAATGGTGTAAAACACACTAGCGTCATTCCATACCATTCCGCTTCAAATGGAGCAGGAGAACGCACAGTGCAAATTGTAAAACGTAATTTAGTCAAACAACTGCTGGATCCAAATCCAAAGAAAAGACAGTTGTCTCTGTCTCACAAACTGGCTAACTTTCTGATTACATATCGAAACACACCTCACACCACTACTGGTCAAACGCCAGCTGAACTGTACTTGAAGAGAAAACCAAGAACAAGGTTTTCACTGCTGAAACCAAACTTGGCTCAAACAGTAGAAAATAAACAGGAAAAACAAAAAAGCATATCATGACAGAAGTAGATAAAGGAAAGGAGTGTTGAGTGGAATCAGAAGTTAAAGGAGAAAAACATCTGGCCGACCTCGGAGCTGTGGCGGGTTCTGGCGTTCCGGCGGCGGCGGCCCGACTCGGGGCTGAGGTGGTGTTACGGCGGCGGCAACCCGACTCGGGGCTGAGGTGGTGTTACGGCGGCGGCGACCGGACTTCGGAGGTTCGGCCGCGGGCCCAGTAGACGACAACGTCGGGGGCTCGCAGGTCACAGGTTGGTGACCTGTTTTTCCAGAGCTCCCGCGGCAACAGCTTCGTCCGCTGGACTGGAGGGCGGCAGCTTCGACTACCCCGGGGCGCGGAGATTGAACCGGCCCGTTCGCGGAGCACGGTTGGGTCGCGGGACTTCCTTACCATCACCCGGTGGGGGTCACAATATCGGAGACCTGGATCGCATTCGCGCAGAGCGAGAACAAGGAGGGAAGAGACAAAGACTTAAGATTTTTGCCTTCCATCACAGTGAGGAGGTGTCTGGTGAACTCTACTGTGGTGGATGTTAAATTTGTGTTTATTGTGTGTTTTGTTATTTTATTATATGTATGACTGCAAGGCAACGAAATTTCGTTCAGACTGAAAGGTCTGAATGACAATAAAGTTTCCATGATCCATGATCCATGATCATCACAAGTGGGTACTTCTAGGACATCCGATGGCGCCCTAGCACATCCGGTCACGCTGTTACTAGCTGCCTCCGCCAACAGTCTGGTTGGCTTTTTATTTTGTTATGTTTAGAGTGTGTTTTTTTAGTTTTTTCAGTACTTTATGTGGGGGGAAGCGGCTAGGGTAAGGGGGGAACCGTCCTTCAGTCGCTTCCTGGCGAGGATGCGGCTATTATCCGAGTCGCCTCCTCGCCACCCCCCCCCCACCTCCCCTTGCGGCCTACCAACTGGGACCGGACCAGAGCTTCAGCAGCTGCGGCGCTGCGCTCGATGCATCGCGGAGCGGGCGAGGCGTTACCTGGGATCGCCGCTTGGAGCTCCGGAATGTTGGGCCGCTGCTACAGCATCGCGGAGCTGTGGGTGCGGAGCTCCTAAGGCGGGCGGAGCTGACAAACATCGCAAAGTCCTTGGACCCTTTGCAGGTGGTCGCCAGCGCGAATCTCCCCCCAGCGCGGCCTGTGGACATCGGGAGCCGCGGACTCCGGTGGAAGGTGGAAGGTGTCCGATTCAGAGGTCCAGGCCGCTGAGGATGTTCTCCCGTTCGACGTCGGGGTTCAATCGTTCCCGGCGAGAGGGCCTGAACATCGGGCCGCCAGTGGCGGCGACTACGGGGTGGTCGGGAGGCCCCGACCACGGGTGAACATTGTGGAACATCAGCGAGGAGGTTGACTGGACACTGGTTCCTTCCCTCACAGTGGGGAACTTTGGTGTCGCTGTGGGGATGTTTGAGTTGTGGACTACTGTGTTCGGTGCTTTTGTGTTTTATTACAATTTTATTTTTTGTATTACTGTGTGCGAAAAAGAATTTCGTTGTCTCTTAATTGAAGACAATGACAATAAATTAAATCAAATCAAATCTAAAGTGGTTACCTGGAAGAGTAGTGAGAAAGTGCAGACCACGGACATACTTGGTCAAGATGTTTGGAAGTGGGAAGGTGAGAAAAGTACACATTGACCATGTCATGCCTATGCAAGCACAGACAGGTTTGCAACCAGATCAATTAGACGAGTCAGATAATTTGGTTACCACTCAAGTACAGGTACCAACGGATGAACCAGAAATGGTACATGAAGGTACACAAGATAGTGAGAGTTTGAACCAGCCTGAAAATGGAGGTTCAAGTGTGGTTGACAGTCTACAAAATTGACTGATGGACTGGAATCTATGAATGTAGGTTAAAAGGAAGACTTGCCCCGATCAAAAATGAGTCCAAGAGGTTCTAAACAATCAGGAACGTTTGGTCAGAGACGATATCCAGACACAAGGAGAAATCTGTCTGTTAGGTTTAATTTGTGAAGTTTAATTTGGGAAATGCACAGATCATTGCATATGCAACATATATGCCTCACCCCCTCATTTTATTCAGGTTATATAAAAGTAAACTAATATAAAAGATTGTAATATATTCATACCGTTTTTATTATATTCACAAATGTCAACAATGTATATTTAAAAATGTCAACAAGGCGATAACGTTTTCATTAAGTTGGGAGGAGTTGTAATAGCGCCACCTTTAGTTGGAGCATTGTATATGATTGAATAAACCAAAGTGCAGCTGTGCAGTCATGTTCCGGTCACCAGTGAGTTAACTTGTTAATCTGTGTCTGAGCTCAAGATATCACAGATGGGAGTCAGGGGGTTTGTAGTAGATATTGGTCAGTAGTTGGTTACCTGCGATGGAGATAGTGAGGTCAAGAAACGGTGGGGAGATATTGGAAATGGTCCAGGTGAATTTGAGTGCCGGATGGAAGTTAGTGGTGAATTGGATGAAGTCAGTGAGTTCTACATGGGTGCAGGAGGCAGCACCGTTGTAGTCGTCGATGTAGCGGAGGTAGAGTTCGGGAATAGGGCCACGGTATCGCCTCGAACAAGGATATGGGCCCAGGCGCGAGCCAATAGCTACGCCTTGGGTTTGAAGGAAATGGGAGGAATCAAAGGAAAAGTTGTTGAGGGTAAGGACCAGCTCCGCTAGGCGGAGGATTATCAGTAGACGTGGATTTGTTGGTTCTGTGGTCGAGGAAGAAACAGAGGGCTTTAAGACCCTCCTGGTCGGGGATGGAGGTGTAGAGTGACTGGACATCCACGGTGAATATGAGGGAATGGGGGCCTGGAAAACGGAAGCCATGAAGGGGACGAAAAGTGTGTGAGGTGTCTGGGACATAGGTAGGGAGAGATTTGACCAGGGAGATAGGATGAAGTCGATGTATATGGAAATAAGTTTGGTGGTACAAGGCTCGAGGTATGTGGGAATTAAGGATAAATTAGATAGTTCGAAGGCATATTACTCTGCTGATCAAGAGCTAGTAAATGGGATTTAGTAATTGGATACTATCGACATAGACCGTTGTTGGGCCTGCTTCTCTGCTCTGTGACTCTGTGACACACGACCCAGTCTTGCACAATTCTCCACATGTGGTATCACCGTCACTAGTTATGGCAGGGGTTCGCTACATTTCCCTTGAATGGGTCGAGTTATAATGAGAGGTGCGGACATTATTCCTTCGAGTGCCGGAGGATGAGGGATGATCTTATGATTATGTATAAAGTCACGAGGAAAATAGATCTGGTAATTGCACTTTTATCCAGGTCGAGGATTAAAAACCATCTTAGATATCGATATCATCTGTTTCACATGGACAATCTTAGTCGGCATCATACTACGAACATTCCCGCTCTGATCATAACTATCACTTTTCTTAGATGATTAGGATTGGCAAGGTTAGGCAAAGGTTTGCTAGTGTGATATGTACCGAGGAATAGTGAAAAGCTTTGTTTTGCTTCCGGTCCACGAATAGATCGTGCATAGGTACCAACAGTTCAAACTCAGATACATCAGATAGACCAAGAGGAATGTACAGAATACATAGATACATAGATACATAGAAAATAAGTGCAGGAGTAGGCCATTCGGCCCTTCGAGCCTGCACCGCCATTCAATATGATCATGGCTGATCATCCAACTCAGTATCCCGTACCTGCCTTCTCTCCATAACCCCTGATCCCTTTAGCCACAAGGCCCACATCAAACTCCCTCTTAAATATAGCCAATGAACTGGCCTCAACTACCCTCTGTGGCAGAGAGTTCCAGAGATTCACCACTCTCAGTGTGAAAACGTTTTTTCTCATCTCGGTCTTAAAGGATTTCCCCCTTATCCTTAAGCTGTGACCCCTTGTCCTGGACTTCCCCGACATCGGGAACAATCTTCCTGCATCTAGCCTGTCCAACCCCATAAGAATTTTGTAAGTTTCTATAAGATCCCCTCTCAATCTCCTAAATTCTCGCGAGTATAAGCCGGGTCTATCCAGTCTCTCTTCATATGAAAGTCCTGACATCCCAGGAATCAGACTGGTGAACCTTCTCTGCACTCCCTCTATGGCTATTTGGAGACCAAAACTGTACGCAATACTCCAGGTGTGGTCTCACCAAGACCCTGTACCACTGCAGTAGAACCTCCCTGCTCCTATACTCAAATCCTCTTGCTATGAATGCCAACATACCATTCGCTTTCTTCACTGCCTGCTGCACCTGAATGCCTACTTTCAATGACTGGTGTACCATGACACCCAGGTCTCGCTGCATTTCCCCTTTTCCTAATCGGCCACCATTTAGATAATAGTCTGCTTTCCTGTTTTTGCCACCAAAGTGGATAACCTCACATTTATCCACATTATACTGCATCTGCCAAACATTTTCCCACTCACCCAGCCTATCCAAGTCACCTTGCAGTCTCCTAGCATCCTCCTCACAGCTAACACTGCCCCCCAGCTTAGTGTCATCCGCAAACTTGGAGATGTTGCCTTCAATTCCCTCATCCAGTTCATTAATATAAATTGTAAATAGCTGGGGTCCCAGCACTGAGCCTTGCGGTACCCCACTAGTCACTGCCTGCCATTGTGAAAAGGGCCCGTTTACTCCTACTCTTTTCTTCCTGTTTGCCAGCCAGTTCTCTATCCACATCAATACTGAACCCCCAATACCGTGTGCTTTAAGTTTGTATATTAATCTCTTATGTGGGACCTTGTCGAAAGCCTTCTGAAAGGCCAGATACAACACATCCACTGGTTCTCCCCTATCCACTCTACTAGTTACATCCTCGAAAATTCTATAAGATTCGTCAGACATGATTTACCTTCCGTAAATCCATGCTGACTTTGTCCAATGATTTCACAACTTTCCAAATGTGCTGCTATCCCATCTTTAATAACTGACTCTAGCAGTTTCCCCACTACCGATGTTAGACTAACTGGTCTGTAATTCCCCGTTTTCTCTCTCCCTCCCTTCTTAAAAAGTGGGGTTACGTTTGCTGCCCTCCAATCCTCAGGAACTACTCCAGAATTTAAAGAGTTTTGAAAAATTATCACTAATGCATCCACTATTTCTGGAGCTACTTCCTTAAGTACTCTGGGATGCAGCCTATCTGGCCCTGGTGATTGATCAGCCTTTAATCCATTCAATTTACCCAACACCTCTTCCATACTTACCTGGATTTCATTCAGTTCCTCCATCTCCTTTGACCCGCGGTCCCCTGCTATTTCCGGAAGATTATTTATGTCTTCCTTAGTGAAGACGGAACCAAAGTAGTTATTCAATTGGTCCGACATATCCTTGTTCCCTATGATCAATTCACCTGTTTCTGACTGCAAGGGACCTACATTTGTTTTAACTAATCTCTTTTTCTTCACATATCTATAAAAACGTTTGCAGTCAGTTTTTATGTTCCCTGCCAGTTTTCTTTCATAATCTATTTCCCCTTTCCTAATTAAGCCCGTTGTCCTCCTCTGCTGGTCTCTGAATTTCTCCCAGTCCTCTGGTATGCTGCTTTTTCTGGCTAATTTGTACGCATCATCTTTTGCTTTGATACTATCCCCGATTTCCCTAGTTATCCACGGATGCACTACCTTCCCTGATTTATTCTTTTGCCAAACTGGGATGAACAATGTTTGTAGTTCATCCATGCAGTCTTTAAATGCCTTCCATTGCATATCCACCGTCAACCCTTTTAGAACTAATTGCCAGTCTATCTTGGCCAATTCACGTCTCATACCCTCAAAGTTACCTTTCTTTAAGTTCAGAACCATTGTTTCTGAATTAACAATGTAACTCTCCATCCTAATGAAGAACTCAACCATATTATGGTCACTCTTGCCCAAGGGGGCACGCACAACAAGACTGCTAACTAACCCTTCCTCATTACTCAATACCCAGTCTAGAATAGCCTGCTCTCTCATTGGTTCTTCTACATGTTGGTTTAGATAACTATCCCGCATACATTCCAAGAAATCCTTTTCCTCAGCACCCCTGCCAATTTGATTCACCCAATCTATATGTAGATTGAAGTCACCCATAATAACTGTTTTGCCTTTGTTGCACGCATATCTAATTTCCTGTTTGATGCCATCCCCAACTTCACTACTACTGTTAGGTGGCCTGTACACAACACCCACCAGCGTTTTCTGCCCCTTAGTGTTTCGCAGCTCTACCCATGTCGATTCCACATCCTCCAAGCTAATGTCCTTCCTTTCCACTGCGTTAATCTCCTCTCTAACCAGCAACGCTACCCCACCTCCTTTTCGTTTCTCTCTATCCCTCCTGAATATTGAATATCCCTGGATGTTCAGCTCCCAGCCTTGGTCACCCTGGAGCCATGTCTCCGTGATCCGAACTATATCATAATCATTAATAGCTATCTGCACGTTCAACTCATCCACCTTATTACGAATGCTCCTTGCATTGAGACACAAAGCCTTCAGGCTTGTTTTTACAACGCTCTTACCCCTTTTACAATTATGTTGAAAAGTGGCCCTTTTTGATTTTTGTCCTCGATTTGTCTGCCTGCCACTTTTACTTTTCACCTTGCTACCTATTGCTTCCGCCCGCATTTTACACCCCTCTGTTTCTCTGCTCACCCATTTAAGAACCCCACCTCCTCTTATTCTCTGTTTATTATTGTTTTCTTCTTTCCCCCCTACATGTTGGGTTTGAGTGCTTTCCTTCTCTGCCTCCTGCCTCACACACTGTCTAATAGCTTTCTCTATTTGAGTCCCTCTCCCCAACCGTTCTAGTTTAAAGTCTCCCCAGTAGCCTTTGCAAATCTCCACGCCAGGAGATACAGAATATTGTTCGTGATGTTATGCTCATTATTGCCTTTTATTTCTACGAATCCCAGAATTGCCCGTGTGTTTGTAAGGATGAACATCATTTGAACAACATTTGCTCAGCCCACATTGCATAATTGAGACCGCCGTGGAACTGGTCATGTGCAGTTGGTGAATTCGAGCTGTAAAAACGCAATGTTAGTACAATGTGCAAAACGTATCATTTGAGCGTGCCGAGGTCCACAGCTGGAACGATGTATGATGCGTTGCTTCTGTGAGCCATGAGACATCCCGCTGGGTTCGTGGTGTTGGGAACAATTAAGATGGGAAGGGCATTAGGTTTTAGCCACGTTTATTATCACATGTATCAAGGTACAGTCTGAAACTTGGTTGTACATGCTGTCCAAACTGATCAGATATAACATATACAGATTCAATCAGTTCAAACACGGGGACACAGAGTGGTGAGTCTTTGTATAAACACAGCGGTGGTCAGCGTGTGGATTCGCACAGGGGTTCGTGGGTATATAGAACGAGTTGCCAGAGGAGATAGTTGGGGTGAAAACTATCACAACATTTAAAGACATTTGGACAGGTAGGTGTATAGGAAAGGTTGACAATTATCAGGGACAAACATAGTAGGTGGGACTAGTGTAGATGGCGCACTTTGGTCGGTGGGAGCAGCAAGCTGGACCGATGGTCTATGACTATGTAAATAGATGAAGCAAAGTGGACGATACAGAGTGCAGAACACAGTTTTCACCATTGTATCGCAACATTGTTCATCAGTTTTTCAGACAACACCCATTGGTTTAGAGGCTGTTGTGAGACAACGCCCAATGCCACAATGGGTTAGAAGTTGTTGTGAGACAAAGCCCAATGCCACAATGGGTTTGAGGCTGTTGTGAGACAACGCCCAATGCCACAATGGGTTAGAGGCTGTTGTGAGACAAAGCCCAATGCCACAATGGGTTAGAGGCTGTTGTGAGACAACGCCCAATGCCACAATGGGTTAGAGGCTGTTGTGAGACAAAGCCCAAACCCGCAATTTTCCCGTCGGAAACCAGCACCACTGCGTCACGAATGTTTTCTATGATGATGAATGAACGAAGTTAGAGGCAAATTGAGCAGAACCACAGCTCTGGAGGGACTGTTTAGGCGCCTGATAACAGAGGGTAATAAGCTATCCGTATGTCCCGTGGTGCGCAATTCAGAACTGACCTCAGACTCAATCATTTCATACATGATTACATTATTCTTCATTTCCCCATCGTAAAAAAAAACCATGTTCGCCCAGCCATATTTGTACTTGATAAATGAGCGTCACTATTTTCTGGGTAGGAGGTACAGTGTATTCAGATATGTTTGCCAGGATACATTCCATCTTATCCCAGTCACCCAATTCTTATTCTGAAACATTTATCGTAACTAGATTATCCAGCGACCCTTTGTGTATTTCGGTGTATAATCATCCTGTCAAGGCCTCTCAGAAGCTGACATTTGTTGTGTCAATAGAATCACTTGTCGTTGTTCCAAACTGCACAGAGTAGACGGTCTGATCAACTGTTGGTCCTTTGGCGGCCATTTTTGCCGAGGGATAAATTTCGACTTCAGTCTCTGCACCGAGCTGAAGACGCGCATAGTGTTCCTTGAAGGATATAACGTCCAAGCAGAACCGTCTGCGGCCAATGGGAAAGGGGTAACTACAGAGAGAGTGGGACCTCTCATGGATCAAAGCGCTCACCTCTGTGTGGAGCCACAGCAGATGGACATGATCCTCAATAAGTATCTCTCCTCTGTATTTTTCGAGGATAAAAACTGTCGGACGGAGGATCTTGGGGCAGTCAATGGAAGTGTATTGAGAGCAGTCAGTGTTACCGTCGAAGAAGTACTGATGGTACTATCATGTATCAAGGTAGACAAATCTCCAGGGCCTGATCACACATATCCGAGGACATTGTACGAAACTAGATTGGGAATTACGGGAGCCCTCGTTGAAATTTACGTGGTCAACGTGCGGAAGCAGGCCACTCGGCCCTTCGAGCCGGCACCGCCATTCACTGTGATCATGGCTGATCATCCACAATCAGTACCCCGTCCCTGCCTTCTCCCTATATCCTTTGAATCTGCTATCTTTAAGAGCTCTATCTAACTCTTTCTTGGAATCATCCAGAGACTAGGCCCCCACTGCCTTCTGAGGCAAACAATTCCACAGATTCACTACTCTCTGGGTAAGAAAGTGCTTCCTCATCTCCGTTCTAAATGACTTGTCGCTTATTCTTAAACTGTGGCCCCTGGTTCTAGACTCCTCCAACATCGGGAACACGTTTCCTGCCTCTAGCGTGTCCAATCCTCGAATAATCTTATACGTTTCAATAGCATCCCCTCTCATCCTTCTAAATTACAGTGTATACAAGCCCAGTCGCTCCATTCTTTCAGCATCTAACATTCCCGCCATCCCGGGAATTAACCGTGTAAACCATAGCAAGAACGTCCATTCTCAAAATCGGTGACCAAAACTGCACACAATACTCCAGGTGTGGTCTCTCCAGGGCCCTGTCCAACTGTAGAAGGACCTATTTGCTCCTATACTCAACTCCTGTTGTTATGAAGGCCAACATGCCATTAGCTTTTGTGACAATATCCATGTAATTTATGCATATGAGCTGTACGCATTCTCGCACATGCTCAGACTTGCGCATATAATTATGTAAATCAGTCAGTGACCTTTAACTTGGAAATACAATTCTTGCCTTTGATTCCTACACGAGTGTGTGTGGAGCCATCTTTCTCCGTCTAATATGTGCTAGTTTTATCTACATCATAAGCAGACACATATCAAAACATGGTGGCATCGGTGAAAGTGAAGATTTGTGGATAAAATGGACGCTATGATGATTAGCAAAAATGGTTTGAAAAGCTTTCAGGCATCAGTGTTTCAATGCTCAGCGACCGACTAGCTGCATGCATGAGTGGAATAATATGCAGGCCAGTGAGCACACAACGATAAGGCGCAGTGTGTAATCAGTGCTGTGGGAGACTGCTTAAACATAGCACACGCTGCAAGGAAACAGATACAAACAAGTTTTGTTTCAATATATTTAGTATATTAGTAGAAGATATTAGAGAATATTACGCAAATTGCGCAGTCGTGCGTTGCGCTTAAAGCTAAACGATACGTAAGCGATTAAAAGCGACGGGATACTCTGATATTTGAATTGAATTGAATTGAATTTCCTTTATTGTCATTCAAACAATAGTTTGAACGAAATTGCGTACCTTGCAGTCAAGACAGAGAAAAAGCAACAAAACTCACAATGAACACAATTTAACACAAATATCCATCACAGTGAATCTCCAGGCAACTCCTCACTGTGATGGAAGACAAAAAGCCTTATCTCTTCCTTGCTTGTTCTCCCGCTGTGTCGAGGCGATCGACGTTCTCGATGTTGAAGCCCCCGCCGGGTGATGGGTAAATCCCGCGGCCGATTCCAAGCTCCGCGAAGGGGCCGACTCAAACTCCGCGACCCGGGGCGGACGAAGCCGCCACCCTCCAGTCCAGCTGTTGCAGGAGCTCCCGAAAACCAGTCACCAAGCAGGGACCTGCGAGCTCCCGATGTTACCGTCCACAGGGCCCGCGGCCGAAGCCCGCGAAGCCCCGAAGTCGGGTCGCAGCCACAGCTCCACCACAGCCTCTGAAGTCAGCCAGCTCCGCGTTGGGAAGTCCACAGGCTCTGCCACCGGAGCCCCCAAAGTCGATTCCAGTTTGAGGCCGCCAGCTCCCCGATATTAGGCCTCAGTACAGACGCAGACGGAGATATGACAAGGAAAAAGACGCAACCCCGTAGAAGGAAGAGATTTAAAAAATATTTCCCCCACTCCCCACATATACACAACTAAATATAAACTAAAACATACGTCTAATAAGACAAAATAAAACAAAACAAGACAAAGCCAGGCGACTGCAGGCGAGCCGCAGCTGCTTCCGGATGGAAGTGGCAGCGCAGGCCAGTTCATCTTTCCACGTGGCTCCACCACCCAACCTAAAGCTCAAAGAGAAGCGGGTGGAAGAGTGGAAAATGTTTAAACAAATGTACGAAAATTATCATTACATGACTACTGCCCCATAGAGTTTCTCCCTATCAGTACTACAACACAGCGTGTTATTACATCAGTACTACTCCCCACTGTCACTCCGTCAGTACAACCCCACAGTGTGTCATTCCATCAGAACTACCCCACAGCGTGACACTTCATCAGTAGTATTACACAGTGTCATTTCATCAGTACTACTGCACAGTGTGTCACGCCATCAGTACTACTGCACAGTGAGTCTCTCCATCACTACGTCCACACCGTGTTTAACGCCATCAGTACTGCCCCATCGTGTGTCACTCCATCAGTACTATCCCACAGTGTATCACGCCAATCGTACTACCCTATATATTGTCATTCCAACCTTACTACCCCACAGTGTGTCTCTCCATCAGTACTACCCCACCATGTGTCCATAACATCAGTACTACCCCACAGTGTGTCCCTCCATCAGTACTACCCCAATGTATGGCCATAATATTAATGTTATCCCACAGTGTTTCTCCATCAGTACTACCATATAGTGTGTCCATAACATTAGTAATACTCCATAGTGTGTCCACTCCATCAATACTACCCCACACTGTGTCCATTACATTAGTACTACCCACAGTGTTTCGTTCCATCAGTACTATCACACAGTGTGTCTCTCCATCAGTACTACCCCACAGTGTGTCCATAACATTAGTACTACCCCACAGTGTGTCCATAACATTAGTACTACCCCACAGTGTGTCCATAACATCAGTACTCTCCCACAGTGTGTCTCTCCATCAGTACTACCCCACAGTGTGTCTCTCCATCAGTACTACCCCACAGTGTGTCTCTCCATCAGTACTACCCCACAGTGTGTCTCTCCATCAGTACTACCCCACAATGTGTCTCTCCATCAGTACTACCCCACAGTGTGTCTCTCCATCAGTACTACCCTACAGTGATTCATTCCATCAGTACTACCCCACAGTACTTCACTTCTTCAGAAACACCCACAGTGTGTCATTCATCAGTACTAACCCGCAGTACGTCAGTCCATCAGTAATACACCACAGAGCGTCATTCCATCAGTACTATCACACAGTGCGTCACTCCATTAGTATAGCACCACAGTGTGCCAGTCCATCAGTAACATACAACAGTGGGCCAATCCATCAGTACTATTCCACAGTGTGTATCCCATCAATGTCACCCCGTTGGGCGCCACTCCACCAGTACTACACCACAGTGTGTCAATCCAGCTTAACTATCCCCACAGTGTCAATCCAGCTTAACTATCCCCACAGTGTCAATCCAGCTTAACTATCCCCACAGTGTCAATGCAGTTTAACTATCCCCACAGTGTCAATGCAGCTTAACTATCCCCACAGTGTCAATCCAGCTTAACTATCCCCACAGTGTCAATGCAGCTTAACTATCCCCACAGTGTCAATGCAGCTTAACTATCTCCACAGTGTCAATGCAGCTTAACTATCCCCACGGTGTCAATGCAGCTTAACTATCCCCACAGTGTCAATGCAGCTTAACTATCTCCACAGTGTCAATGCAGCTTAACTATCCCCACACTGCCAATCCAGTTTAACTATCACCCCATCAGTACTACACAATGTGACATTCCATCTGAACTATGCCACTTTGTGTCACTCCATCAGTACTACCCCACTGTGTGTGTCACGCTTTCAGTCTCCCCCACAGTGTGTCACTCCATCAATAATTTCCAACAGCGTGTCACTCCATTAGTGCTTTCCCCAAACCGCGTCATTGCATATTCCACACAAACGCACACTCACAGGCACTCACAATCTCACACACTCACACAATTAACACAATTACCCACCCTTACGCACGGCAATGCACTCTTACACATAACCATATAACAACCATATAACCATATAACAATTACAGCACGGAAACAGGCCATCTCGGCCCTTCAAGTCCGTGCCAAACACTTTTTTTCCCTTAGTCCCATCTACCTGCACTCAGACCATAACCCTCCAATCCTTTCCCGTCCATATACCTATCCAAATTATTTTTAAATGATAAAATCGAACCTGCCTCCACCACTTCCACTGGAAGCTCATTCCACACAGCTACCACTCTCTGTGAAGAAGTACCCCCTCATATTAACCCTAAACTTATATCCCTTAATTCTCAAGTCATGTCCTCTTGTTTGAATCTTCGCTACTCTCAATGGGAAAAGCTTATCCACGTTTCTCTGTCTATCCCTCTCATAATTTTAAAGACCTCAATCAAGTCCCCCTTGACCTACATACATAAACATCACTCATAAAACGCTATAGAGACGAGGAAGCAGTGGTAGAGGGCAGAGCTCATTCCTAGGTCCTGGAGTTCGGAGATAGCAACCAGCCCTCTCCCTCCCCCCCCCAACCCCGACTGTGGACACAGCTACACACGGCCACACACACAATGCCAAGCTCAAGCCTGTTCAGACATTTAATATCATAATTATCAATCTTATCCTGGTCTCAATTTCTTTTCCATACCTGGTCACATTGGTCTTCAGTTCCCTATTGGCCACAAGAAGCTTCGCTCCAATCCGGTTTGTATTTAATAAATGGGCACCACTGTTGTTCTGAGGTAGAGTGTACTCGAGATTCAGATATATCCGAGAGAGTAAATTACATCACATCTCAGTCACTCCAAAGTGAATTCATATTCTGATCATCTGATCCTAACGTAACCATCCATATACCCGTTGTTTAATGCTCTGAAGCTCCATCCTTTCAGGGCCTCGCAAACTCCCACATACCGGCGTCAATTACTGACTTGTTGTACCAACTGCACAGAGTAGAGGATCCGGTCAATTATTGGTCGTTTCACAGCCACTTGATGCGAGGGATAAATCTCCACTTCTGACTCTACACCGCTTTAAAGGGAAGCATCACCTT
Source organism: Malacoraja senta (assembly GCA_038087875.1). Taxonomy (NCBI): domain Eukaryota; kingdom Metazoa; phylum Chordata; class Chondrichthyes; order Rajiformes; family Rajidae; genus Malacoraja; species Malacoraja senta. Next base: position 126,840 of record JAXLNO010000994.1, read on the forward strand.
ATTTAAAAGAGAGAGGGCTAAGGCATCATACTCTATGGACCAGGTGCTAGAAAATGCGATTCAGTTATTGGATAGCATTAACACAGCACGACTGCACTACTCTTTCCTTGTGTGACCGAGCTGCAGGGAGAGGTGAGGAATTTATTCCCTGGAGCGAAGGAGACTGAGGGGTGATGATATGAAGGTGTATAAAATCATGAGTGGAATAGATAGGCTGAATGCAGTCCATTTTCCCCAGGATTGAGAATCAAAAGGCAGATCTCATAGGTTTAATGTGAGAACAGCAAGATTTACAAGGAACCTGAAGGGAAGACTTGACACAAATAGAGAATGTTGGGTACATGGTTTGAACATTGATAAGATCATTCACTTCTGACATCACATATGTTTTCTGCCTGGACGGATGTTATCTGAGTCTTCTGACTATACTATGTTTTCCTGCTGTATTGCAGATGCACGGTGATTAATACGGTCCACGATAAGGTATCAGGCGTTTTACTGGGTTCTTCCTCCTGTCCCCACTTCGCACCTTGTCTTCGCATTTGTTCACCCCCATTCAACACCTTCTCTTGTATATCAATACTGTTTGTGTTACATGGACAATCATAGTAGCCATCATGGTACGAGTATCCCTCTCTGGTCATAGTTGGTACTTATGTCAGATCATTAGTTTAGCTGAGGTTAGGCTTGGTTATTATTGTCAGATATTTCGAGGTACAGTGAAAAGCGTGGCATTGCACGCTATCCATTCAGTTCAGATATGCCATATACAGATGCATAGAAACATAGAAAATAGGTGCAGGAGTAGGCCATTCGGCCCTTAGAGCCAGCACTACCATTCAAGATGATCATGGCTGATCATCCAAAATCAGTTACCCGTTCCGCCTTTTCCACATATCCCTTGATTCCCTCAGCCGTAAGAGCTAAATCTAATTCTCTCTTAAACTACAACCAGTTAAAGCCCTGCAGATGGAGCGAGGAGGAAGATACAGAATGTCGAATATATTTAATTACAGAAGATCATGCTGAATATTGTTGGTTATTTCCATCAACCCCTGAATTGTCCGTGTATTTGTGAGAATGAACAAAATTTACTCAAGCCACTTTGCATCAATCCGTTCTCCGTAGAACTGGACAAGTGCAGTTGGATAATTTGAGTTTTGTAAAATCACAAAGCAACACATTTTTTGCAAAAATATTATTTAAGTTTGCAGAAGGTCTCGTCTGGAGCAGTGGATGATGCAATGAGACATCGCCCTGGGATCGCGATGTTGTAAACAATTAAGAGGAGAGGTGTTCAAATATCAGCTTCAGTTTTAAGTTTATTGTTGCATGTCCCGAGCTAAAGTAAAAAGCTTTGTTTTGCGTGCAATGCAGACACACTAGATATACCATATATATACAGTAATAGTTACAACTCGAGCAGGGGGTATTCGGTTTTACACAGAGAATGAGTTGACATATGAGGTGATTGCGGCATATATTAGGGCATCTTTCAAAGACAGCTGGACTGCTGCATGGATAGGAATGATTTAGAGTGATGTGGGCGAGATGCGGGAAGGGGTGACTAGTGTAGATGGGCACATTGGTCGGCATGTGCAAGCTGGGTACAAAATCCCATTACCATGTTTTAGGATTCGATAATTCTATGAAAATAGATAGAGCAACGTGGAAGATGCAAAACATAGTTGGCAGCATTGGTGTGTATTTTCCTGCATCAGTTACTTAGACAATTTTAAATATCCGCAATGCGGTAGAAGCGAATTGAGCAGTACCCTAGTCTACGGGCATGCATACTCTGGAATTTAGAAGCGTGAGAGGGCATCTTATTGAAACATATAAGACGATTAAGGGTTTGGACACGAGAGAGGCAGGAAACGTGTTCCCGATGTTGGGGGACGCCTGAACCAGGGGCCATAGTTTAAGAATAAGTGGTGAGGAATTTAGATGGGAGATGAGGAAACATTTTTTTCACTCACAGTATTGCGAGCCTGTGGAATTCTCTGCCTCAGAGGTCGGTGGAGGCCGGTTCTCTGGATACTTTCAAGTAAGAACTTAATAAGGCAATGAAAGATAGCGGAATCAGGGGATATGGGAAGAAGGCCGGAACGGGACACTGATTGTGGATGATCAGCCATGATCACATTGACTGGCGGTGCTGGCTCGAAGGGCCGAATGGATTACTCCTGCACCTATTGTCTATTGTCTATTGTACCTTTAGATATACATTTCGGCCAGTACTCGATGTAAAGGAGATATAGTAGTGGACTGAAAATGATTTATTTTAGGGTCCGGTGTTACTTTGGATGAGGTGTCACCTATCCTCACTGACTGAGGATCGTTGGTGCTAAAATCGAGCATTCAGCGGTAGAGGCGGAGAAGATACCTCGGTCCCGGCGTTTGGAGATAATAGCCACTCCATCCCCTATCACATACAGGTACACACTGCTGAACGCATCATTTACAGCGCGAGGCTGTTCCTATTTTCCACATTAAACAGGATCTGACGCAGGACTCATATTAAGCCACAGCTGGTCACCTTAGCCGTCCTTACACCATTGTCTACAAACACACGTGCTCCAGCCCTATTTGAACGGAATGAGTTATCATCACTAATGTTTGGGCAACATGGTACGGGAGGTTCAGATATATTTGCGAGCATAAATTGCTTCTCATCTCAATTCACTCCATGGTAAACACCTACTTTGAAACTTGTATCCTCACGTCATCACCCATCTAGCGATTGTGTAATGCTTTCAATATCTATCCTGTCAGCCCTCGCAGAATCCGACATTTACAGTGTTAATATATTCACTTGTCGTTCTTCCAAACTCCACAGCGTAGATCATCTGATCAATTGTTGCTCCTTTGGCAGTTCCGTCATCCGTGGGATAAACCTCAACTTCAGATTCTGCATCGTATTGTAGGTACCGCCTTACTTGAAAGATATATAGTGTCAGGGCATAATGTTCTGCTGATAAAATCTTTCCTAACGTCTCACCAATCTGTGATAAATGTATATGTCAAGAAGCTACCATAGCACATTCTTTTGTTTTTTGTACAAAAATCCAAAAATTCTGGTTTGAAATATTTGATATTTTTTCAAAATTAATCAAAATAAAACTGGTACCAAAACCAGAATGGATTATTTTTGGAATATCGGAAGGTATTCCTGAATTAAACGTGTATCAGAAGAATTTACTCAATTATGGGCTAATAATGGGAAAAAAGCTTATACTTAAATTCTGGAAAAATGCGCCCACACCAACAATAAAAATGTGGACATCAAATATGTTGGAAACATTACATCTGGAAGAGATGAGATTCCTCCTAGTAGGCAAAGTAGACCAATTTCAAAAGACGTGGTCTACGTTTTTGGACCTATTACAAGCATGAGGTGCAATAGTAATTTAGAAAAACAAATAAATAAATAAAAGGTATCTGGACCTGGTAATGGGAGGTAAAATAAAAACAGACTTGGTTGGTAGTTCCTTCTCTATGAAGTATGTTATAAGAGTTATAATAGAGCGATTGTTCCTTCTTTCTTTCTCTTTCTTTTCTAGGGTCTATTTTCTAACTTTACTTCCTTCTCTAACTTCTTTTCTAAGGGGCTTTCTTTTCCCAACACTCTTTTGCACTTCACAACCTTTGCGCACTTTCTTCACTTTTCTTACTTCTTTCTTTTTCTTTCTTAAAGTTTAAAAAAGTGAAGCGGCACAAAAAATGTATTAATATATACGTGTTGTACATTACTGTAATCTACCGTACTTCTATTAAAAAAATTATAAAAAAAAAAATAATAATAATGTTCTGCTGATCAAGTGCTAGTAAATGGGAATTAGTAAATGGATAGCACAGGTGTAGATAGGTGTTTGGCCTGTGTCTCTACTGTGTGACTAAATGACTCTCGGACCAGTGTATACACGTTTCTCCATTTGTAGTATCACCGTCAGTCGTTAGAGCAGGACTTCGCTACACTAGCCTTGTATGGGCCGAGCTCTTGGTAGGGATGAGGACTTTATTCATTGGAGCACAGGAAGATGAATGTTGCTTATAAAGGTATATACGGGGAATAGATCGAGAGAATGCACAGTCTTTTCTACAGAATGGGGAATCAAAAAACAGAGATCATGGGTATATGGTGAGAGGAGCAAGATTTACAAGGAACCTGACGGGAAGACTCTACACTCAGACAGCGATACATGTACGGAACGAACTATCAGAGGCGGTCGTTGAGATATGTTGAGTCGATGCTGGCATTTCTAGTCACTACGTTTGGAAATCTAGCTGGCATCTGGACAGTAGCAAGAGGTAAATAGGTGACCATCTTTCGTTATTTGTGTTGAGCAATAAATGTTCGGCAGCAACTGATTCTGCATCAATGTTCAGGTGCCCTGATGCGCCAGTTTGCACTCTAATGCGGAGTGCGGCATTCTTGTATTTGGTGAAACGACACCATATCGTGCAGTTACTTCCACAGCACCGGGGATTTGATCAGGTCATCCATTTATAACATTAGATGTTCCTCCTCTCTCCACCATGTCTTCAGAGTCATCTGAGTATTTCCCGTTTTCCTCTTGTATGTGCAGATGCCCGACAATTACTGCGGACTACAATACAGCAGCAGCGTTTTACTGTGTTACTCCTCCTGCCCCAGTCTTCACTTTCTCTTCGCATTTGTCCAACTGTTTGTTTGTGCTTAACAACCATTCATCAGGTCTCTTGAATATCAATGTCATCTATGAATCTGAATCGCCATCACAGTACGATCATTCCAGCTCTGATCATACCTTCTGAACCTTCTGAATTTGTAGTCGGCAGGGCAGTACTCTGCATATCGCCCACTTGATATTTGGTATTTGGTACATATTTGGTTCTTACCTCTGATCATTGGGTTTGGTTAGGTTAGGCTAGGAATGTTACTGTCACAAGTACGGAGACACAGTGAAAAGCTGTGTTGGCTCCTATCCACTCAGATCAGACATACAATACATAGATACAATCAGTTGAAACGAAGTCATTAGATCGAGCAACAGGAATAATAGAGGCAGCATATAGTTCATGATATAGAATATCATCCTGAATATGATTTTTTGTTTAAATCAAACTTTAAATTGTCCGTATATTTTAATAATGAATAACATTTGCTTAAGCTGCATCGCATAATTCCGTTCTTCGTGGAACTCGATATGTGCAATCGGAGAATTCACGCTCTGCAAAAACACAAATAAAAAATGTGTACTGTTGTCGGAAACGTTGAGAATCTAAAGGAAGATGAGTAAGTTGTAGTTTGTTTAACCTTGCAGCTCACATACTGGGGAGCATGATTGGAGCGTTGCTAAGATAGAATGTAGTTAAATTAGCTAAAGTTGAAACATTCTGCTGAGAAACAGGCTTCCTTATCAGTAGGGGGAGGATAGTCTTTTGTAGTCCTGTCCACAGTAGGTTCATATCTGTTGCAATCTTGGATTACAGCTACCTTTGGTTACTCTGTTTAGCAGGCACGTCTCCAAAAGGTTCACAAACGATCTCCTTTACGAGGGGACTCCATTTGTCGAGAAGAATCTGGACATTTATGATATCTACATGTTAGATACATGGGAAGGAAATTTCTAAACAACAAGAAACCCAAGATTAAAGTTAACTTTGGGGAAACGCAAAGATGAAAGGTTACAGAGACATTGATTAATGATGTTGTATTTCAACTCCTCAAGTAACCATTGTGTCACGAGGGTAGAAGAATCCTACAGTTACCGTGGGATTTTGAAGCAGCTTGAGCTTCCTCACACTGTTTCGCGATGTACATCGCCGAGGCCTGTATTAAATCGACTTGTTCGGTTGCCTCACCACTGATCTATGAGCTGTTTTATTTGTTGCCTGTGCCTATCTGGGTACAGTTAGATATAGGGTACGGGTAAAGCACAAAATCCCCTCCTACATGTACAACACATGTTATTAAACTGTACCGAGGTGCGCAGGTGGAGCGAAGGATGATGTAGTCCGTCGATAAACCATGAGACATCCCGCTGGATTTGTGGTGTTGTACACAATTACGATGTGAGACGCATGGAGTTTTAGCTTTTGGGTTATGTTCCTTATTGTCACATGTACCGAAGAACATTAAACCCTTTGTTGTTCATGCTATTCAGACTGATCAGATGTACCATAAATAGATGCAATCAGTTCAGAGGCGAGGACAGAGGGTGCTGCGTCTATGTATTCATACAGGGGCGGTGGGAATATAGATTTGCACAGACGGTGGTGGGTACATAGAATAAGCTGCCGAAGGGCGTCGCTAAGGCAGAAGCTATGACAATATTTAAAACACATTGGACAGGTGCATGGATAGAAAGGATTAGAGTGATTTTTGCCAAACACTGTAAGGGTGCTAGCGTAGATGGGGCACATTAGTCGGCATGGGCGAGCTGGGTTGAAGGAGCTGTTCCCTTACTGTGTGACTCCATGACAATAGGTAGATATACAGAGTACAGAATGAGGTTCTCAGATTTGTAGCTTCTCGTGGACCATCATTTTTATAAACAAAGTCCAATGTGTACACTGGGGCAATACGAATCGAACAGTATCCTCGCATATGGAGGGATCGGGCAGAAGCTCGATAACGATGGAAAACAAGCCATTCTGGTGAGATGTGCGCTTTCAACCTTCGGTACCTTCTGGCAGATAAGAGAACAGGCAAGAAGAACTGACCCGATTTAGACATGTTTGATGATGTTGGGTAATTTTTCCCCGAAGAAGCGTGAAGTGTAGATGGAGACAATGGTGTGACGTCAGGTCTGCATGATGGATTGGGCTACATTTACAACTCTCTCCAAATCCTCCCGGTCTTGTCAGATCTGTACCCAAACCAAAATGTAATCCAACCCGACAATATGATTTCTATGCTCCATCTCTAGAAGTTTTATACGTATCACTGTAGACATGCCAATTGTCCCAGTCTCTTGATGAAGTACAGATGATGGTGTACCTTCGTGGGTTACGCGTCAATGTGCTTACTACAAGACATATCGTTGGTGAATTAACACATGGAACTTGAGCTCTCAACCATTCCGTGCCATTGATGCAGATTGGGACAAATACTCTACATTGCTTCCTGAGGTCAAAAACTATCTGCTTCGGCTTGCTGAAAGAGGGGTCATTGTCACGACAACATGTCAATAAGCTCACTATGTCCTTCTTGTACTCCGCTCCGCCATTGCCCGTCATTCGACCATTCAGTAGAGCTACTACTCGTGGAAGCGAACGGGTAAGATCATCTCTGACCCCTCATACCCTGGCCACTATCTCTTTGAATCACTTCCGTCTGGAAGGAGACTCCGGACTGTCAAAGCTGTCACAGCCAGACATAAAAACAGCTTTTTCCACGAGTAGTAGCTCTACTCAATAACCAAAAATCTGTAGCCTCCTTTTGCTCTGCTATTTTATTTAATTCATATTGTTAAACTATAATGTTTTATTATTAATGTTCAATGCTGTATGTGTCATTCCTAACTGTCACTGTATGCTGTTGTCACATGCGGGCGGAGCACCAAGGCAAATTCCTTGTATGTGAATACTTGGCCAATAAACTTATTGATTCATTCTTTCATTCACAATGATATTTTCTGCAAATTCATAGCTAAGGCTTAATATGGCCGTACGGTCGCGGGTGTAAAGGTGGTGTAGTAGCGAACTGAGAACGGATCCTTGCGATGCTCCAGTCGTCGAAGTTATTGTTGAGGAGGTGTCACTTATCCTTATTGATTGTGGGCTGTGGGAGTCTAAAATTGAGCATGCGGTGGTAGAGCGGGGAGGTGATCCCTCGTTCCAGGAGTTTGGAATATATCATCTTCCAACCTGCACAGAGTGTAGGATCTCCTCAATTGTTGTTCCTTTGACAGCCTCTTCTACCGCAGATAAATATTGACTCCATCTCTGCACCGAAAGTAAATGGTTGCGCCGGAAAATATGACAAACGTTCAGACAATTAGACTGCCTCATCAATCCTTTCTCCGTAGAACTGGACAAGTGCAGTTGGATAATTTGAGTTTTGTAAATTCACAAAGCAACAAATGTTTGGAAAATATGATTTATGTTTGCAGAAGGTCTCGTCTGGAGCAGTGGATGATACAATGAGACATCCCGCTGGGATCGCGATGTTGTAAACAATTAAGAGGAGAGGCGTTCAAATATCAGCTTCAGTTTTAAGTTTATTGTTGCATGTCCCGAGCTAAAGTAAAAAGCTTTGTTTTACGTGCAATCCAGACACACTAGATATACCATATATATACAGTATTAGTTAAAACTCGAGCAGTGGGTATACGGATTTACACAGAGAATGAGTTGACATATGAGGCAGTTGCGGCATATATTAGGGCATCTTTCAAAGACAGCTGAACTGCTGCATGGATAGGAATGATTTAGAGTGATGTGGGCGAGATGCGGGAAGGGGTGACGAGTGTAGATGGGGCACATTGGTCGGCATGTGCAAGCTGGGTAGAAAGTCCCATTACCATGATTTTCCCTGTTGGACAAACAGGAATTATTCGTTGGAACATGGTCTCCCTTTATTGATTATTTAAAGGGTCAGAATGGTTCAGCACAGGAACCTGACTAATGCTCGGGCTAAAGAATGGATGAAATGCTATATTCTGAAATGTACGAATATATCTCGAATGAAGTTTTTTATTTTAATAAATTTTTCCATTCTTCTTTAACCATCTTTTTTTTTTTTTTTTTTTTTTGTTTTTGTTTTTTGTTTTTTGTTTTTTTGTTTTCTCTTTTCTCTTTTTCTTCTCACTCTTTTCTTTCTTTGCTTCATCTATCTTTTTAGTTCTATCTAGTTAAAAAAAAATTTTTTTTTTAAATAAATTAAAAAAAAGAATACAGAATATAGTTGGCAGCATTGGTGTGTATTTTCCTGCATCAGTTACTTGGACAATTTTAAATATCCGCAATGCGGTAGAAGCGAATTGAGCAGTACCCTAGTCTACGGGCTTGCAAACTCTGGAATTTAGAAGGGTGAGAGGGCATCTTATTGAAATATATAAGACGATTAAGGGTTTGGACACGCGAGAGGCAGGAAACATGTTCCCGATGTTGGGGGAGGCCTGAACCACGGGCCATAGTTTAAGAATAAGGGGTAAGGCATTTAGATGGGAGATGAGGAAACATTTTTTCACTCAGAGTATTGCGAGTCTGTGGAATTCTCTGCCTCAGAGGGCGGTGGAGGCCGGTTCTCTCGATACTTTCAAATAAGAACTTAATAAGGCAATGAAAGATAGCGGAATCAGGGGATATGGGAAGAAGGCAGGAACGGGACACTGATTGTGGATGATCAGCCATGATCACATTGACTGGCGGTCCTGGCTTAAAGGGCCGAATGGATTACTCCTGCACCTATTGTCTATTGTCTATTGTATCATTGATACAAATTTCGGCCAGTACTCGATGTAAAGGAGATATAGTAGCGGACTGAAAAATATTTATTGCAGGGTCCGGTGTTACTTTGGATGAGGTGTCACCTATCCTCACTGACTGAGGATTGTTGGTGCTATAATCGAGCATTCAGCGGTAGAGGCGGAGAAGATACCTCGGTCCCGGCGTTTGGAGATAATAGCCACTCCATCCCCTATCACATACAGGTACACACTGCTGAACGCATCATTTACAGCGCGAGGCTGTTCCTATTTTCCACATTAAACAGGATCTGACGTAGGACTCATATTAATCCACAGCTGGTCACGTTAGCCGTCATTACACCATTGTCTACAAACACACGTGCTCCAGCCCTATATGAACGGAATGAGTTATCATCACTAATGTTTGGGCAACATGGTAACCATATAACCATATAACCATATAACCATAACAGCACGGAAACAGGCCATCTCGGCCCTTCAAGTCCGTGCCGAACATTAAAAAAAAAAAAATTAATTAAAAATAAATACTTCCCCCTAGTCCCATCTACCTGCACTCAGACCACAACCCTCCATTCCTTTCCCGTCCATATACCCAATCCAATCTATTTTTAAAGGATAACATCGAACCTGCCTCCACCACTTCCACTGGAAGCTCATCCCACACAGCTACCACTCTCTGAGTAAAGAAGTTCCCCCTAATGTTCCCCCTAAACTTATGTCCCTTAATTCTGAAGTCATGTCCCCTTGTTTGAATCTTCCCTACTCTCAATGGGAAAAGCTTATCCACGTCCACTCTGTCTAACCCGCTCATAATTTTAAAGACCTCTATCAAGTCCCCTCTTAACCTTCTGCGCTCCAAAGAATAAAGACCTAACTTGTTCAACCTTTCTCTGTAACTTAGTTGCTGAAACCCAGGCAACATTCTAGTAAATCTCCTCTGTACTCTCTCTATTTTGTTGACATCCTTCCTATAATTAGGCGACCAAAATTGTACTCCATACTCCAGAATTGGCCTCACCAATGCCTTGTACAATTTTAACATTACATCCCAACTTCTATATTCAATGCCCTGATTTATAAAGGCCAGCACACCAAAAGCTTTCTTTACCACCCTATCTACATGCGATTCCACCTTCAGGGAACTATGCACAGTTATTCCTAGATCCCTCTGTTCAACTGCATTCCTCAATTCGCTACCATTTACCGTGTACGTCCTATTTTAATTTGTCCTGCCGAGATGTAGCACCTCACATTTGTCAGCATTAAACTCCATCTGCCATCTTTCAGCCCACTCTTCCAAATGGCCTAAATCTCTCTGTAGACTTTGAAAATCTACTTCATTATCCACAACACCACCTATCTTAGTATCATCTGCATACTTACTAATCCAATTTTCCACACCATCATCCAGATCATTGATGTACATGACAAAGAACAGTGGACCCAACACAGACCCCTGAGGCACCCCACTAGTCACCGGCCTCCAACCTGACAAACAGCCATCCACCATTACTCTCTGGCATCTCCCATTCAGCCACTGTTGAATCCATCTTGCTACTCCACCATTAATACACAACAATTGAATCTTCTTAACCAACCTTCCATGAGGAACCTTGTCAAAGGCCTTACTGAAGTCCATATAGACAACATCCACTGCTTTACCCTCATCAATTTCCCTAGTAACCTCTTCGAAAAATTCAAGAAGATTAGTCAAGCATGACCTTCCAGGCACAAATCCATGTTGACTGTTCCTAATCAGACCCTGCTTATCCAGATAATTATATATATTATCTCTAAGGATCCTTTCCATTCATTCGCCCACCATTGACGTCAAACTAACAGGTCTATAATTGCTAGGTTTACTCTTAGAACCCTTTTTAAACAATGGAACACCATGCGCAGTTCGACAATCCTCCGGCACTTTTCCCGTTTCTAATGACATGTGAAATATTTCTGTCATAGCCCCTACTATTTCTACACTAACTTCCCTCAATGTCCTAGGGAATATCCTGTCAGGACCTGGAGACTTATCCGTTTTCATATTTTTCAAAAGTGTCCGCACCTCCTTTTCTTTGAATCTCACAGTTTCCATTGCTACTCTGCTTGTTTCCCTTACCTCACATAATTCCATATCCTTCTCCTTCGTGAATACCGAAGAAAAGAAATTGTTCAATATCTCCCCCATCTCTTTTGGCTCTGCAGATAGCTGTCCACTCTGACTCTCTAATGGACCAATTTTATTCCTTGTTATCCTTTTGCTATTAATATAGCTGTAGAAACCCTTTGGATTTACTTTCACCTTACTTGCCAAAGCAACCTCATATCTTCTTTTAGCTTTTCTAATTTCTTTCTTAATATTCTTTTTACATTCTTTATACTCCTCAAGCACCTCATTTACTCCATGCTGCCTATAATTGTTGTAGATCTCTCTCTTTTTCCGAACCAAGTGTCCAATTTCCCTTGAAAACCATGGCTCTTTCCATTTTTTACTATTTCCTTTCAACCGAACAGGGACATAAAGATTATGTACTCTTAAAATGTCACCCTTAAATGTCCTCCAATTTTCTTCTACATCCTTCCCATAAAACAACATGTCCCAATTCACTCCTTTTAAATCCTTTCGCATCTCCTCAAAGTTAGCCTTTCTCCAAACAAAAATCTCAACCCTAGGTCCAGTTCTGACCCTCTCCATAATTATATTGAAACTAATGGTATTGTGGTCACTGGACCCGAAGTGCTCCCCGACGCATACCTCCGCCACCTGCCCTGTCTCATTTCCTAACAGGAGGTCCAGCACTGCCCCTTGTCTAGTAGGTACCTCTATGTATTGCTGCAAAAAACTATCTTGCACACATTTTACAAACTCCAAACCATCCAGCCCTTTTACAGAATGTGTTTCCCAGTCTATGTGTGGAAAATTGAAATCTCCCACAATCACTACCTTGTGCTTACTACTAATATCTGCTATCTCCTTACATATTTGCTCTTCCAATTCTCGCTCCCCAATTTGGCGGTCTATAATACACCCCTATAAGTGTTGCTACACCTTTCCCATTTCTCAGTTCCACCCAAATAGCCTCCCTAGACGAGCCCTCTAATCTATCCTGCCAAAGCCCTGCTGTAATACCTTCCTTGACAAGCAATGCAACACCCCCACCTCTTGCCCCTCCAATTCTATCACCCCTGAAGCAACGAAATCCTGGAATATTTATTTGCCAATCACAGCCCTCCTGCAACCATGTTTCACTGATCGCCACAACATCATACTTCCAGGTGTCAATCCAGGCTCTAAGCTCATCCACCTTTCTTACAATGCTCCTAGCATTAAAATATACACATTTAAGAAACCCACCACCACTTATTCTCTGTTTATTATCTTTTTCTTCTTTCTCCCCTACATTTTGGGTCCGAGTGCTTCCCTTCTCTGCCTCCTGCCTCCCACATTTTCCACTAGCTTTCTCTATTTGAGTCCCTCCCCCCAACCGTTCTAGTTTAAAGTCTCCCCAGTAGCCTTTGCAAATCTCCCCGCCAGGATATTGGTCCCCCTCGGGTTCAAGTGCAACCGGTCCTTTCTGTACAGGTCACACCTTCCCCAAAAGAGGTCCCAATGATCCAGAAATTTGAATCCCTGCCCGCTGCACCAGTTCCTCAGCCATGCATTTATCCTCCACCTCACTCCATTCCGACTCTCACCGTCGCGTGGCACAGGTAGTAATCCTGAGATTGTTACCTTTGTAGTCCTTCTCCTTAACTCTCCTCCCAACTCCCTAAATTCTCCTTTCAAGACCTCTTCTCTTTTTCTACCTATGTCATTGGTACCTATATGTACCACAAACTCAGGCTCCTCTCCCTCCGATTTCAGGATATCTTGGTACTGGAGGTTCAGATATATTTGCGAGCATAAATTGCTTCTCATCTCAATTCACTCCATGGTAAACACCTAATCGGAAACTTGTATCCTAACGTCATCACCCATCTAGCGATTGTGTAATGCTTTCAATACCTATTCTGTCAGCCCTCGCAGAATCCGACATTTACAGTGTTAATATATTCACTTGTCGTTCTTCCAAACTCCACAGCGTAGATGATCTGATCAATTGTTGCTCCTTTGGCAGTTCCTTCATCCGTGGGATAAACCTCAACTTCAGATTCTGCATCGTATTGTAGGTACCGCCTTACTTGAAAGATATAGTGTCAGGGCATAATGTTCTGCTGATCAAGTGCTAGTAAATGGGAATTAGTAAATGGATAGCATAGATGTAGATAGGTGTTTGGTCTGTTTCTCTACTGTGTGACTAAATGACTCACGGACCAGTGTATACACGTTTCTCCATTTGTAGTATCACCGTCAGTCGTTAGAGCAGGACTTCGCTACACTAGCCTTGTATGGGCCGAGCTCTTGGTAGGGATGAGGACTTTATTCATTGCACAGGAAGCTGAATGTTGCTTATAAAGGTATATACGCGGAATAGATCGAGAGAATGCACAGTCTTTTCTACTGAATGGGGAATCAAAAATCAGAGATCATGGGTATATGGTGAGCGGAGCAAGATTTACAAGGAACCTGACGGGAAGACTCTACACTCAGACAGCGATACATGTACGGAACGAGCTATCAGAGGCGGTCGTTGAGATATGTTGAGTCGATGCTGGCATTTCTAGTCACTACGTTTGGAAATCTAGCTGCCATCTGGACAGTAGCAAGAGGTAAATAGGTGACCATCTTTCGTTATTTGTGTTGAGCAATAAATGTTCGGCAGCAACTGATTCTGCATCAATGTTCAGGTGCCCTGATGCGCCAGTTTGCACTCTAATGCGGAGTGCTGCATTCTTGTATTTGGTGAAACGACACCATATCGTGCAGTTACTTCCACAGCACCGGGGATTTGATCAGGTCATCCATTTATAACATTAGATGTCCCTCCTCTCTCCACGATGTCTTCAGATCATCTGAGAATTTCCTGTTTTCCTCTTGCATGTGTAGATGCCCGACAATTACTGCGGACTACAATACAGCAGCAGCGTTTTACTGTGTTACTCCTCCTGCCCCAGTCTTCACTTTCTCTTCGCATTTGTCCAACTGTTTGTTTGTGCTTAACAACCATTCATCAGGTCTCTTGAATATCGATGTCATCTATGAATCTGAATCGCCATCACAGTAATAATAATAATAATAATAATGGATTTTATGTACGGGCGCCTTATACCGAGGTCTCAAGGACACCATACAGAGATTTATAGAAAACATATAATCAGAATTTAAAAAAATAGGTTATAAAGACCAATACATAAATCAGGGACAGAATTCCTTCCAAAAACACAAAAAAAAGAAAATCAGAAGCACAATTTGAGGAGAGAGCAGCGGCAATTTAACGCCAGCGTCCACTCTCCCTCCGACCGCCATCTTGAACACAGACTAACAAATACAATTACAAACAATTACATACAAATATCATCTCCCCACAATGATTTCCATTGTGGGGGAAGGCACAATGTCCAGTCCCCAGCCCCAGTTCACCCAAAAAAAGTCAGGCCAAATGAAGCCCCCGCTATTGCCTCTACGAAGGCCCGATGATCCTGGCCGTTCTCGCCGGGTGATGTAGCCCCGGCGTCGGGAGAGTCCTCCAGCAGCTGGGCCACCTGGAACGGCCGCATCCATCACCGGAGGCCGTAACTACGGCTGGAACGGCCGATTTCCCGCAGGCGTCCGCAGCACCTGAAGCCGACAAGGCCGCGCCGACTTGGAGCTCAAGGCTCCCGGTGTTGGAGTCGGCGCCGCCGCCCGCGAATGGTCGCTCCAGTCCCGGAGGTGTTGAGCTCGGCGGTCCAGCTCACCGGAGCTCCAGCGCGTCGGTCCAGCGCGGCGACCCAGGCAAGGCATCGCCCGCTCCGCTGCACAGTAGCGCTCCAGCGCCGTGAAGCCACCGAAGCTGAGGGTGCTGTGCGGTACCCGCCAGGAAACGCCGCTCCACGCCGCTCCACACCCGCTGGTAGGCCGCGAGGACGGGTCGAATGGGCAGCCGGAGAGAAGGCTGCCTCACCGACCAGGTAGGGACCAGGAAGTGATTTCCCCTTGTTCCCCCCCACATCAAAAGGCAAAATAAATAAAAACAAAGACTTAAAGAAAACTAAAAACTTGGTAAAAAGTACAATTAACGGACGGCTGCTGTTTTGCAGCCGTTCCTCAAGATGGCTCCTCCTATCAGCCAATGAACTGGCCTCAACTACCTTCTGTGGCAGAGAATTCCACAGATTCACCACTCTCTGTGTGAAAAAATGTTTTTCTCATCTCGGTCCTAAAAGACTTCCCCCTTATCCTTAAACTGTGTGACCCCTTGTCCTGGACTTCCCCAACATCGGGAACAATCTTCCTGCATCTAGCCTGTCCAACCCCTTAACAATTTTGTAAGTTTCTATAAGATCCCCCCTCAATCTTCTAAATTCTAGCGAGTACAAGCCGAGTCTATCCAGTCTTTCTTCATATGAAAGTCCTGCCATCCCAGGAATCAGTCTGGTGAACCTTCTCTGTACTCCCTCTATGGCAAGAATGTCTTTCCTCAGATTAGGAGACCAAAACTGTACGCAATACTCCAGGTGTGGTCTCACCAAAACCCTGTACAACTGCAGTAGAACCTCCCTGCTCCTATACTCAAATCCTTTTGCTATGAAAGCCATCATACCATTCGCTTTCTTCACTGCCTGCTGCACCTGCATGCCTACTTTCAATGACTGGTGTACCATGACACCCAGATCTCGCTGCATCTCCCCTTTTCCTAATCGGCCACCATTTAGATAATAGTCTACTTTCCTGTTTTTGCCACCAAAATGGATAACCTCACTTTTAACCACATTATACTGCATCTGCCAAACATTTGCCCACTCACCCAGCCTATCCAAGTCACCTTGCAGCCTCCTAGCATCCTCCTCACAGCTAACACTGCCCCCCAGCTTAGTGTCATCCTCAAACTTGGAGATGTTGCCTTCAATTCCCTCATCCAGGTCATTAATATATATTGTAAATAGCTGGGGTCCCAGCACTGAGCCTTGCGGTATCCCACTAGTCACTGCCTGCCATTGTGAAAAGGACCCGTTTACTCCTACTCTTTGCTTCCTGTTTGCCAGCCAGTTCTCTATCCACATCAATACTGAACCCCCAATACCGTGTGCTTTAAGTTTGTATACTAATCTCTTATGTGGTACCTTGTCGAAAGCCTTCTGAAAGTCCAGATACAACACATCCACTGGTTCTCCCCTATCCACTCTACTAGTTACATCCTCGAAAAATTCTATAAGATTCGTCAGACATGATTTAATAGGAATCTGAGGGGTGACTTTTCCACACAGAGGGTGGTGGGTGTATGGAACGAGCTGCCGGAGGAGGTAGTTGAGGCTGGGACTATCCCAACGTTTAAGAAACAGATCGACAGGTTGGTAGGGCAGATTTGGAGGGATATGGACCAAGCGCAGGAAGGTGGGACTAGTGTAGATGGGGCATCTTGGTCAGTGTGGGCAAGTTGGGCTGAAGGAAGGGCCTGTTTCCACACTGTATCACTCTGTGTAGGTAGCCCTGGTGAGACCACACCTGGAGTATTGTGTGCAGTTTTGGTCCCCTAATTTGAGGAAGGACATTCTTGCTATTGAGGGAGCCCAGCGTAGGTTCATCCAGGTTAATTCCCGGGATGGCGGGACTGTCATATGCTGAGAGAATGGAG